>LR753387.1:141974-201826 GCA_902729485.2 Mus minutoides
CACTTAATGGCCCTGGCGTTCCCCGGTACTGGGGCATATAGAGTCTGTATGACCAAGGGGCCTCTCCTCCCAATGATGGCCAACTAGGCCATCTTCTTCCATATATGCAGCTAGAGACATGAGCGCAGGGGGAACTAGTTAGTTCATGTTATTCTTCCACCTAGAGGGTTGAAGACCCCTTCAGCTCCTTGGGTACTTTACCAAGCCAAACTAACATGGTTTTCCATTATTAGTTAGGGAGAGAATGACTCTAAGTCTAACATTTTGCTAAATAAAAGATGGGTTAAATGAACCAAAAATTGACAGGGTTCACACTTTTTCTTTTTGTTCCTTTTTGGAGATGTGCTTCACGGCCTTGTCATCACTGGATCTAGAAATGTCTTACAAGAATAAGAATCCTACAAATCAGTGAGTTTTACCTGTTATTTATGTCTCTGTCAATATTCTTCACTCTGTCATTGATGAAATAGCTACATAAATCTGTTGAAAAGAAAGAGAATGAATGTAGGAATGGGAATATACTTTGGATATAAGATCAGGAAATTGGAGAGGAGCAGTAGAAAGTATTGTCTTTCTATATTGGCCTATTATTGTGATTTCACAGAAATTTCTGTATAAGACATGCAGAGCCAATGGCAGAAGTGTTGAGACTACATGACACACTGCCTCCTTTAATGAGAATCCATGTCAAAGTTCCAGCTTTCAGTAGTGAGTTGTCTGGCTCATGCTGCTTTGAATAAATTATTTTTAAAAACTGTTTCTGTTCTTCACAATTTGCCTTTCCTTTGTTAATACTAAAACCTTGGTATTCTGAGATGGTCAGGGGTCATAAGTATAGAACAGGAAAAAAATACCTGGATTTAAAAAAAAAAGAAAAAAAAACTTAATTACTAAAATCACCTTGATCCCAGGTGCTGGGACAGAGGCCCAATCAATGCACATGTAGAATACGCACAAACAAATTTGGAAAATGTCCCTGCTTTTTCTCTAGTGATAATATCACCCTGACTAAGTTTGCAAAAAGAAACAATATCCAAAAGAGGTTAGGAAGACAAGAATCAAAGAACCTTGTTTAAGCACTAGAATTTTTTTTTTATACTTTACTGAAGAATATTAAACAATAAACACAGTAATTTTTTAGATTCTAGAATTTGACACTCTTCTCACACTTTGATGATATCAATATAAAAGCAGTTTAAGGAGACATTTGTAAGTAACAGTAAAGTAAATAAGTACTAACAAGTCTTGAAACAGGATAAAAATGAGCCTATTCTGTTTCTGCTTTGCTTGTTATAACCACATGCAAAAGATAAGTATTTCTAGACTTCATATTTTGTAATATCTTTAATTGCAAGGCTCTGATTGGGAAGAGAGCAAGGTCTCTGATCCCTGGTTAGCTAAACTTAGTCTAAGATTACAGAAAGATAGGATAATTGACCTTATAATTTTATCTTTTTAAAAAGTTTTTTTTCATTCTCCTTGAATAATTATGTCTTATAAATTCTTCAGAATGCAAATAAGAAATAATGTAATTGCTGAAGTACAAAGTGTAAATAAACCCTGTGGCCATTTGGAAACATTGCTTCTTCGGAGTGAAGACGTAGACAAAATATCTTCAGTGGCTCAGAGAAAATTCAAGCTGCTGTCCAGAGCAATGTACTGGCATGTCACCTGCTAAATCTGTCATTCTAAAGCCCCGTCCCTTATTGGAACTAGTCAGCAGCATAAAGCCTCCAAATAAATCAAGAGATATAAAAGTTGAAAGACATAGATCTTGATAAATGGAGTTTCTACTATATGATTTGAGAATATATGCAGGAGATATCTGTTGGACCAAGATAGATATTTCTAGGTGTTTGCAATACTGATTGTAGGATGCCAATATACAAGACAATGACTATATACTTATTTAGTTACTATCAGAACTTGTTGGACTCAATTTGCTTAAAAGGAAATAAACTAGCTGATTGATAGATAAAAGATTGATAGGAGGGTAGGTACAAATGTAGGTAGGTAGGTAGGTAGGTAGGTAGGTAGGTAGGTAGAGAAGTAGATAGATTGGTAGATGGGTGGATGGATGGATAGATAGATGATAGATAGATAGATAGATAGATAGATAGATAGATAGATAGATACTTAAATAACTAAATAGATTGAGCCACAATGTTTTGTTTCCACAGGAATCTACCATGTTTTTTTTTTCTATTGTTTCTGGGAAAATCCAATTTCCTACTGACACAGGAAATAGAAAAACAAAAATGTGTGGCATGTTATAATATCTCTTTGCTTGAGTTTTATGGTAACCTTTGAGACAAGTCTATATAATATTCTATGGCTCAACGTTTTTCTTTCATTCCAAATGAAATCACAGGGAGCTAAGATGTAATTCGTTTACAAAGATATTAAAAAGAAATGTTAGAATTTGTTGCCTGCTCACAAACCCTGACATTATTAATGATGACATGTTTTGCTTATAGAAAGAATCCTATCATTGCTGTCTTATGAGGGACTCTGCCAGTAGCTGACTTAGAATGATACTTATATTTATAGTAAACTACTGGACTGAGGACTGGGACTCCTATAGAAGATTTAGGGGAAGGATCAAAGGAGCAGGAGGTATTTTCAAACATATAAGAAGACGAGCAGTAACAACTAAACGAGTCCCCAAGAGCTTCCAGAGAATAAGCCTCCAACCAAAGTGCATATATGAATTTGTCACTAATCGCCAGAATATAAGATGAAGCAGACAAATGTCTTCTCTTGCCTAGCTGGGAAAGAATACTTCTAGTCTTGGAGAGAATTGATGCCCGACAGAAGGGAGATGTTAGGGTGTGATGTGGGGTAGAGGACATAGGGGAGCACACTCAGAGCAAAAGGTAAGAAGGGCTGGGATGATGGACTGTGTATTGGGGGACTGTAAGGAGGGAACATTTGAAAAATAAAACAAAATTAAGGAATGGAAATATTAAATTTTCCTTGGCATAATTCCCTGTTGTAAAACTTTTTTTTATATCTCAAAAAAGAATTAGGTAGGGTGTGGTGAGATTTTCATTGTTGAGGGTTTTTTTGGGGGGGTTATATATATATATATATATATATATATATATATATATATATAATATGCGATTCAATAAACTTTGGGTTTTCATAAAATAAGAAACAAATGATAGAAATATAAAATAATAATTTAGAGATCATTATGACATAACATCCACATATAAAAAATGTGCATGATAGTAAAATAATGGAAAATTCAAACTGTGCAATAAATTCAGTATTTTCTATTCAGGTTCAACTCTGTAAAGGCTTCTAAATTTTTGCTTTCCTTTTATAAATCTATTACAAAGAGAGCCTTTGTAAAGATATGCAATATAGTAAATCAGATAAAGATCACTTCCCTGTATTTCTTTTTCTTCATTTCTCACTCTATCTTTTCTATATTTAAAGCAACTTACATTTACTAAAACTATGTTTATATCAATGAGACATTTTTGAGACATGTAAATGCCTTACTTTTATATTTATTACCAATGTATTACTTGGAGTGCTGCTTGTGTTTGTAGATTTGTCTGTGCTGTATATCAGTTGAAGATTAATTTTTATGTTAAATTTTTCCTACCAGTTCTTCCATAATAAGAAAAATGGGAAAATATATATTTGCAGATGGTAAGTGAGAACATTATATCACATATAATATATAGGACTGGAAAAAGTTTTGAGATTGTCATCAGCAATTCAGACAGTGTTTTTTAAAACTACATTAATGCCAGTAATGTAAAAATAATTATCGAGAACAGAGTGAGAATGAAGTTATAGTGGTCTGTCACTGGAAGATTAAATTTTAAAGAATGACAAGCAAATGTGGTTGGTAACTTCTCTTGAACTTTGAAATACTAATTTTTATACAATGGAGAGGTTATTGATTTTATAATACTTTAATTAGTTGCCTGACCTCATAGAAAAAAATGGATTGACAAGGAACAGAGACAAACTATAAAAACTAATATTTGCAAAAGTGCAATGACAACTTGTTCTGCACTATATAATACAAATTGGAAAAGTTTAATCTCTGAGACCCTTGTTGGCACTAGAGTAATTACAAATAAGACTGACAGTGCTATTTTCATTATTCTAATATGACCTCATGCAACAAGTATGATCATACTGTATGAAAATCCAGAGACAAAGTTTGGAGCTAAGACAAAAGGATAGACTATCCAGACTACCCCACTCAGGGATCCGTCTCATAATCAGTCACCAAACTCAGACACTATTGCATAGGACAGCAAGAGTTTGCTGAAGGGACCGTGATAGAGCTGTCTCTTATGAGGCTATGCCAGTGCCTGGCAAATACAGAAGTGGATGTTCACGTGCAGGTATCCAGCTTCTCTCCCTACTGACATCCAATAACCATGTTCCAACCAAAGACTGCTCTACCTACCCTAACTCTACACAGCACTATAGTTGAAAAATACTAAACTTTGTATATGAAAATCCATTAATCCCCATTCTAAAAATCTTCAGAAAACTATGCCCCTCCCCCAAAAGGATATCTGTTTTCCATCTATAGGATGGAAAACAGGGCTCCCAATGGAGAAGCTAGAGAAAGTACCACAGGAGCTGAAGGGGTCTGCAACCCTATAAGAAGAACAACAATATGAACTAACCAGAACCGCCAGAGCTCGTGTCTCTAGCTGCATATGTAGCAGAAGATGGCCTAGTCAGCCATCATTGGGAAGAGAGGCCCCTTGTTCTTGCAAACTTTATATGCTCCAATACAGGGTAATGCCAGGGCTAAGAAGTGGGAGTGGGTGGGTAAGGGAGTAGGGTGGGGGGAGGGTAGAGGGAACTTTTGGGATAGCATTTGAAATGAAAATCCTACAACTCAAAGAGGTGATAGTGTCAGTAGGAAAATTAAGAACTCTCCCTTCCTTTGAAAACACCACAGCTCCAAGAGAGAACTTATCCTGACACTTAAGAGCCAAAGCTTACTAGAAATTCACAGCATATATCAAAACACAGAGGAGATGTATTGGGAAGGAAAAGACACAGAAGAATGTCTGCCTCTAGTCAGGCTAGAAACATCAGAGAGCTGAGCAGAAAACAAGGATTTCATAACTTTTGGGGGAGGGGCATAGTTTTCTGAAGATTTTTAGAATGGGGATTAATGGATTTTCATATACAAAGTTTAGTATTTTTCAACTATAGTGCTGTGTAGAGTTAGGGTAGGTAGAGCAGTCTTTGGTTGGAACATGGTTATTGGATGTCAGTAGGGACAGAAGCTGGATACCTGCATGTCCAACACACTTAACAATTTGTCCTTTTTAAAAATATTTTTAATAAACAATAAAGGGAGGAAATGGGGTTGATCGCTTTAATTGTACTACTCCCTGATAAATTCTTTTATTGGGAGGGAAAGACCAACATATTGGCTTCCTGTACTCAGCCTATAGGATCAAGAACTGAGTGGATTAGAAAATTTCTTTTATATTAAACTCTTTAGAGGCAGAGATTTCTGTAAATTTTCAGCGTTTCAAGTTCAGAGCTTGTTCTTTCACTCAGTAGGGCAGCAAGCTGGATTAAGATGTTAATGAGGTTAAAGTGTTCTGGGTATGCAACCTGGTGGATGGGGTTCATCAGAGACAGGGCCTGTTCAGTGGTCTACCTTGAGGGACTTAGAGCTATAGCAAATCTTCACAATAATCTCCCTTAGCGAATCTTTGTTTTCTTTCAGAAATAAATTCTGAAATTGAATCATGTATGCTGAAAATGATGCAGTATTCCAAGACTCACACACAAATGGCTGTTATATATTAAGCAAAATTAATGGTTTCAGAGAAAAACACATTTCTTGTATAGGATGCAGTGTTTAGTAACTCAGAATTGTAATCCTGTGAATCAAACAAACTATTTCTACTTCCAATTTTCTCTGACTCCTGTAGATATTAGGAAAGGTCCTCCTTCTCTTGAGCAACTCATAGGCAAGCTTTGATTATACCCAGAACAAGTTGAGACATGGATTATACACAGAGCCTGACTGGTAGAAACTCTCACTATAGAAAATTTTATTGGTTCATAATATAGTTTATTAGAGGAGAGTTTGCATCCCATAATGAATGGATTATAAGCCAATCAGTAAAGAGCTCTCAAATAGTAAGTGAACGCAAGTTTGGTGTTCAAGATCTAAAATCCTGATTCCTTTTTTTCTCCCTCCCTGTGAGAATATAAAAAGTTGAAGACAAGAAAATCTGCTATTTGTCACGAGCTCACTGTTCAATTAACAGTGGAGCAAAAGCTGTCATTAGTGCCTGATATCTAATCATGTATCTAGAATCTGAAAATGAGTAGATCATGTATATCTGTAGGAATACATTAATTTCCATCTGCAGTTTTCTGATTGTGATTCTGGGTACCCAAATGAAACTTGCTTTTGATTACTCTTGATATAATTGTGTCAGTTTTCACAAGTACAATGATTGTAATAATGAATTATACCAGTATATAACGTATTTATCTCTTTTTAATATCCCCCCAAAAACTTCTTGGACACTGAAAATTAATGATGGGTCCATTGCTTTTGAAGGAAATATATCCAGTTAAATCAGAATATCACTTAGAGATATAATTATAAAGTAATACTATACAATATTTATTTTAGAAAGGAAATTATGTATACATATATTTGTGAACATTCTCAAAAATTCTTTCTGTGTGCATTAATTTTACTCTTGCACACATGTGTATCCTTATAATATTACCTATTAGTAACAATCTATCTTGAAAAAATAGTTGATGCAATATCATTATTTAAATAGTTTGTGTTTGAAAAAATACATCACGTTCTCTATCCTTGAATATCTATCCCCACATCACTAGTACCAATATTCCATCTAACTTCATATACTATCTCAAACTTTAATAACAACACTTTATTTAAGGCATCTGTGAGTACAAGGATATGAGACCATCTATATCCACAAACTTTGGAGTACTATGCCCTCACTTGGATATATTCATCAACCTTTGTACTTGTGATGGACATAGGAAGTCCAGAGATTATAGAAGGAAATATAGGAGCAGTAGAGTTTCAAAACAAACAGAAATACTATTAATAAGAAGTGAAAGTAGACACAAAGTACCATCCTTAACCAAGGCAATATTTGTAATTGATAACTGCTGTGTAGAAGGGATAAACTCATTTTTAAAAATGTATTGCTACTGTTTATAGCAAACACATTCCAGGGCAGGCTCCAAAAACTCAAAGAATGAAAAAAGATCCATTTTATTTCATTGTTCTTTTGTGAGTATTTTGGTTCATTTTATTTGGTTCATTTTGTTCATACATTTTTGCCTTCCTGGGTAATTAATTTGGCATTTTTTGTTGTTTTGTTTTTATTGTCAGGATGGTGAGACAGACACAGAGATAATTACCTGTACACAACCAAGGGTGGATGAAATTTTATTGGCAGGGAGACAGGAATATCCGGGAGTAGTTGGAAAAATGGAAAGACATTTCATTAGTTAAAACATATTCTGTGGAAAACATCAAAAATAATCAAGTTAAGTTATATACTAACAAGTTCATTCTAAACAGTCAAACAGATATAAATGTATTTATACTACCATATTTTAAATGTAAATAAGTAGCAATAGCTTAACATGTATAAATTACACATGTAAAGTACTGCATTAATACAAATGATGACAAAGGACTGCATGATCATTTCAAAGTTCAGTAGAAGAAAATTAAAATCTTTGAGAATCCTTAGCCACTTTCATGGTTTGAAAAATAATTCAAATAATAGTTACAAAAATGAAATTACATAAACATAAAAATAATACTAACATACACAGATAATAAATACCTCCTTATATATAACCTTTTAAAAATCATGTTACACATTGTTACCACTTCCATTGGACATTTTCCCAAAAGCTGTTATCAGGTCAATTATTAGATAAAGTAAATACTAGACATTTTTTAAGTATCATGTAATATATAAGTTTCATAAAGCATACTCTGACAGAGGTTAGAGACTAGAAAATGTAACCGATTGGGAATAGATGTGGAATTAAGTGGCGAAAAGGAAAAGAGAGGAGCATGTGGAAAACAAAACAGGGAGAAACATCTTGGGTGAGGACACAGGATTAAAAAAAATAGAGTAGAAAAATAAAACTACTTGACTCTTGAAGAGTACTGGTGACATAGTCAGGGAACATAATACAATTAAAATGTTATAAATTTTGTTTTATATATATATATATATATATATATATGTGTGTGTGTGTGTGTGTGTGTGTGTGTGTGTGTGTGTGTGTGTGTGTGTGTGTGTGTGTGTTTATGTTTGTCTATATGTGTGTGTGTTTGTGTGTATCTAAAAGAAATCTTCAAATAATGTTTCTCAATTGGCCATCACTTGTCATGCTACAAAGCTCCAAGTACTGGAATTTGCTTATATTTATTTGAGTTATGGGAAAAAAGGCTGTTATAAATAGAATAAAAATTTCCAAACAACTCAAATTGTTGCCAAAATTATTGGGTCCTCTATTCAAACTAACAGCATGTTCCCATTGTTGATGACAGTGATTAAAAATTTTATTAAAATGAACATGTCAAATCAGTGTCCTAATAGTTCTCAAACTGCTACATTCCAGGGTTTTTCATAATGTACTAGATCCTTCCCACATATACTATAACTTCTAAATAACAGAATTTATGGAATGTTTGAGTATACAGTTAAGTGGGTTTCTTATTACTGTATTTTGCTTTGGGTTCAGGACTTTCTGTGGATTTTCCTTGCCCCAATGTCATTATCATAATTGTATTATTTATTTTTAAATGAATCTCTTATTGGTGACTACCTGGTTCAATGATTTATGTTCCTGAATTAAAACCACACAGCCTTTATATTTAATATGAATATAGCAGCACAATATCTGAGTAACTGCTTAACTTCTTTCCTGTTAGAATCTACCTCCTAAGTATAACTCTGTGTTAGTACTTACTAATATCTTTCTTTTATTTCGATTGTTATTGATTTAATTGATCAGTACTCTAGGCAATGTTTTCCAGGCCCCTTTAATTGGTGGCTTTGATTTTCTCCCCTGCACAATTCTAAGGCACTGCATCTCTCTGTCCTTCCTCTTCATCATGTTTCCAAATATGGGAACCTTAAATCCTACAGTTTTCTCTCCTCCCCGAAACTTAGCTCCTGTCATCTTTATTTACCAATCAGAATTAACTGGGGACATGTTCCCAAAAGCTACTTGCATATTCCTTCCTGCAAACAAGTGTTTTGGACCAAATTAACATTAAAATACAGTTACATTGAGGCAGGGAGTAACTCCAAGCCAGTATTGATAAGTCTATTCATACTATAGGTAACTTTTGTTTTATTTTATTTTATTATAGTTAATGTCCTTATATCATTAAAAATGAATGAATGGATGGAAATTTTTACATATATATATGGAAAATGTAGGCAGTAGAATGAAGGGTATCAGAAGAACTCTCGCATATAAGCAGAGACATCAAATTTAGTTTTTGATTAAGAGCATAAAGAGTGACACAAGGTACCTCAAGTAGGGGAGGCCTCAGGATCAACCAATGTTCATCAACACATATTTGGACTCCACAGTTTTCTAAATTTTTCAGTGTACTTTTATATGGTTACAATTTGGTAATTTTTTTTCCTTTTTGTTGTTTCATATTGATTGCTTGGATTTTTATTGTTTTTAATGTGGTTTCATTTTCTGATTTTGAATGGATTGTTTTCATTTGGATTTTTGTATCTTTTTGTCAAAGAGCTTAAAGTAGGGTGACAAATGGGAGAGGATTTGAAGAACTGAGGGAGTGGTATAGTATAATTGATTTTTTATTTAAATATTGAATTAAATAATGAAAAATTAATTATTAAAATATATTTTTCAGTGTTAAAATATCTTTTGTCATTTAAAAACATAGCTAGTAATAAATATATGGTTAGATATGATTTTAACACACCTGTAGTATGTGAGAAAATATAAAATTTTCATTAAATTTTATATAAGCAAACAAAAGTGAAATTCAGTAATGAAGAGTTTTTACAGTACCACTAGCTAATTGTCGTGATCTGCATCTGTAGTGATCTTCTCATGAAGCTGAGAGGAAGCATGGTTTCAGTAATGACCTTCAAGTCTCAGATGACAGCACAGTGAGACTCTGTATCAGACATATATAATATGCATTTAACCAACACTGAGGTAAATGTAACAAATGCATACTTTAAACTACAAATAAAAGTATATATAGATAAATATTCCATAATCAAACTTAAAGTAAGTGCTGAGAGCTTTTGTAAATAATGGTGCACACGTAAAATATATGTTCACTATCCTTAGTGAGTAGGGGCTGTGTTAGTCTTTTTTCCTTGCTATTGGATTTCTGCCCTACCTGGACAATCTGCTTGTGCCTCATTGTGAGAACTTGTTCCAAGACCTTCGGGACTAGATGACTCAGGGTTGGTTGGTAGCCAATGTGGAGCCTGATTCTCTTAGCTAAATATGTAAGTGGTGGTAGGAAATAATTTGTAAGTGTGGAAATAGGATAAGAAGAGGATTGGGGCCATGATCAGGTTGTAATGTGAATGATAAAATAAAAAATAATAATGTACACTTCTTCCAAGAAAGATAACATATGACACCTGAAAGAACAGAAGGATGACTTAATCCACATGAAAATATACTAGTAAACGAAGTCTTTCCATATACTTTTTGAATAAATATAATAAAATTGCTAATAAAATCCTTAGCAATTTTATTACATATAGGAAACTATATGTGATATATCAATAAAAGTATTACATTCAAATATTTATCATTTAATTTTATTTTAGTTTTATACAAAATTTTATTATGCTAACAGCATATGATTTTTTTCAAATTCTTTTTCTTATATCAGTGTCTCTAGTTAAAATTGTATGGTTTTCCATTGAGTTCGATATTGCAGAAAGGGCCCTGATATAGCTGTCTCGTGTGAGGCTATGCCAGTGCCTGGCAAAAACAGAACTGGATGCTCACTGTCAGCTATTAGATGGAACACAGGATTCCCAAGGGGGGAGCTAGAGAAAGTACCCAAGGAGCTGAAGGGGTCTCCAGTCCTACAGGTAAAAGAACAATATGAACTAACTAGTACCCCCAGAGCTCATGTCTCTAGCTGCATATGTAACAGAAGATGGTCTAGTTGGCCATCATTGGGAAGAGAGCCCCCTTTGTCATGCAAACTTTATATGCCTCAGTACAGGGGAACACCAGGGTCAAGATGTGGGAGTGGGTGGGTAGGGGAGCAGGACAGGGGATGGGGGAGGGTATAGGGAAATTCGGGATAACATTTGAAATGTAAATGAAGAAAACATCTAATAAAAATTGGGAAAAAGAAGTGTATGTAATGCTTTTGATGATCTGGTTCTTGTACTGAAAACCCATGAAATCTCTCTGCTACTGAAACAGGAAATCACTTTAATTTCATGTGCTAATGTCATTCATATATCAGAAACTTGCTTATAATTCAGTTGTACAAAAATAGTTTTCAGTACTGACAGCACTAATTGGAATTACCATTTTATGTTAGTCTTTAAAGTAGTTTGCCCTATAGGAGACTATGCAAGGTATAATATTAATCATTTATTTTAAATGCTGTCATTATGAAATATCTGGATGCAGAAAAAATTGTTAACAGAACAAATTCGAATAGTTTAATAATGGCAACAAACACATTTTTAAAAGTATTAAGAATACCACTTTAAATGTTCTGATTACTTGATTAGAATCTTAGTATTTTGTCTAAGCTCCAAATTCAAAATTCTACTTAAATGTTATGAATATACTCCTCCAAAGCACAGGTAATGTACACTTTCTTCTATGGCCAAACAATTTAAAATCATAAGAAAATCCATGATAGTCAACTTTGATAGAAAAACCTGTAATCACAATTGAATTAAGACCATGGTATACACAATACACATTCTTTATTTGAAATAATTATAACTATGATATTTATATTCTTATATGTTTAAATATATACCTCAAGGGAATAAAATTACTCCTCAAAAACCTGCAATTAAGCCAAGGGTAGTTAGTGGTCTGTGTCTTTTAAATCCTAGCAAAAAGAGGGTTAAAATCATGTGGATGGCTATGAGTTTGAAGCCAGCTCAACCTATATATATGACTGCTATGTCCTAGGCAACATAGTAGTAATTTATAAAACAAATTTTATGTACATATCATGTGTGTGGAAATATACATGTACATACTTCTTCATTTGTATATAGATGTGTTGTGAACATAGGTATGTAGAAGAAAGAGGTCAGCATTACATATCTTTCCATTCAATTTCCTTCACATATTTTGACATAGAGACTATAATTAAATTTAAATCAATATAATTGGAGATCAGTAAAATTAATAGTGTAGCTAGTCCAAGCTGGGAATACAGATAGACAGTGTCACGCCAATTTTTTGCTTAGTTATACATATGAAGATTCAAAGGACAAAAATTTTTGCCTTTATGCTCAAATTAATGCATACTATAGAATAAGTAAACTCCAACATTTTGACCTCTTATATAATTTAAAATATAAAAATATTAAGAAATTTAAGACAAGATCAGATTTTATACAATGTTGAGCTCTGTATAGATAATAGAATATATACATAAGGAAATTAGTACCCTAGTCATATGAAATGTAAACATATGTTATACCTACATGAGTAAGTCTTTGACTAGACATTTCTTCAAAAGATTCTATATATTTAAATACACTCACACACACACACACACACACACAATGTAATATATATATATATATATATATATATATATATATATATGTAAATAAAAGTAAATAACAAATGTAAATTGGTTTTCCCACTCAGACAATAAAATAATTAATTAAAATGGTTCCCATAAAAATGATCCTAAACTTTTAACAAGAAATTTCAAATTCCAAAATATCTTGTAAGCTACCTTATCTTGCTTTTAAGTAAAACAATAACTGGTAGTATAATTAGCCACAGAAGTAATGATTGAAAAATATATTCCAATTAGCATAATTAAATAAATTTGAAATTTTATTATATACTAAAAAGGATTGTATGGGCCAAATAAAAAGCTCAATTTGTTTGACAATGTTTACTTAAGAGAGTTACAGCATGAGGAGGAAAATTCTGAACACAGGAGTAGTTAGGTTTTATACATCCCACAAGAGATGGGCTACACTTAGAACCTTTGTTTTCACACAATTTTTCTATGCTGTTTAATTTTTATTTCTCTCTCTCTCTCTCTCTCTCTCTCTCTCTCTCTCTCTCTCCTTTCCTCCCTCCCTCTATCACTCACTCACTGGCTCTTATGCAGTTTACTTCCAGTGAGTACTTATACTCAATGCATTCACGACTACAATCATGATAGTCAAAATAAACTACTAATTTTAACACTAATAGAAAACTTTGAGCTCACTGTTACTAAGTGTAGACATATGAAAATATAAAATAACAGATTTCATAAGCATAGAAATGAAAATAAAATATCATGCTAGTTGTAGGTCATGCAAACCTGCTGTGAACAACAAAATAAAAAAATGTCTTACCTACAGGAGTAATTCTTTGAGTACAAATTTCTCCAAAGAAGCTATGCAAAAATACAAATAGAAAATAAAAAATAAAAAATAAAAACAGATCAACACAGATCAACATGTTAAGCCTTCTGAAAGCACAAATCTAAATATTCTTAAAATAGAATCTATGACTATAACAGCTTTATTTCTAAGTGGAGACACAAATTTTTGAAATAACTTTCTCTTTCTTTCTTTCTTTCTTTCTTTCTTTCTTTTTTTTTTTTTTGGTTTTTCGAGACAGGATTTCTCTGTATAGTCCTGGCTGTCCTGGAACTCACTTTGTAGACCAGGCTGGCCTCGATCTCAGAAATCCACCTGCCTCTGCCTCCCGAGTGCTGGGATTAAAGGTGTGCGCCACCACACCCAGCTTTGAAATAACTTTAAAATGAGCAATAGATCTAAGAAGGTAAAGTTGGCAATGTAATTTACTACACATAAAATATATTGTATGTGCACGAATTTGAAGACTTTCTGATATCCTTCAATTACTTTATTAGAATTTCATGTTTGAGCATTATTATATTTACCAACGTTTTTACCACATCAAACTCTTCCCGTGAATGTAGACACAATCACTCATTATTTCTTCTTCTCCTCCTCCTGGTGTTCCTGGTCTTCCTGTTCCTCCTGCTCTTCTTGCTCTTCCTGCTCCTCCTGCTCCTCCTGTTGTTTCTCCTCCTACGCTGCTGCTGCTGTTGTTGTTGCTGCTGCTGCAGTTGCTGGCACTGCTGGCACTGCTGCTGCTGCTGCCCTTGCTGCTGGTTCTGTTGCTGCTGCTGCCCTTGCTGTTGCTGTTGCTGTTGCTGTTGCTGTTGCTGTTGCTGCTGCTGCTGCTGCTGCTGCTGCTGCTGCTGCTGCTGCTGCTGCTGGTGGTGGTACTGTTGCTGCTGTTGCTGCTGCTGCTGGTGGTTCTGCTGCTGCTCCTGTTGTTCCTGTTGCTGTTGTTGTCTTTGTCGTAGGCGCTGCCTCCGCCTCTGTAATTTAAATGTGAAATATACTTAATAGAAATAACAGATTTTAAAACCTCAAATATTTTACCATGCAATCTTTACTTGTTTCTCTGCTTAGGAATTTAGATGGAGATCTATGAGCTTTCCTAGAAAATCAGAAGATCGTGTATCCTTTTTGGTAGGACACTATATTAATTTATAGGTTTGACTTCATAGTTTAAAAACTATATTTTTGTTTTAGAAAATATAAAAAATAATTTCAAAAAAACCCCAAAACTTAAAATGTAATGTATGTAATACAAAAATTTGTGTTCATTTTAAAATACTATACTTTGAAACAGCATACAAATGTAAACATGATAAGTGGCTACCTGACTGAATTTATAGGACATTTTCCATAAACACAAATATAATTCATGATAACAATTAGTCATTATTTAATGTCTGTCACTGTCTCTGTCTCTCTCTGTATCTGTCTGTCTGTCTGTCTCCTAAGTGTTATCAGGCTTTCCATGATTATGTAAACCTAAACAGCACTGATTTAAGGATATCTATCTATCTATCTATCTATCTATCTATCTATCTATCTATCATCTATCTATCTATCTATCTATCTATCTATCTATCTATCTATCTATAATTTAAATGGGAGTCAGCATGGATTCAAAGTGGGTATAGGCATTAGACCCATTGACTATTCCCTGACATGCTGTGATGGATATGTACTTCCTCATGGAGGGGTGTGATAAAATGTGAATCTCAGAAAATGGTGACTTTTGAGAGATGCAATTTTGAGGTACTTTAAGAGGTATTTTTTTAAACAACTTATAGTCTTTGATTTGATCCATTCAGAGTCAGAATTTAGTCTGTCCAGTTTCCCACAGAGTATAAGCCAAAGATCTATTCTTCATGGTTGGGGTAGTTAGGGTTTCCAATAGCACCCTATCTAGCTAATATTCCAAGACGAGGCGTTACTCAGTTACTCAATAGATTTTGTCATTATTTCACTCATGGTGTGAAACATGCTAAAAGGTTTTATGGGTGGTTCATCAATACCTTGTTCCTGAGCTTTGTGTAACACAAACAATGAATAATACTTCTAATTGCTTGTGGTAAAACTGTCTAATGCCTGATTATGAACTAAATATTGGATAACTGTTTTAATCCCTTATGAAAGGTAATTTTAGTTCTACAGTGTGATATACAAAGAATGTAAGGAATGCATTTTGATAAAATTTTATGTACCAAGAATCACAGTTTTATGTCACCCTAGATGGCTTGTATAAGAAAAAAGATAATGGTGTACTGTAAAAAATAAAACCCATCTATGTCTCTCCTGCCCAGTAATTGACTCTTAGAAAGTTTATCAATCATAAATAGCTTGGTGGCAGAATCACAGAGCACCTATAAGTAGACTTTCTCCTCTCTAGGACAGGCAGACATTAGCCTTAGAATACAAGCAGCATTATGTCTACCCACTACTTCTTTCTAGTATTATTGCTATTCTTGGTCCACTTCTATAGTTGTCCATCTATATAAGAAAATAAACATTAAACACCTTTACTTCTCTACTTTTTACATTGTCTTGTGGCATTTTTAAAGCAGTTAAGCCCTGTTATCTCAGGTAGCTACCAAATGATACTTCTTCCCAAATGTGTGATTCAGAGGGCTATATGTAACCATGCATCAGTAAATTCTGCAACTGCATTCAACATGGAAAAAGACTGCCTAACTGTGATTTACTATGTAGGCATCCTCTGCCTTGTCAGCGTTACATTAAATATACTACTAATCAGTATTCTACTAAATAGTTTTGATCACACCATTATTAACGTTAACTAAAACTTGAGTAACAATCATGTCAACATTTTCCAATCAAATTAAATCCCCTCATTGTCTTAGTTAGGGTTTCTATTCTGGCACAAACATCATGACCAAGAATCACTTGGGGAGGAAAGGGTTATTCAGCTTATTCTTCCACGTTGCTGTTCATAACCAAAGGAAGTCAGGACTGGAACTCAAACAGGTCAGGAAGCAGGAGCTGATGCAGAGGCCATGGAGGGATGTTCTTTACTGACTTGCTTGCTTCCTCTGGCTTGCTCAGCCTGCTCTCTTATAGAACCCAAGACTACCAGCCCAGAATTGGCACCACCTACAAGGTGGCCTCCCTCCTTTATTACTAATTGAGAAAATGCCTTAGAGACGTATCTTCCCCAACTGAAGCTCATTTCTCTGTGATAACTCCAGCCAGTGTCAAGTTGACACACAAAACCAGCCAGTACAATTGAACCATTGTCAAGTTGACATACAAACACATCACTATAAGCCTCAACCCTTATGTTGTTATTCAACCCCAAGATCTAAATAACTTTAAAATTCCCACTATCTTTACATATCCAATATCATTTAATATCCAAAGTCTCTTAACAACTGTGGACTCCAATAAAATACCTTCTTCCTTCAAGAGGGAAAAATATCAGGGCATAATCACAATAAAAAGCAAAAATCAGTCTGCAAACATCCAATATCTGGGATTCAACTCACGATCTTCTGGGCTCCTCCAAGGGCTTGGGTCACTTCTTCAGCCATGCCGTTTGTAGCACACATGTTGTCTTGTAGGCTCCAGAAGCCTATACTCCATTACTGCTGCTGGTGGTGGTGGTCATCTCATGATAGTGGCATCTCCAAAATGCTTCTGTTTTCCACTATAGCTAGGCTTCAACATTAACCTTTCATAGGCTATCTTCATGGTGCCAAGCCTCATCCTTTGCATGACTGCTTTAGTCCTAGGCCATAAATTGCAACTGAGGCTTCACCTTCACCAACTGCCTTCCATGGCCTCTCACAGTGCTTCCGTGGCATCAGCTGCTCTGCATGGCCTCCTCATGCCTTCATAACCAGTACCACCTAGGTAACACTTACACATTACTAAATCCAGGCACAGCACAAGGTACAACCTTGGCTATCTCTGTAACACAGCCTCTGTGCTCTCAGAAAACACTTCCCAGAAGATGTCACCTCAATGATGCTGATCATTTCTTAATCACTGCTAATTTCTTAGCTCCAGGTAACAAGCAAGCATCAATAGTCCCAGTAATGAAAAGTTTTCACTTTAGTAGTTCTGGTATCTTGTTAATCACAGCTGATTCTTCAGCCCCAGCTAACCAGAACCACAGAATCTTCACAATCCTAAATAGCAATGGCCCTGAAAAAGAGTCTTTAATTTTCCCTCTGAAATTTCACAAGCTAAGCGTCCATTTTCTGCACTGTTCTCAACATTATCTTCCAAGCTCCTACACAACATTAGACAGAGCTCTTAACACCGAATGGATCTTTTGGCCAAAAGTTCCAAAGTCCTTCCACAGTCCTCCCCAAAACCTGGTCAGGCTGTCACAGGAATACCCCACTATGCTGGTAACAATTTCTGTCTTAATCTTCTGGAATACATAGCCACCATGCTTCAAGATCTCCATACCAAGATCCAGATCAGAAACTTCTACTTCCCCGTATCCAGGTTAGGGTCACTGGTGAGCCTTCCAATTCTGGATTGTAGTTCATTCCAAATATAGTCAGTTGACAACCAGGGATAGCCACTATATTCATTCAAGTAGATTTCAGTTGGCTGTCTCAATCCTAATAGCTGGATAGCATGAATTCTTATTGGAAAACCCTGAATAGCATGAATTCTCTTGGAAAACCCATCATTGCAATTGACATTATCACAAAAAAATTTTTCCTGAGTGTTGTTATATAAAATTAATTTTCCTAGTAAAAGGAATAACTCCTGTCTCATACTGCATGTAATGGCCAACTAATTTAAAATTTCAACAAAATTTGCTCTGAAGAACAAATGAGGTTCTTGGCCTTACTTACAAAGCAAAATAAACGGGCTATTTACTGGATCATTACAACTCCAACACAAAAGTTTCATCAGAACATATACCCTTAGTAGAGAGCATTGATTTTTATAGAAACTGTATCCACTAAAATTTCCTTACAAATATATTTTACACCACTTGGAAATTATGTTGTTTTAGAGAAAACTTGCATATAACAGTTGAGAGTATTAAGATGGACTCTCAGAAAACCATGTGTTAACACTGAATGTTTTTTTCTGGGGTCATAAAATAAATCAAGAATCCAAGTTTTGATGATTTGTCTCAAGCAGACACAAATAAACTCCCCAAGATATTACTAGTTTGGCTTCCTCAAAAGGCCACTGTAAGACAGATAATTGCAGAATCCAAGGGAAATTATAAGACTGCCCACTTTCTCCCTACCTATTCAATATAGTACTTGAAGTCCTAGCCAGTGCAATTGGACAACAAAAGGAGGTCAAGGGGATACAAATTGGAAAGGAAGAACTCAAATTATCACTATTTGCAGATGATATGATAGTATATATAAGTGACCCCAAAAACTTCACCAGAGAACTCCTAAACCTGATAAACAGCTTTAGTGCAGTAGCTGGATATAGAATTAACTCAAACAAATCGATGGCCACTATTATATTTTTAAACAATCATGTGTACAAGTATTCAAGAGTAGATCAATTTGCATTTGTATGGAAAGCAATCACTTTAAAGTAGAACTTCTACAGGGATATGCGTCAACTAACCTGACTCACTGAGAAATCAAAATAGCATATACATAGCATATACAGGCTGACCTGGGGCCTTGTCCTGTAGGCAGCAAATTACTACTCTGGGCAACACTTTTGGAAGCCACGAAGTTCGGACAGAAAGGGAGGGAAATTATGATGGAGTAACAGGAAGAGGGAAGCATTTGATATGTACATATGTAAATAAGCCTTTTTAAATTCCTCTAGTATAATCCTTTCATAGTATACATATGAAGCTGAGGACATAGTGCATACACTGTTATCTTTAATACATTTTGGATGTATATAATTCATTTATCACATTGCCTTGCTTTAAAATGCATAGACAATGACTCACAGTGTCTCTGTCAAGAAATTTATATCATGGACAAGAAGACATAATCTCATGGATACAAGATAGTTTCAGTAGAATCACATGATCATCACATTTGATGTTGAAAAACATTTGACAAAATACAACACCATCTCATATTAAAATTATTGGAGAGAATAGAAATATGAGGCTATACCACATCAAACTAAAAGCAATATACAAAAAACCAAATTCCCAATAGCAAATTAAATGGAGAGATACTTGAATCAATCCCACTAAATTTAGAGACAATACAAGGATGCCCACTCTACCCATATCTTTCAACGAAGTATATAAAATTTTAGATAGAGCAATAATGCAACAAAAGGAGATCAAGAGAATACAAATGGGCAAAGAAGAAGACAAGGTATTACTACTGGCACATGCTGTGATAGTATACATAAGGAACCAAAAAATATTCTACCAGAGAAATTCTACAGCTGATAAACAACTTCTCCTAAGAGACTGGATAAAAACTTCACTCAAACAAATTAGAAGCTTTCCTTTTTATAAGTGAAAATTGGGATGATAAAGAAAATATGGAAACACTATTCACCATAGTCAAAATATTATGAAATATCTTTGGGTAACTATAACAAAACAAGTGAAAGACCTGTATTACAAAAACTGCAAGTCTCTTATGAAAGATACTATAGAAGATCGCAGAAAACTTAGATATCTTTCATGTTTGTGGATAATTAGTATTCACTTAATATTAATGACCATAATAACAAAAGCAATCTATAGATTCAATGCAACCCCCATTACATTTCCAACACAAATCTTCACAAACATGGAAAGAACAATTCTTAATGTCATATGGAAAAAAAAAAAACAAGCAAAAAAACCTGGATAGGGAAAACAATTCTTAAAATTAAAATAACTTCAGGGGGAAATTACTCTCACTAAACTCAAGTGTTACTGCAAAGCAATAGTGATTAAAATTTAAAAAAAAAAAAAACAAAAAAAAAAAACCTTGCATGGAATTGGTATAGAGAAAGACAGGTGAATCAATGGAATAGAAAAGAAGACCCAAACCTAAATCTACAAACATTTCGATGGTTGATCTTTGCAAAAGAACCAAAAATACTTAATAGAAAATGAAAGCATCAACATTAAAAGTTGCTGGTCTAACTGGCAAACTGTGTGTAAAAAAATTAAAATGGATCCCTATTTGTCAACTTTCAGAAAGCTCAAGTTCATGTAGATTAAGGAGAACAATTTGAAACTAGATACACTAAATCAAATAAAAGAGAAAGTATAAAGAGCCTTGAACTCATTGACATGATGGGGGATTTCCTAAACAGAATAAATATGTCTCAGACTATATTTTCAAGAATTGATTAGCCAGAGATAAGAGGTTTACCAGGAGTTCTAACACACCAAAGTTCACTTGAGAGACCAGAACTGCTGACCAAAATTGGAGCCATGCAGAATCTGCCTATAACCCACAGGACCCAGGCATCAAAGAGCTTCCAGGGACAGAATCCTTATTGTTTCCCTCTGTGAAAGGGGTCTGATCCTGTGCCACAAATATAGAAACCTAGTCTAGGACCTCACTGCAGTCCTGCCCAGAGAAAGCAGTTCTACTAGGACTTCTAACACAGAGACGATCACAGGAGTGCTGACATACCTAAAATCATTGGCTCAGAAGCTCACAGGTGGGGCGCGCCTCCCTAGACCAGCAAGAAAGTCACACCATCACAGGGATCTTCTTAGTCAGCTTTATTCTAGAGCACCTTGATAGTAGATTCCCAGGACCCTGGACAGCAGCAGAGCTGCTGCTTTTATAGTCTCCCAGGGTGGGGGAGGGGGTGTCATAGTGGATGCGGATTGGTGCATCAAGATACACCTCATTAGCATGTGGCCTGTTCATTGGTGCCACAAGCCACATCCATTAGCATATTTTCCCTTCATGAGGGGCTACTGCTTGAGGAGTACTGGAGGAGAGAGCTGTGCATGCGCACTAGGCTCTCCTCCCTGGCAGCCTGACGGTCCTGCGCCATCTTGTAATGGGGCGGAGCCACAGGCTCCCGGATCTGGACAGCCTTCCTGGAGCTCGGATGGCCTTCCTGGAGCTTGAACGGCCTTCCCGGAGCTCAGATGGCCTTCCCAGAGCTCGGGTGGCCTTTCCCCGCTGCACAGCAGTGGGGTAAGCCTTTCGCCGCTCAGCGCTGCTGGCTTCCTACACACAGGAGAGACAAGTTCCAGTCAGAGACAGTAAAACCATCTAATACCAGAAATAACAAAATGGAAAGAAACAGGCACAAGAACCTATGTAAAAGAAATGAAATCTACCTGACATCATCACAACCCAGTTCTCCCATCACAGCAAGATTGGAAAACACAACACCCCTGAAAAACAAGATTTTATTTTAAAATCACCTCTCATGATGATGATAGTAGACTTTAATAAGGACATAAATAACTGGCATAAAGAAATATAGGAGAACACAGGATCTAAAAATGGAAATAGATACAATAAAGAAATCATTAATGGAGATATAAATCCTAGGAATGGGAACAGAGTCCTAGATGTAAGAATCACCACCAGAGTAGAGGGGATAGAAGAGAGAATCTCAGGCCATTAGATAACTTAGAAAACATTAACACAACAGTCAAAGAAAATGCAAAAAAGAAAAAAAAAATCCTAGCCCAAAACATACAGGAAATTTACTACACGATTAAAGGGTAAAATCTAGGACAATAGGAATATAAGAATATAAAGATTCCCAAATCAAAGGGCCACTAAACATCCTCAACAAAATTATAGGAGAAAAAAATTTCTAACCTAAAGAAAGAGATGACAATAAACATACAAGAAGCCTATAGAGCTTCAAATAGATTAGAAAAGAATAGAAATCGCTCTAGTCACAAAATAATAAAAACGCAAAATGCACAAAACAAAGAAGAAATATTAAAAGCAATAAGAGTAAATGTTCAAGTAACAAATAAAGGCAAACTTATGAGAATTACACCAGGATTCTCACTAGAGAAATTAAAAGTCAAAAGGTCCTGGGCAGGTATCATTCAGACACAAAGAGAATACAAATGACAATCTAGGCTTCTAGATTTTAGAAAAACTCTAAATTACCATAGAAACAAAGCTGTTCCATAGAGCTGTGTCTCTAGTTGCATATGTAGCAGAGGATGGCCTAGTTGGCCATCAATGGGACTAGAAGCACTTGGTATTGTAAAGATCATATGCCCCAGTACAGGGGAATGCTGGGGCCAGGAAGTGGGAGTGGGTGGGTGGGGGAGCAGGGCAGGCAGAGGGAATAGGGGACTTTGTGGATAGCATTTGAAATATAAATGGAGAAAATATCTAATTAAAAGTGCCTTAAAAAACAAAATATACACAGAATATTTCCATTAAATCATCTCTATAGATGATAATAGATCAAAAACGCTAAGACAAGGAGGCAAACAATCCCCAAGAAACAGTAAGAAATTAACTTCTTTTAGCAAACTCAAAAGAAGATAGCCACACACATTTAAACCCACTTCTAACAACAAAAATAACAGTATTTATCAATCATGGGTACTTAGTAACGCTTAATATCAATGTACTTTATACCCAATGAAAATACACAGAGTGTCAGATAGATACTAAAACAGGACCCTGCATTTTTCTGCATTTCATGCAAATGCATCTCAGTGACAGAAATAGACACTACCTCAAAGTAAAACGGTGGAAAATTTTTTTCCAAGAAAATGGTCACAAGAAACAAGCTGGAGTTGCCATTCTAATATTGAATAAAATGGACTTTCATCAAAAATTTATCCAACAAGATGAGGAATGGCAGTACATACTCATCAAAGGAAAAACCAAGAAGACCTCTCAATTCTGAACAACTATGCTCCAAATGCAAGGGCAACCAAATTCATTAAAGACATTTTGCCAAAGCTTAAAGCACACACTGAAGCTCATACTATAATAGTGGGAGACTTCAACACCTCACTCTCATCAATAGAGAGATCATATAAACAGAAAATAAACAGAGACATGGTAAAATTTACAGAAGTTATAAACCAAATTCATTTAACAGATATCTACAGAAGATTTCATCCTATAACAAAAAATATATACCTTCCTCTCAGCACCTCGTGGTACCTTTTCTAAATATCACCAAATAATGGTTCCCAAAATAGGACTTAATAGATCGAAGAAGATTCAAATAATCCCATGCATGCTATCAGATCACCACAGAATAAGGCTGTTCTTCAATAATAAATACACAATGGGTACCCACTTACACATAGAAGATGAAAAGTGTTCTACTCAATTATACCTGGTCATGGATAGAAAAAAAGGAAAGAAATTAGACTCTTTTGAATTTGAAGAAAATAACAGCACAATATACCTAAATTTATTTGACACAACGAAAGCTGTGTTAAAAGGAAATCTCATAGCTTTGAGTGCCTCCATAAAGAAACTGGAGAGAGCATAACAGCACACCTGAAAGATCCAGAGGGAAAAAAAAGAAGCAAATATACCCAAGAGGAGTTCACAGCAGGAAATAAGTCATGACAGAAGTCAACAAGATAGAAAAAAATGAATGATACAAAAAGAACTATTTGTAAAGAAACAACAACAACAACAACAACAAAAAACCCAATATCTCATTCTATGAGAAAATCAAGGAGATAAATTAAACCCTTGGCCAGTCTATCTGGAAGGCACAGAGGCAGTAACCAAATTAACAAGATCAGAAATGAACAGGATGACCTAACAACAGAAACTGAGGAAAATAATAAAACGTTACAAGATCATTCTTCAAAAGCATATACTCAACAAAATTAGAAAATATTGCTGAAATGGACCATTTTTCTTTTTTTTAGACAGAGATAAGGAACCCAAGTTAAACCAGGATCAAATTAAACATCTAAAAAGTCATATAATCTCTGAAGGAATAACAGCAGTCATTAAAAGTCAACCACCAAAAAAAAAAAAAAATGGAAGGAAGGAAGGAAGGAAGGAAGGAAGGAAGGAAGGAAGGAAGGAAGGAAAGAAGGAAGGAGAAAACAAAAAGAATTTCAGGACCAGATGGGTTTAGTGAAGAATTTTATCAGACCATCAAAGAAGACAATTACTCTTCAAACTATTCCACAAAATAAAAACAATAGGAACATTATCCATTTTTAATGAAAACACAATTATACTAATACCTAAACCACACAAAGACTCAACAAAAAAGAGTTCAGAACAAATTCCCTTAAAAATATCAATGCAAAAATACTCAATGAAATATTGCCAAATAAATACAAGTACACATCAAAATGATCATTCACCACATTCAAGTAGTTTTTTTTTTCCCAAAGATTGTAAAGGTGGTTCAAAATATGGAAATCTATCAATGAAATCCACTAAAATATAAAACAAAATAAATGTAAAAGTACATGATCATTTTACTAGATAGTGAAAAATATTTGACAAAAGACAATACCTATTCATGATAAAAGTTTTGGAAAGATCAGGAATTTAAAGCCTATATCTAAAGATAATATAAACAATATATGGCAAACCAGAAGCCAGCATCAAACTAAATTGAAAGAATCTTGAAGAAGTGACCAAAATCAGAATATAGACAAGGCTGCCCACTCTCTCCCTTAGTATTCAATAGTATCTTTATTCCCACCAACAAATTTGAACATTCACCTTCAGCAAATGTATAACTTTTATAGCAATAAGAAGCAAATTACTGCACTCTGTTAAATTGCAGAGAATTTTAACCTGTTTATCCCTGACTTATGAATCCACAAAATCCACATTATACCAATATAAACAATATTGCAGTGTGTGTAAAAAAATACAATCTTCAGCAGTATAGGACAATGACTGTTTGAGAATTTTCTTTTTTATAACATAAAAATTTTTTACACATAAAAATTTTATACACATAAATCTCTAAAGCATATGTATCTAAGAAAGATTAACAACATGTCAACACAATCCATAAAATAAAATATATATGGAAATCTCAGGAACCTCCAAATTCAGCACAGCATTTCAGACACCTAAAGAAATATGGGATCAGAAGATAACCTTGTATAATTAAGAGTACTCCAGTTTGTTATCTAACACAAAATGGTCATCACTGGAAGCACAGATTGGCAGAACTAACATTATAAACTGATGACGTTTAATTTATGTCTCAAAATTGAAGTTATGTATATATGTAAATTTGTATATAATAACAATGAGTAAAAATGGCTTGAAAGTAAAAGATGTCAAAAAAAATAAGTGGGAAGGATAGAAGAAAGAATATCTTTGAAAAATAATTAAATTCTCAAATAGTAATCAAAACATTAAAAATATTTTCCCATAGTAGATATATAAAGAATGTCTAACCCTCCACTTGACATTTACAAAACAAACCTATGTAAAATTTACCAGTGTTCTCTCTGGGGAATTAATGAGTTTATTGTGCTTACTTATAAACCCAGGCAATAGGCTATTGAATGTACTCTGTATGTTGTGACTCCAAGGTTGCAACAAAAAGTCTTTATCCATCAAATAGTATGGTACTTGCATAGGTATACTGGTGAGCTCACCATTTTGGGAATTTCTTGGCTAACAATCTCAATACTTTTCATAAGGTGACTTTAAGTTAGATTTGAGTTGCATAGAAATTGTAAGAACATATTGATGATGAAATTCTCTCACTTATTGAGGTGTTGTGAATAAATAAAAAAACACTACCATAATATCACCGTCTCAAACAACTGGGAGAAATTTCCAAAATTCTTCATTCATAGGTGAAAAAGTAATGTCAAATACTCTACTACGTCACTTGGCATAGTGGTGCACACCTTTAATTCCAGCATTTGGGAGACAGAGGCAGGAAAATTTCTGAGTTTGAGGCTAACCTGGTCTACAGAGTGAATTCCAGCACAGCCAGGGCTACACAGAGAAACCCTGTCTCATAAAGCCTATATATATATATATATATATATGAATAAATATATAGGTCAAATAAAATAAGTGGGAAGGATAGAAGAAAGAATATCTTCAAATAATATATATGAATGAATATATAGAATGCATATATATGAATGAATATATATATATATATATATATATATATATATATATTCATATATATTCATATATATTCAGTCTATAAAATCAGAGGAAGATAAGAGGAAACAGTATTGTTGAGGGATTCAGTCCAAGAGAGATATATAGCTCAGTCCAGCTCAATGAAGTTGGCTAATAACCACTTAAAGAAGTGTTCAAAATTTTACTGATCAGAGAAATGCAAATCAAAATGACCCTAACATTCCTCCTTACACCAATCAGAATAGCTAAGTTCAAAAACTCAAGTGATAGCACATGTTGTTGAGGATGTGTAGAAATTAATCATTCCTCCATTTTTGGTGGGTATTCAAACAGGTACTACCACCATGGAAATTAATTTGGAGTTTCCTCTGAACCTTCTACCTGAAGATCAGCTATACTACTCTTGAACACAAAACCAAAATATGTGCCACTATTCCAAAGGTGCCCATGTGCCACTATGTTCCTAGCACCCCTATTTTTGATATCTACAAGCTGGAAACAATCCAGATATGCCACAACAGAAGAATCAATAAAGAAAAATGTGGTTCATTTACACAATGGAATACAAATCAGCTATTAAGAAAGAGGAAATTATGAGTTTTGTAAGCAAATGGAAGGATCTGGATAATATCATCCTGAGTGTGGTAACTTAGACTCAAAATGATATGCATGGCATGTTCTCCCTTATAGGAAATATTAGTCAAAAAAAGCACAAAATACCAAGAAGACAATCCACAGAACTTAAGAAAGCTAATAAGTAGAATGCCTCAATCCCACTTGGGAAGAAAGGAATCATGGAAGGTAGATGGAGGGAGTTTTTGGTGTGGGAAAGGGTAAAGGGAAGGGAATAGCTATGGGTGTTGCATGATCAGGTTTGGGGGAAAAAATAAAAGTGAAGCATCAAGTGCCAGAAGAAAGAGTGGAAACAAGCAATCTTGGGAGAGATGTAAGGGAACCCTCTAGAAAGTACTAGAGACCTGAGAGGCATGAAACTGTCAGAATTGAAAAGGATGTTCTTTAGATAAAATGCCCTACAGTATAAAGATGGAACTTGTAGAGTCAACCTCCAGTAGAAAGACAAAGTTTCAATTAGAGTGATGTGGTTTCCATCCGACAATAAAAAAACTCTGACCAGAAATTAAAAGGGGACAATTACCTGGGTGAAGAATAGGAAGAGTAATATCTTAGAAAATATTAGATTTCAAGAGATCTGATGGAGTAAAAAGGGACCTAGCATGATCACACCCAGGAAGACCAAAAGTAGCTGATAGAGTCAGTGGCAGATAGTTGCATCCACCCAATGGACAGAAGCAGATGACCCAGTTGTTGAATTAGGGAAATACTGAAAGAAGCTGCAGAGGAGGGTGGCCTTATAGGAGGACCAGCAATCTTAATTAATCTGGACCCCTGAGAACTCTCAAACACTGGACCACCAAGCAAGCAGCATAGACCAGCTGATATGAGGCCACCAACATACATACAGCAGAGCACTGTGGGGCCTGTTTTTATTTAGAGATGATGCATCTAACCCACAAGGGACAGGAGGCCCCAGGGAATTTAGAGGTCAGGTGGGGTGGGGCATATGTACATCCACGAGAATACAGGGTAATGAGGGAAGCATGAGATGTGAAGCAGAAGGAGGATGGACTAAGGAATACATATGGAGTGTTCAACAAACAAAAACATTTCTAAAAAATGGAGAAGTTAGTATATATAGATTAACAAAGCTAGAAAAATATCATCGAAATATAAGCTTTAAAACCAAAAATTTCTATAGTAAATAAAAATAATTTGTATATAACCACATACACTTTAATTGAAAACCAAGGAAGGAGCAAGAGAAAGTACCCAGGGAGCTGAAGGGGTCCTCAACCCTATAGGTGGAAGAATAACATGAAATAACTAGTACCCCCAGAGCTCGTGTCTCTAGCTGCATATATAGCAGAAGATGGCCTAGTTGGCCATCATTGAGAAGAGAGGCCCCTTGGTCATGCAGAATTTATATGCCCCAGTACAGGGGAATGCCAGGGCCAAGATGTGGGAGTGGGTGGTTAGGGGAGCAGGGCAGGGATGGGAGAGGGTATAGGGAAATTTCTGGATAACATTTGAAATGTAAATGAAGATAATATCTAATAAAAATTTAAAAAAAGAAAAAGAAAACTCCATTTCTGATGTGATAAATGCTTCTTATAAGACCCATATATCATTTAACAAATAAATGCAGAATATCACAACAAATGAAAACACAGTGTGGAACACAGTCAACAAATACCTTTATAATACTCCTTCTGTATCTAAATCACAAGGATCATTGTGTAAAAGGACAAGAAATTCGGTAATAACTAGGATATGAGGTAATTTGCTCTAAGATTATGTGTTCTAGAAATATCAGAAATTACTTTAAAAAGTTGATTTTCAAACATTTCAAGGACATAAAAAATACTGAATGTAAGACTTCCAGTTTTCTAGAAAAAAATGGTCATCTAACAGAAAATGATCAGCCCTAGGGATAGATAGATAAATAGATAGATAGATAGATAGATAGATAGATAGATAGATAGATAGATAGATAAATAGATATAGATCTATCTATATCTATAGATATATAGATATATAGATATATCACTATACACACTAAAAGGACTTTATTTTTTGTTTTCCATGGTCAAAACACTGACCTATAATTGTTTCTTTCTGAAAGAACTGCACGGTGAGAAATGGAGAGGAGCCTGAGGGAAAGAAAGTCCAGAAACAGGACTACAGTGGGATCTAGCTCCGGGGAAGGAACCAAATCCTGGCACTCTTTCTGAGGTCATGGAGCAGCTACAGAAAGGGACCTATCATGACTGCCCTCTGAAAGACCTAAGGTGCTGCTGAAAGAGTCAGATGTAGATATTTGTACCTAACCAATGGACAAAACCTGCTGACCCCTGTGGTTAAAGTAGGGTAAAGCTAGGAAGAAGCTGGGGAGCAGGGCAACCCTTTAGTAGACCCAGCAGTCTCAGTTAACCTGGATGCCTGAAATCTCTCAGACACTGGACAACCAACCAAGTAGCATGCACCACCTGAAATGAGATCCCTAACACATAGACAGCAGTAGACTGCCAGACTTGTGTTCAGTCAGAGAAGATGCTAAGAACCCTTAAGATAATGGAGAAAAAAGGGAATTCAGAGGTCTGGTTGGGTGGGGAGTGGGGAGGTGGGAACATCTTCCTGGGGACAGGTATGCAAAGATGAGGTATGGGAAACAGAGCAGTTCTAGGGTGGACCAAGAAGTGAATAAAATCTGGAGTGTAAAAAATTAAATAAAAAAAAAAGAATTTTAAAACATGAAGAAAAAATTTAATCACTAATAGATAGAAACTCTACATATAGAACTGCCTTACATTTACTTTATAGGCTCCAATAAGTTGTGTTTTATTTTCATTTGAGTCTATTATAGACTACTGTTAGCAAAAATATTTGCAGTTAAATTCTCCCCACTTCCCTTATATTTTCATATTTTATAGTTGAGTGATTAATACACTAACTGACAAAATTGATTTAGCCACATGTATTTGTTCATAAGTGTAAAATATTAATAATATAATAGAAAAGTCTATTAAAATATTAATGTATTTTATTCTCTCTGTGTGTGCACACATGCTTGGGTATGTGAGAGAAAGCATGGGAGAGGGAATGGAGGAGGGGGAGAGGTAGAGAGTGCACATGTTGGAGTCAGAGGAAAATTTATGACAGTTCAGTCTCTTCTACTATGTGCGACACAGAAGTGGAACTTAGGTCCTCATGCTTGTCATTAGCATCTTTACCTGCTAAACAATTGCAGCAGCCCAAGCTACAGCAAATTCTAAGGTAATAAATAGTATTCAGAACCCATACAGTGCAATTCTTATATCTAAGATGGAATCTACAAATTTGAATTATTAGCATTCACTCCATGTGTTTATTCTGTAAGTGTAATCACTTGGCTTCCACAATATTAGAGACTGTGTGTGCACTATAGGCCAAAAAATAAAAGATGAAAAGAATAAACTCAAACTTACATACAGATATATTCATGTAATCAGAATTAAATAAAAATAAGCCATGAATTTAAAAAGGAGCAAAGAATATTATGTTGTAAGTTAGGAGAAATAAAGGGTAAATGAAACTGTATTATAATTGCAAAAACAAAGAAATCAATTTAAAAAACACATTTCCAGAAAATAAAGATGAAATTACTGAAGAATCCTTGCCCATCTAACATTAAACAACAAGTCAATACAAATATAAATCAAGGTTCATCATAGTCAACTCCTATATTTACATGTCCCAAGCCCCTAATTCAAAAATACCAGCATCCTGAGAAACAGAACCTCCGTTTTCATCCATTCTAGTAATTTACAAAGTAAGTTTCATAACAGATTTAATTCATTTAGAATACTTCCTCTGAGGAATCTGCAGTCAAGACTACTATGAAGGCCTCCCACTTCTATCACTGCCATTCAGGATTTAAAATGTTAGGGCCTCAGCAAGTACCTGCAATTACATGTGTCTGTACTTTCTACAAAAACAAGCAAAGGCTATTGTACTTTTTCCCAATCCCCTTGTTAGGCATCACATGTGCAATGTACAATAAAGATTTTAAATTTTTATAAACCTCTGCTTTTATTCATTTTAAACAAATTATCCCAGCTTGCTTATTCAAATGCACATTCATTGCTGTTAAATGAGCTTCAAAATCTGATAAATCCTCAAAATTTTGCATTATGTTACATACAGAGAAGCAAAGGAATACAACTGATGGACAGAAAAATAAGAAAAATTGTTAAGCTACAACCTATAATCAACTACATATTTGCCAGCATAATAAACAAGATAACTTGTTAAAGAAAAATGTCTGTGCTAAAGAAATGTTATTAATCACAGTTAACTTTAGTAACTAATGAGATATTAACACTAAATATTAGCCAGGTGTGATATACTATGATAGATTCAAGCTATTAGCACCATTTAATTCTTTCACATATCAACATCCAAGTAAAATTATATGCAATTGAAGTATCTAGATTATGCACAAAAACAAAAGCTTGAATTAAATAAAAAGTACTAGAGTATACACAAAAGCCACAAAATGGTATCTAAATACCACAATTGAAAAAAAAATGCTTTGTAATGATAAAGATAAATTGTGTTAAAGCAATCTGTTTCAAATATTATACATACTAGAAATCAGGCAAAATGGGCAGTGGCTAGAAACTATGGTACATTGAGATTCAAAGTCAAAAACAATATAAAACAAAAGACATTTTTACGTTAAGGTTTTCATTGGACTATATGCATATTCTTTGTTTTGACTCTCCTAAAATAATGAAGCGTGCAAATATATAAGTATGAACATGTAACTATGTTTCTTCCCAACAATAGCAATGCAAACCTTATGCAAGAATTTGGATATCAATATAACATAAAACCTTTGAGACCTTTGGTGTTAGCAGGATGATAAAGAAGAACTGCAGTATTTGTGTTTTAGTAATCTCAGAGGGCAGTAGCATACTAACTAAGGTGATGTCAGAAGATATTTAAGAAATTTTAATCTTGACAAGTGAGACTGCTATCCTGATATAAAAACGTTTTGCAAATGCAATCTGCCAACTCAGATTAAGGAGCAACAGGTCTCTTGTCTCTTTCAGGTAAGGAAGAATGACGTAATACACTATCCTTTCAGATGAAGCAGGACTACAAGGCCCAGTCCTGAATGATAGATCTTAAAACCAACCCAATGACAAGAAGCAGTAACAAATATCTTGCACAACATACAGGAGCAGTTTCATTCAGAGCAGGAATGTGAAGAATAATAGAAATTTACCTGGCCATGGCGACGTTTTCTTTTCGTTTTCATCTGAAGGTTTCCCGAGCAATCCTCCTAGTAACAGCAGCTTGTTGTCAATCTACAGCAAGAGCTTCATATAAACTGAGAGCTAAACATTAACCAGGAACATTACTGGAATATTTTCTGCGTGAATAAATTCTTTTTGCTCTGCTTGACTACATCTGGCTGAGAATATATAGAAAAATAGAGAAAAGGTTTGGACCAATCAGGAGAGAGATCTCAACACTGATAAAAAACGCATAAGCCTGTTGTTACCAGGGAGATTTTTCCACCAAAGCCCCCTCCATCTCTTCCCCTCTCCCTGCCTGTTGCATCAGGATGACATTGCATTATCAGCAATAATAATAAAGAAGAAATAGAAAGATTGAAATATTACATAGTTATTCTTTGGTTTTTGGCTCTAATTAAAAACTGAGAAAACTGTCCAGTAATGCCTGAGCCTTTGAGCCTGAATTTGCCTAATGATACCTGTAATAAAGCATCCATTTTTGTCTGTACACTGTTGTGTGAAATCATGTGCTGTCAAATGCACTTCAGAGCTGAACCTTTGTAATGTTCCTGTGGCAATATACTGAGGAGTTATTCATATATGGAAATTTATCTCAGTAGTTTATATATTTATGCATATCACAACTTAGAAAAAAATACACTTGAATTATCAAAAGGCATATTTGTGTCCAGTTTCATAAACCTACTTGCCTCATAATATACCTCATCTTAAATTATAATAATGGTAAAGAAATAATAAAAGGAGTTTATTTTAGAAAAGAAATATGCAAAATCTAGACATATAACTTTCCTCTGTGTGTGAATACATATGTGATTATTTTTATGCAGAGCAACACACTGTGTATTTGAGAATGGTGTGTATATGAGATCTTATATAATTGTTATTATGATGTCATTATTTTGTAAACATTATCTTAATATTCAAATGCCATGTAATGTGTTAAAAATACAACTATTACTTATACTATATTAGGTTACTCACAATATTTATATCTAATAGGCCATGGCCATTTAATATGATCTCATTTTAATATACTCACAATATTAGGTTACTCACAATATTTAAAACTAATAGACCATGGCCATTTAATAGGATCTCATTTTATTTATTTATTTATTTATTTATTTATTTATTTATTTATTTATTTTGGTTTTCTGAGACAGGGTTTCTCTGTGTAGCCTTGGCTCTCCTGGAACTCACTCTGTAGACCAGGCTGGCCTCGAACTCAGAAATCCTCCTGCCTCTGCCTCCCGAGTGCTGGGATTAAAGGTGTGCGGCACCACGCCTGGCTTTGATCTCATTTTAATATACTCACAATATTAGCTTACTCACAATATTTATATCTAATAGACCATGGCCATTTAATATGATCTCATTTTAATGTACTCTCAGCAGACTTGGAACTATTGATATGTACTCAGATGCTGAAAGATCTAAAGGAGCATGAGCACCCTCTGATGTTAATCTTCCCTAAGAATATTACTTTCAATATGCAACAGTTCATAAAAAAATGAAAGAAAGAAAGAACAATTGTGTTTATGTTATTCGCCTGTGAGCATGATATATGTAGCTGAAGATATTAACAAAGACGGCTCACATATACCATGCATTTCACAAGAGAACCCAACTTTTGACAAATATAGATCTGCATGACTCCAATTACCCAACTTTCTTTCCTTTGAGAAGCAGAAATTTAGATTCACTGTTTTAAATGTATACCATGTATGCCATTTTGGATTACAAAGTTTTTTTTTTTTTATGATAATGGCTAAAATTTTATTATAGATTGAAGTAATAAATGTTCCCAAATAATAAAGAGTAGAACTATTCAGTTATTACTAAATAATAATACTTGGCAATAGTAAGGATTATTTTGCTATATTCTACAAATCCCCACATCATGTTCTGTTCTTGATGGTTAAAGTCCGTTCCGTACAATCAACTTGGTGTTCTTTCCCTCATTTTCTTCCTTAAATTGAACCTTTCTTTTGCTTGCTTGTTGTTTTTTTTTTTTTATTGTTGTTTTTGTTTTTGTTGTTGTTGTTGATGGCAGTGGTTGTAGTGGAGAAGAGAAGAGAAGAGAAGAGAAGAGAAGAGAAGAGAAGAGAAGAGAAGAGAAGAGAGAAATATTAGAAATATTTTTCTAAATGTGATGTCTCCATAAAATTCTTCCACTCAGAGATGCTAACCCCAAACATCCAGGACATCAGGGACACAATGAGAAGAATAAACCTAAGAATAATCATTTTAAAGAGAGTGAAGATTTCCAACTTAAAGGCCATTAAATATATTCAACAGAATTATAGAAGAAAACTTTCCTAACCAAAAGAAAGAGAAGCCTATGAACAAAAAGAAAGTGTACAGAACTCCAAATAGTTTGGACCAGAAAAGAAATTCTCCCTGTCACATAGTAATCAAAATACCAAATGCACAAAACAATGAAAGAATATTAAAAGCAGTAAGGGAAAAACATAGACTAACATATAAAGGCAGACCTATCAGAATTACACCAGAATTCTTGCCAGAGACTATAAAAGCCTGAAGATTGATTGCAGATGTCATACAGACACTAAGAACACAAATGCCAACCCAGGCTACACTACACAGAAAAACTCTCAATTACCACAGATAGAGAAATCAAGGTATTCCATGAGAAAACCAAATTCACACAATATCTTTCTACAAATCCATCACTTCAAAGGATAATAAAGAAAAAACTCCAACAAAAGGAGGGTAAATATGTCCTAGAAAAAAAGCAAGAAAGTAATCTTTCAACAAACCTAATAGAAGATAGCCACATATGTGGGGAGCGGGCATGGCAGCATGGGCCAAAGATGGTGCCTGGCTCTATACCTAGCCCCATGACCTCACTTGTTTATCCCAGTCTCAGTTATGCACAGTAAAAGCAGCACATGTAACTCATTGGAGAGATTAGCGCAACATCTCACAGTACCATTCTATCAGCCAATCCTGCATGCTGCCTTGGATGTGTGTGTGTGTGTGTGTGTGTGTGTGTGTGTATGTTTATGATTGGGTGGTATGAGGTGGCATGAAAATGGGAGTATAAATTGAGGGAAGCCCCAGATGAGAGAGACCAGACAGACCAGCCAGGGGCCAGAGAGCAGCTGAATTAGTCCAGAGACCAGAGAGGCCAGTGACCAGAGACCAGAGTAGCAGCTTTAGGCCAGAGAGCAGGAGATAAGGAGAGCAGCGTAGGAGAGAGCAGAGTGAGTGAGTGAATGGCTGTTCTGTGATACCTGAGAGAGAGAGAAGCAAAATAAAGCAGAAGCTGGGAAGGCAAGCTGCTTGAAACCACCTTGGCTTCCCATGTCATGTATTCCTACAGTCTCTGCTGGTCAGAGATATGTGGGCATGTGGTACACATGAACAAAATTTGAATTGAAACAATAAAAATAATAGGAAGCAACAATTACTTTTCGTTAATATCTCTTCATATCAATGGATTCAATTCCCAAATAAAAAGACATACACTAAGAGACTGGTTACATAAACAAGGCCCAACATTTTGCTGCACATGGGAAACCTACCTTAGTGACAATGACCAACACTACCTCAGAGTAAAAGTCTAGAAAACAAATTTCCAAGCAAATGGTTCTAAGAAACAAGCTGGAGAAGTCACTCTAATATTGAACAAAACCGACTTTCAACATAAAGTTATCAAAGACAATAAGGAGGGACACTTCATACACATCAACTATAATATCTACCAAGATGAATTCTCAATTCGGAACATCTATGATCCAAATTCAAGGTTACCTGCATTCTTAAAAGAAACTTTATTAAAGCTCAAAGCATAGATTGCACAGCACACAGTAATAGTGGTAGAATTCAGCACTCTACTCTCAGTAAAGGAAAGAAAATTGAAGCCAAAACAACACAGAGACACATTGAAACTAATAGAATTTATGAAACAAATGGAATTAACATATCTATAGAACATTTTATGCTAAAACAAAGGGATATATCTTCTTTTCAGCACCTCATGGTACCTTCTCCATCATAGACCATATAATTAGTCACAAAATAGAACTCATCAGATGCAAAAAAAATTGAAATAATTCCATGCATTCTATCACATCACCCTGGATTAAGGCTGATATTCAATAACAACAAAAATAATAGAAATCCCACATACACATTGAAGCTGAATAACACTCTACTCAACAATAATTTGTCAAGGAAGAAATAAAGAAAATAGTAAATTCACCCAAGAGGAGTAGAAGGCAGGAAACAAACCCATGGTTGTAATCAACTATTTGGAATCAAAAAGAACTATACAAAGAATCAAGGAAACCAGGAGCTGGTTCTTTGGGAAAATCAACAAATAAATAAACCATTAACAACACTAACTAGAAGGTATAGAGACAGTATTCATATCAACAAAATCAGAAAATAAAGGGAGACATAACAACATAAACCGAGGAAATACAAAATATAATCAGATCTTACTACAAAACCCTATACTCAACAAAAGTGGAAAACCTGAATGAAATGTACCATTTTCTAGACAGATACAAGGTACCAAACTTAAATCAGGATGAGATTAACAATCTAAAGAATCACAAATGCCCTTAAGAAGTAGAAACTGTCATTAGTAATCATTAGTAATTTCCTAACCAAAAAAAAAAAAAAAAACAACAACAAAAAAACCCAAGAACAGATTCGTTTTGTGCAGATTCTATCAGACCTACCAAGAAGACCTAATACCAATACTTCTCAAACTTCCACAAAATAGAAACAGGAGGTACTCTATCCTGTTACTTCTATGAAGCCACAATTACCCTGATACCTAACTCAACTCCCCCAAAAGAAAACTACAGACCAATTACCCTTATGAATATCGATGAAAAAATACTCAATATAATTATCGCAAACCAAATCCAAGAACACATCAAAATAATCATCCATCATAATCAAGTAGGATTCATCCTAGGGATGCAAGGATGGTTCAATATATGGAAATCCATCAACATAATCCACTATATAAACAAAAATAATTGTATGATAATGTCATTAGATGCTGATAAAGCATTTAAAAATATCCAAAACCCCTTATGAAAAAAGCCTTTGAAAGATCAGGAATTCAAGGCCCATACCTAAATATAATAAAGGCAATATAAAACAAATCAGTAGCCAACATCAAACTAAATGGAAAAAAACGTTAAGCAATCTCACTAAGATCAGGGACTGCCCATTCTCTCCCTACCTATTCAATATAGTACTTGAAGTTCTACCAGAGTAATTAGACAAGCAAAGGAGATCAAAAAGATACAATTTGGAGAGAAAGAAGTCAAAATATCACTATTTGCAGAGTATATGAGAGTATAATTAAGTAACCCCAAAACTTCCACCAGAGAAATCATAAACCTGAGAAACAACCTCAGCAAAGTAGGTGGATATAAAATTAACTCAAACAAATCAGTGATCTTCCACTACACAAAGGATAAAAAAAAAGAGAAAGAAATTGGGGAAACATCACCCTTCATAATAGTGACAAATAATATAAAATACCTCAGTATGACTCTAACTAAGCAAGTGAAAGCAAGTGATAAGAACTTCAAGTCTCTGAATAAAGAAATCAAAGAAGATCTCAGAAGATGGAAAGATCTCCCATGCTCATGGATTGGCTGGATTAATATAGTAAAAATGCCCATCTTGCATAAAGCAATCTACAGACACAATATGATCCCCATCAAAATTCCAACTTTATTCTTCATATAATTAGAATGAAAAATTTGCAAATTCATCTGGAATAACAAAATTCCTAGGATAGCAATGAACTATCCTCAACAATAAAAGAACTTTTGATAATACCAACATCCCTGACCTCAAGCTGTACTACAGAGCAATTGTGATAAAAAAGAAAAAACAAAACAAAACAAACAAACAAACAAAAACAAAACTGCATGGTCTTGGTATAGCAACTGGTAGGTAGATCAATGGAATAGAATAAAAGACCCAGAAATAAACCCACAAACCTATGGTCACTTGATCTTTGACAAGGGAGCTAAAACCATCTAGTACAAACAAGATCACATTTTCTACATATTTTGCTGGCTCAACTAGCATTTAGCATGTAGAAGAATTCAAATCCATACATTTTTATCTCTTTGTACAAAGCTCAAGTCCAAGTGTATCAAGGACCTTCACATAAAACCAGATACACTGAAACTTACAGAGGAGAATGTGGGGAAGTGCCTCAAAAATAGAGGCACAGGTGAAAATTTCCTGAACAGGACACCAATAGCTTGTGCTGTAAAATCAAGTATCAGTGAAAGGGAACTCATTAAATTGCAAAGCTTCTGTAAGGCAAAGGATATTGTCAATAAAACAAAAAGGTAACCAACAGATTGGGAAACAATCTTTTCCAATCCTAAATCAGATAGAGGGCCAATATCCAATATGTACAAAGAATTCAAGTAGTTAGAATCCAGAGAACAAACTAATCCTATTAAAAATTGGATACAGAGCTAACAAAGAATTCTCAACTGAGGAATAACAAATGGTTGAGAAGCACCAAAGGAAATGTTCAATATCTTATATCACCAGGGATATACAAACCAAACAACTCTGAGATTCTACCTTACACCAGTCAGAATGGCTAAGATCAAATACGCAGGTGACAGCAGATGCCTGCCAGGATGTGTAGAGAGAGGAATACTCCTCCATGGCTGGTGGGATTGCAAGCTGGTACAACCAATCTGGAAATAAGTTTGATGGTTTCTCAGAAAATTAGATGTAGTACCACCTGACGATCAAGCAATACCACTCCTGGGCTTATACCCAGATGATGCTCCAAAATATAATAAGGCCACATGCTCTACTATGTTCATAGCAATGGTATTTATAATACCCAGGAGCTGGAAAGAACCCAGATGTCCCTCAACAGAGTAATGGATACAGAAACTATGGTTCATTTATACAACGGAATACTACTCATCTATTAAAAACACTGATTTTATGAAATTCTTAAGCAAATGAATGAATCTGTAGGATATCATCCTGAGTGAGGTAACTATAACAAAAGAACATACATGATATGAACTCACTGATTATATAAGGAGTTGTTAATTTAATACGTTTTATCAAATAATATAAAAGTTAACCACAAATATGTGTTTAAACTAATAATGATAATAATAACATCTACATATATTTTAGTATTCTCAACATTGCCTTGAATATTATATTTCTTGGATGCATCACATCTAAGAAACTACTAGATATTAAGAGTATTTTCCTTCCAATATCCAGATCTTTTACTATTGGTCTTTTAGTTAAACTCATCTAAAATTCACAAGCAACTCTAAAAGTGTTGTCATTGACCCAGTATCCAGAAAAGTAGAATACAAATGGAGAACTTTATTAATGCTATCTCTATGCAAAGCAATTATAATTAATATATTATCATATTGTTTATATTTAATGTTTGTTATTTATTTACTGTTTGCTATTTATGGTAGTTAAATGTGCTGCCACAAAAGGAGTTGTCAAGACAGACTCATTTATGTATCCCCTTGATGCAAATGCAGAAAAGACAGGATCAGGTGGATTTCTATGAATTTGAAGCCAGCACATTCTTAAAACAGGAGTATCACATCATTCAACCCAAGATAATGTGCACTTGTCTCCAAAGAAAAATGGTTAGAGACTTACTAATGTATCATTGGACGGAATGTAGATGTGTATATTTTTGTTCATGTGTACATGGATTTATGGCATATTCAAAGAAATATATTGGCAAAACTTCAAATTCACAAATTTCTTATATTGACACACAACACATTTTTTTGAGATAGTATATGTTTAAACCCATAGATCAATATTTTTATAAATATGATAGCCCATAGTGTGACCACTGATAGACTTGATCATGATTACTAACTCTGTTTGTATGCTGATTTAAGTGGTGAAAACTCAAGTCCTTTCTGCTCTACTGCACTCAATATTAAACATTTACAGATAAGGCAAAATATCTGTAAAATTGATGTAGTATGCAAAAGAAACAGTCTTTCTTAAATAACCTGTCAGGATATATTGTAAAAAATTCAAAATAAGAATTTTTGATCCATGAATCATGGACGCCAACAAACTATAATGGGGAGAGATTCCTCAAGACACTAAGGAGCACAGAGTTATATCATTCCTATTGATGTTGATATATAGTGTTATTATTAGAATAAAACAATTTTTAATAATATCTTATTTCATGTAGGAAACCATGAGCATTCAGCTATAATTTTTCTAGTATGATAAATAATTAAAAATCATTTTCCATTAAATTAATAAAATTGATTTTTTATAAAGCACATTTAATCAATTATCAGATTATCACAATAACTGTGTGAATGGCATGATGGATTACTGTCACTTAATGTGGTAATGTAATTTTGAAATATAATTTAACAACTATAAAGGAAGTGTAACCTTAAATGTTTTCAGGTCTTTTCCTCCTGAAATGTACTGAAAGAACTTCTTTGGTTCACACAGATTATACATCTGTTCCATCTTTATGGATTATGGAAGAACATATTACCACTTAAGATAGATTTCTTTCTTTTATTTTATTTTATTCTTTTATTTTTATTGTTTTTACTTATTTTTATGAAATATTTTCTTTGTTTACATTTCAAATGCTATCCCTAAAACCCCCTAAACCCTCCCAATGCCCAGCTCCCCAACACACCCACTCCTGCCTCCTGGCCCTGCCATTCCCCTGTACTGGAGCATATAATCTTCACAAGACCAAGGGCCTTTCCTCCCACTGATGGACAACTAGGAAATCCTCTGCTACATATGCAACTAGAGACACAGCTCCGGAGAGGGGGTACTGTTTGGTTCATATTGTTGTTCCTTCTATAGGGTTGCAGATCTCTTTAGATCCTTGGGTACTTTCTCTATCTCCTTCATTAGGGGCCCTGTGTTACATCCAATAGATGAATGTGAGTATCCACTTCTGTATTTGCAAGGCACTGACATAGCCTCACAAGAGAGAGCTATATCAGAGTCCTGTCAGCAATATCTTTCTGGTATATGCAATACTGTCTGGGTTTGGTGGTTGTATATGGGATGGCTACCTGGTTGGGGCAGTCTCTGGATGGTCCTTCCTTCAATCACAGCTTTGAACTTTGTCTCTGTAACTCCTTCCATGGCTATTTTGTTCCCCATTCTAAGAAGGAACAAAGTATTCACACATAGGTCTTCCTTCTTCTTGAGTTTCATGTGTTTTGCAAAGGAAACAACACCCTTCACAATAGTCACAAATAATATAAAATAACTTGGTGTGACTCTAACTAAGGAAGTGAAAGATCTATATGACAAGAACTTCAAGTCTCTGACGAAAGAAATCAAAGAAGCTCTCAGAAGATGGAAAGATCTCCCATGCTCATGGATTGGTAGGGTCAATGTAGTAAAAATGGCTATCTTGCAGAAAGCAATGTAATCCTCATCAAAATTCTATATAAATTCTTCACTGAGTTAGAAAGGGCAATTTGCAAATTCACCTGGAATATCAAAATACCTAGAATATTAAAAATGAGTCTCAATGATAAAAGAAGCTCTTGAGATAGATTTCTAGTGCATGCATGTGAGATTCCACCTCACACCAGTCAGAATGGCTAAGATAAAAAATTCAGGTGACAGCGGATGCTAGTGAGGATGTGGAGAAAGAGGAACACTCCTTCATTGCTGGTGGGATTGCAAGCTGGTAAAACCCCTCTGGAAATCAGTCTGGCGGTTTCTCAGGAAACTGGACATAGTACTAAAAGAAGATCCAGCAATACCTCTCCTGGGCATATACCCAGATGATATTCCAACTGGTAACAAAGACACATGCTCAACTATATTCATATCATCCTTATTTATAATAGCCAGAAGCTGGAAATAACTGAGATGTCCCTCAAGAGAGGACTGGATACAGAAAATGTGGTGCATTTACACAATGGAGTACTACTCAGCTATTAAAAACAATGAATTTATGAAATTCCTGAGTAAATGGATGTATCTGGAGGATATCATCCTGAGTGAGGTAACCCAATCACAAAAGAAGACACTTAATATGCACTCACTGATAAGCGGATATTAGCCCAGAAACCTAGAATACCCAAGAAACAAGTTCAAAAACACAAGAAAATCAAGAAAGACCAACACGTGGATACTTCATTCCTCCCTAGAATAGGGATTAAAATATACATGGAAGGATGTGCAGAGACAAAGTTTGGAGCTAAAATGAAAGGATGGACCAGAGAGTGCCCCAGCCTGGGTGGTCCATCACATAATCAGCCACCAAAAGCAGACACTACTGCACACACCAGCAGGACATTGCTGAAAGGACCCTGATATAGCTGTCTCCTGGGAGGCTTTGACAGTTCCTCACAAATGCAGAAGTAGATGCTCACAATCATTTATAGGGCAGAACACAGGGTCCCCAATGTAGGAGCTAGAGAGAGTACCCAAGAGTTGTAGGCCTCTGCAACCCTATAGATGGAACAACAATATGAACTAATCAGAACCCCCAGAGCTCATATCTCTAGCTGTATATGTATTAGAAGATGGCCTAGTTGGCCATTATTGGGAAAGAAAGGCCCTTGGTCTAGCAATGTTTATATGCCCCAGTACAGGTGAATGCCAGGGCCAAGTAGCAGGAGAGGGAGGGTAGGGGAGCAGGGCGGGGGGGCGGGTATAGGGGACTTTTGGGTAACACTTGAAATGTAAATGAAGAAACTCTAATAATAAAACTCTCATAAATGAAAAAAAAAATGCAACACTTCTGTAAGGCAACGAACACTGTCAAAAAGACAAAATGGCAACCAAAAGATTGGGAAAATATCTTTAACAATCCTAAATCCAATAGGGGGCTAATATCCAATATTTATAAAGAACTCAAGAAGTTGGATTCCAGAAAACAAATAATCCTATTAAAATGGTATACAGAGCTGGGCATGGTGGCACATGCCTTTAATCCTAGCAATCAGGAGGCAGAGGCTGGCTGATTTCTGAGTTCAAAGCCAGCCTGGTCTACAGAGTGAGTTCCAGGACAGCCAGGGCTATACAGAGAAACCCTGTCTCACCGACCCCCCCCCCAATAAATGGTATACAGAACTAAACAAAGAATTCTCAACTGAGGAATAATGTATGGCTGAGAAGTACCTTAAAAAATGTTCAACACCCTTAATCATCAGGGAAATGCAAATCAAAACAAACCTAAGATTCCACCTCACACCAGTCATAATAGCTAAAATAAAATACTCAGATGACAGCAAATACTGGCAAGGATGTGGAGAAAGAGGAACACTCCTCCATCGCTGGTGAGGTTGAAAGCTGGTACAACCACTCTGGAAATCATTTGGTGGTTCTTCAGAAAATTGGACATAGTTCTACTGGATGATCCAGCAATAAGTCTCCTGGATATATACCCAGAAGATGATCCAACTTGCAGCAAGGACACTTGTTCCACTATGTTCAGAGCAGCCTTATTAATAATAGGCAGAAGCTGGAAAGAACACAGTTGTCTCTCAACAGAGGAATGGAAACAAAAAATGTGGTACATTTACACAATGGAGTACTACTCAGCTATTAAAGACAATGAATTTATGCAATTCTTAGAGAAATGGATGGATCTGGAGGACATGATCCTATGTGAGGTAACCCAACCACAAAAGAACACACATGATGTGCACTCACTGATAAGTCGAACTTAGTCTAGAAGCTCAGAAGATACAATTTTCAAAACACATGAAACTCAAGAAGGAAGACCAAAGTGTGGACACTTTGATCCTTCTCTAGAAGGGAGAACACTATAAGCATGGTAGGAATTACAGAAACAAAGTTCAGAGCTGAGACTGAAGGAATAACCATCCAGAAACTGCCCCACGTGGGGATCCATCCCGTGGGAAAATAAAAACTAAAAAACAAACAAACAAACAAACAAACAAAAAAAACAACAAAAAACTCTTATAAAATAGCCTAACGAAGATTGGATCAGGAAAAGCAATAATTTCAGTGTCATATTGAAAACTTGCTATAACATGTATTATTATTATTATTATTATTATTATTATTATTATTATTATTATTATTAAATACATGATATATGCCATATAGATATAGATAGATGATATAGATATAGATATGCCTAATCATGTCTTAATTCATACACTATACATGACCTGTCCTGTGATAAAATAATTCTAGGAGATAATCTCACATCATGCATACATGGAAAATGAACTCTAAGAAAATATTATCTGCTAAGAAAGAGAGAATCAATACTTATTAATTATTTATCAAGGATTTATCCGTGACAGGCATTTAATCCCAACTGGGCAGAATTAAACACATATGAACTACTCTCTTGGGTCTCAGAAGAATGTCATTATTTAGATGTGAGTCAAACATACATGCACACACATATGTATATGTACAAATATATATGTATACACTAATATACATACATGCACACATACATCATATATATGATGAAATTTGTATTGCTCATGTATGAAATAATATAAATTCATATTAAAATTGTTTATATTAATAACTTTCATATCATGATCTCAGGTTAAGCACCTTTCATTTGATCTCAAGAAGCAAAGAAAAATTTAGTATATCCTTAAATGGAAATTACTTAGGAAATTTGGTGAAACTTGCATAATCACTACAACTGTCCACCTTATACTGAATATAAATTTTGCAATAATATTTTCATTTATTTGCCCATACATTAGGAACAGTGAGTTGCATGAAAAAATATATGGGACTCTATAAAATTAGGAAGGGCATGTTAGTGGCACTCAACACTCAAAACCAAGTAAATCCTATCATAAATGTTGAGTATGCATTAGTACCTCTAAATGGAAGCATATATGTACTATTATTTTAGTGTTTTCTCTGATTCTGTAAATCTTTGTGGTACTCTAGATTAGCCTCTATTCTCCACTGCTTTTCCAAAATTAAAACTTCTCAAAAGATAGAGGAACATGTATCCAGAAAATCTTATTTGTGTAAAAGAGATTCAAAGTTTGATTATTTTTTAAGATCATGATGTTCAATTTAACTCAAAGGATTAACCAATCTAATTTGAATTTTAAATATGTGAAATGATATTGAGAAAGAACAGGGGATTGTGGTTGCTCATTCCTTTAGCACATCTTTTGTACACCTTGAATCTGACAAACAGCCTTTCAGCATGGGTGTCCCTTGTTGACCAGTCTTAACTTTAGAGTGGTTAGAAGAAAAAGTGGGCTTTTTTATTTCTTATTAGATATTTTCTTCATTTACATTTCAAGTGCTATCCCATTTCCTTACAGAGGTAGCAGCATGCTATGTTCTAATATTTCTCTCTTGTAGAAAATCTGCACCATAACCCCATCTCGTCTTTCTTGGTGAGGAACTTAATGCAGGTTCCAGATATTTCTATATAGAGCCATGGAATTTGAGACTGTTGCTTAAGCTGGAAATTTGCCATGTGTATCAGAGGAGTGAAGAGAAACTTGTTAAATTTCTAATTTCATTCTCAAGGATGGGTGCTTCTGCAATCCATTGCCACATGTATCCAAAATTCAAAGTTACAAAACAGTTCCAGTCATCAATAACTAAATCAATTTCACAAAGTTAGGGTTCAGATGAAGAAAAGTGTCATGAATATACAGTGGATTACCTGGTAGAATTCAGAAGACAAAATTCATATTGAAAGCTTATTAAGAAGTAAACACTGTTTTTTTTAATTGTCTTAACTGCCTTATTAGCACCTTCAGGTTTCCCCTACTATTATTATTTTTTTAAATACTTTCATCCAGAAATGCAAATAAAAACATGATTGGGATTTCAACTAACCTAAGTTAGAAGGACAAATATCAAAATAACTAACAGGAAATACTGTAGAGAATGTAAATAAATGGACCACTCATTTAGTTTTGATGCAAAAAAATTTAAGCAAGATTATTACTCTGTGTAGGTTTATCAAAAATCTAAAAATAATCCTATCATATATCCCAACTCTATAATATAATAAATATAAGATAAAATTTTTATAAACATCTAGAATTCAAATGAGATTTTCTACCAAAGGTCATTGGGATTAAAAAAAAAAAAAACAGAAAAATAATGGATCAATAAAGGACAATATGAAGCCTTATATACATAGTTATATAAAATATGTCCTGAAACTACATGTCAGGGGCATTGTAAAAGAGTAAAACAAATAGTAAGACCCAGGAAATCATATAGTTTGATGGAAGAGTGTTTCTTCTTAGAGTGCCATAATATACACACATAAAGATTCACAAGTGTGATTTCAAAACATGAGATTCAAAATAAACATGCTAAATTGAAGCTAGGAATTGCATGGGGCCTCAACAGCCTAGAAAATATTTGATGAACCAAAGGAATGGTGAGAGAATGAGACACAATTTGCCAAAGTGGAGAAGACACTAATTTGCACCCTATACAAAAATGTGTATACTTAAATACATATATATGTATCATATACATGTGGTCACTGAACCACATCTTTTTTCATGAAGTTAATTTTTGTAACATTCTCTTTGCTTCTACCACAATATCTCGAACTCTAGTTGCTATAGTCTTTGTCATTGTATACACATTACTTCTTTATACACATTATGGAAGAAAGCAGCAAACAATAAAGCCAATGCTCACCTAAAGAGGTGACATCTCTTAAGGCAAGCCTGACAATTCCCAATATTCAAGCCAAATATGTCCTTCAACTACTGTACCACATACCTCCTAAAAATGTCACATCACATTTTCTATTTAGATCTCATTAAAGGTACACATTACATACTATGCATCAGCACTGTGGTGACAACCCATTGATTAAAATTGTTCATGCCTCAAATAATGACATCTCAAAGAACAAATAAGAACTATCTTCTAGTAGGATTGTGATTTCTCAAGGAAATATTAAAACAACTTCAGACTGCCATTCTCCAACACATTTTACAAGAGAGAGACCAAGGCATCCACCCTAACATGTTAAAGTTGCCTTTTGTTGATTACATAACCAGTCCAACCTTGAACTTAAAGTATACTTGGTAATAACTTCTTTTAGTATATCAGAAATCAGCAAGAAAACATCAGGATGACAAATCAGAAAAATGTGATAGTCTGCATTTGTCAAGTCAATCTAGAATTGGGAGGCTACATTTATGTACTTCTAAGAATTATGTTCTGGCCCAGGTCCCTCTGAGACCAGTATGCACAGATCAGCTTGGGGACTGCAGAGGGTGAGAGAATGCAGACTGCAGAGACACAGCTTCTGGGACAGGCTGAAGCCACACAGCTTCTGGGACAGACCTCTGTTTCAGACAGCAGATATCGGGGCAACTTCCCAGCCAGAGGAGAGCTGGCTGCCTGCGAGGGCTGTATCGCCAGAGCACGTAAAGGAGCCATCTTGTCTCCCGTGTCTCTCTGAGACCAGTTTGTGCAGATCAGCTTGTGGACTGTGGAGGGTGAGCAAGCTGACTGCAGAAGCCACACAACTTCTGGGGCAGACCTCCATTTCAGGTAGCAGATATCCAGGCCCCTTCCTCGCCAGAGGAGAGGTGGCCTCCTGGGAGGGATGTGACCTCCAGAGCAGGTAAGGGAGCCCATCTTGTATCCCAGGTCCCTCTGAGACAAGACTGCACAGATTAGCTTGTGGACTTTGGAGGGTGAGCAGTGTACTGCAGAAGCAACACAGCTTCTGGGACAGGTAGAACCCACACAGCTTCTGGGACAAACCCCCGTTTCTGGCTGCAGAAATCCGAGCACCTTCCCTGCCACAGGAGAGGTGGCATCCTGGGAGGGCTGTTACCCCCAGAGCAGGTAGGGAGCCATCTTGTCTCCTGGGTTCCTCTGAGAGCAGTCTGCTCTGATCAGCTTGTGGACTGCGGACAGTGAGCGAGCAGACTGCAGAAATAACAGAGATTCTGGGACAGGCAGAAGCTACACAGCTTCTGGGACAGATCCCCATTTCAGGTTGCAGACATCTGGGCATCTTCCCCACCAAAGGAGACGTGGCCACCCTGGAGGGCTGCAACACCCAGAGCAGTTTGTGCAGGTGAGCATGCAGACTGCCGAGGCAACCTATCCTCTGGGACAGGCCCTGTTTCAGGCCTTCATCTGCAATCTGGTAGCAAGTCTGAACGCCAGATCTCTGTGCACCTTCCCTGAAAGAGGAGAGCTTGCCTTAAGTAAGTACTCTGACCACTGAGACTCAGAAGAGAGCTGGACTCCCAGGACAGCTGACAGAGGCTAACAGAATCACAGTAGGAACTGGCTCCAGCCAGAGACAACTATAACTAACTCCAGAGATTACCAAGTGGTGAAAGGCAAACATAAGAATTTAACCAACAGAAACCAAGACCAGTCACCACATCATCAGAACACAGCACACCCACCTCAGAAACTCCTGGATAACCCAATACACCCAAAAAGCAAGATTCAGATTCAAAATCATATTTCATGATGCTGGTAGAGGACCTTAAGAAGGGCTTTAATAACACACTTAAAAATACAGGAGAACACTGTTAAATATGTAGAAGTCCTTAAAGAATCACAGGAAAACACTGCTAATCAGGTAGAAGTCCTTAAAGAGGAAACACAAAAATCCTTAAAGAATTACAGGAAAACACAACCTAACAGGTGATGGAATAGAAGAAAACTATGGAAGACTTAAAAGGGAAGTAGAAACAATAAAGAAAACCCAAACTGAGACTACTCTGGCAATAGAAACCCTAGGAAAGAAATCAGAAACAATAGATGTAAACATCAGCAACAGAATGCAAGAGATGGAAAAGAGAATCTCAGTTGCAGAACATTCCATAGAGAGCAAGAGCACAGCAACCAAAGAAAATGCAAAATGCAAAAAGATTCTAACTCAAAATATCTAGGAAATCAAGGACACAATGAGAAGAACAAACCTACTAATAATAGGGGTAGATGAGAATGAAGATTTTCAACTTAAAGGGCTAGCAAATGTCTTCAACAAAATAATAGAAGAAAACTTCCCAAACCTAAAGAAAGAGAAGACCATGAACAAACAAGAATCCTACAGAACTCCAAATAGACTGGACAAGAAAAGAAATTCTTCCCAACACATAATAATCAGAACAACAAATGCACTAAATAAAGACAGAATATTAAAAGCAATAAGGGAAAAAGGTCAAGTAACATATAAAGGCAGGCCTATTAGAATTATACCACACTTCTCACCAGAGACTATGAAAGCCAGATGATCCTGGACAGATGTTATACAGATCCTAATAGAACACAAATGCTAGGCCAGGCTGCTATACCCAGCAAGACTCTCAATTACCATAGATGGGGAAACCAAAGTATTCCTTGATAAAACAAAATTCACACAATACCTTTCTACAAATCCAGCCCTTCAAAGGATAAAAATGGGGAAACACCAACACAAGGACAGAAACTACACCCTAGAAAAAGCAAGAAAGTAATCCTTCAACAAACTTAAAAGAAAACAGCTGCAAGAACAGAATCCCAACTTTAACAAAAAATCTAACAGGAAGAAGCAATTAATTTTCTTTAATTTCTCTTAATGTCAATGGACTCAATTCCCTAATAAAAAGACATAGACTAATAGACTGGCTACACAAACAGGACCCAAAATTTTACAGCTTACAGGAAACCAACCTCAGGGGAAAAGACAGACACTCCCTCAGAGTGAAAGGCTGAAAAACAATTTTCCAAGCAAATGGTAGGAAGAAACAAGCTGGAGTAGCCATTCTAAGATAAAATAAAATTGACTTTCAACCCAAAGTTATCAAAAAAGACAAGGACAGGCACTTCATACTCATCAAAGGTAAGATCTATCAAGACGAACTCTCAATTCTGAATAACTATGCTACAAATGCAAGAGCAGCCACATTCATTAAGGAAACATTAGTGAAGCTCAAAGCACACATTGCATCTCAAACAATAATAGTGGGAGACTTCAACACCAAACTCTCACCATTGGACAGATCCTGGAAACAGAAACTAAACAGAGACACATGGGCACTAACAGAAATTCTGAAACAAATGGATTTAACAGATATCTACAGAACATTTTATGCTAAAACAAAAGGATATACCTCCTTCTCGGCACCACATGCTACCTCCTCCAAAATTGACCATATAATTGGTCACAAAATAGGCCTCAACAGATACAAAATTATTGAAATTATCCCATGCATTCTATCAGATCACCACAGACTAAGGCTGATCTTCAATAAGAGCATAAATAATAGAAAGTCAGCATTCATGTGGAAACTGAACAACACTCTACTCAATGATACCTTGGTCAAGGAAGAAATAAAGAAAGAAATTAAAGACTCTGTAAAGGCATTCCTAAGAGTAAAACTTATAGCCCTGAGTTAAAAAAAAAAAAAAAAAAAAAACTAAAGAGAGCATACATAAGAAGCCTGACAGCACTTTTAGAAGCTCTAGAACTAAAGGAAGCAACTTCACTCAAGAGGAGTAGATGACAGCAAATAATCAAACTCAAGGTTGAAATCAACCAAGTGGAAACAAAAAGATCTATTCAAAGAATCAACCAAACCAGCAACTAAACCTTTGAGAAAATCAACAAGATAGATAAACCCTTAGCCAGACAAACTGGAGGGCACAGGGACAGTAATTTAATTAATAAAATCAGGAATGAAAAAGGAGACATAACAACAGAACCTGAGGAAATCCAAACATTATCAGATCCGACTACAGAAGGCTCTACTCAACAAAACTGGAAAACCTGGATGAAATGGAGAACTTGCTAGACAGATAACAAGTACCAAAGTTAAATCAGGATCATATTAACGAACTAAACAGTCACATTTCCTCTAATGAAATAGAAGCAGTCATTAATAGTCTTCCAAAAAAAGAAAAATTCCAGGACCAGATGTGTTTAGTGCAGATTTCTATCAGACCTTCAAAGAAGACCTAATTCCAAACCTCCTCAAACTATTCCACAAAAATAGAAACAGAAGGAACTCTACCCAATTCATTCTATGAAGCCAAAATTACTCTGATACCTAAACCACACAAAGATCCAACAAAGAAAGAGAACTTCAGACCAATTTCTCTCATGAATATCGATGCAAAAATACTCAATAAAATCCTCGCAAACTGCATCCAAGAACACATCAAAACGATCATCCATCATGACCAAGTAGGCTTCATTCCAGAGATGTAGGGATGGTTTAATATATGGAAATCCATCAACGTAATTCACTATATAAACAAACTTAAAGACAAAAACCACACGATCCATGATCGTATCATTAGATGCTGAGAAATCATTTGAAAAATCCAACACCAATTCATGATAAAAGTCTTGGAAAGATCAGGAATTTAAGGCCCATACCTAAACATAATAAAGGCAATCTACAGCAAACTAGTAGCCAACATCAAACTCAATGGAGAGAAACTCGAAGCAATCCCACTAAAATTAGGGACTAGACAAGGCTGCCCACTTTCTCCATGCCTATTCAATATAGTACTTGAAGTCCTAGCAAGAGCAGTTTGACCACAAAAGGAGATCAAGGGGATACAAATTGGAAAGGAAGAAGTCAAAATATCACTCTTTGCAGATGATATGATTATATATATATATATATATATATATATATATATATATATATATATATATATATAAAATCTAAAACCTCATAAACAGCTTCAGTGCAGTAAGTGGATATAAAATTAACTCAAACAAATCAAAGGCCTTTCTCTACACAAAGGATAAATGAGTTGAGAAAGAAATGGGCTGGGAAACAACAACCTTCATAATATTCACAAACAATATAAAATACCTTGGTATGAATCTAACTAAGGAAGTTAAAGATCTGTATGATAAGACCTTCAAGACTCTGAAGAAAGAAATTGAAAAAGATCTCAGAAGACAGAAAGATCCCCCATGCTCATGGATTGGCAGGATTAATATAGTCAAAATGGCTATCCTGCCTAAAGCAATCTACAGATTCAATGCATTCCCCATCCAAATTCCAACTGTATTCTTCAATGAGTTAGAAAAGGCAATTTGCAAATTCATCTGGAATAATAAGAAACCTAGGATAGCAAAAAATATTCTCAACCATAAAAGAACCTCTTTTGAATCACCATGCCTGACCTCAAGCTGTACTACAGAGCAATTGTGATAGAAACTGCATGGTACTGGTACAGTGACAGAGAGGTACATCAATGGAATAGAATTGAAGACCCAGAAATGAACCCACACATCTATGGTCACTTGACCTTTGACAAGGGAGCTAAAACTATCCAGTGGGGGGAAAACAAAACAAACAAACAAACAAACAAACAAACAGCATTTCAACAAATGGTGCTGGCACAACTATCAGTTATCATGTAGAAGAATGGGAATTGATCCATTCTCATCTCCTTGTTCAAAGCTCAACTCTAAGTGGATCAAAGAACTCCACAAAAAACCAGAGACACTGATATTTATAGAGGAGAAATTGGGGAAAAGCCTCAAAGATATTGGCACAGGGGAAAAATTCCTAAACAGATCATCAATGACTTGTGCTGTAAGACCAAAAATTGACAAATGGTACATCATGTAATTGCAAAGCTTCTGTAAGACAAAAGACACTGTCAAGAAGACAAAAAGGACACCAACTTATTGGGAAAGGAATTTTACTAATCCTAAATCTGATAGGGGACTAATATCTAATATATACAAAGAGATCAAGAAGCTGGACTCCAGAAATTCAAATAACCTCATAAAAAATGGGGTACATAGCAAACAAAGAATTCTCAAGTGAAGAATACCGAATGTCTGAGAAGCACCTAGAAAAATGTTCAACATCCTTAATCATCATAGAAATGCAAATCAAAACAACCTTGAGATTCCACCTCACTCCAGTCAGAATGGCTAAGATCAAAATCTCAGATAACAGCAGATGCTGGAGAGGATGTGGAGAAAGAGAAATAGTCCTCCATTGCTGGTGGGATTGCAAGCTTGTACAACCACTCTGGAAGTCATTGTGGAGGTTCTTCAGAAAATTGGACATAGTACTACTGGAAGATCCATCAATATCTCTCTTGGGAAAATACCCAGAAGATGTTCCAAGTGTTAATAAGAACATATGCTCCTCTAGATTCATAGCAAACTTATTTATAATAGCCAGAAGCTGGAAAGTATCCAGATGTCCCTCAACAGAGGAATGGATACAGAAAATGTGGTACATTTATACAATGGCGTACTACTCAGCTATTAAAAACAATGAATATGAAATTCTTGGGCAAATGTATGTATCTGGGCGATATCATCCTTAGTGAGGTAAACCAATCACAAAAGAAGTGACTTGATATGTACTCACCGATAAGTGTATATTAGCCCAGAAACATAGAATACCCAAGATACAATTTATAAAAAAACAACAAAATCAAGAAGAACTCATACCAAAGTGTGAATACTTCATTACTTCTTAGAATAGAGAACAAAACACCCATGAAGGAATTACAGAGACAAAGTTTGGAGCTAAGAAGAAAGTATGGACCATCCATAGACTACCCTATCTGGAGATCCATGCCCTATTCAGCCACCAAACCCAGAAACTCTTGCATGTGCCTGCAAGATTTTGCTGAAAGGACCCTAATATAGCCATTTTGAGTGAGGATATGCCAGTGCCTGGCAAATACAAAAGGGGATGCTCATAGTCATCTGTAGGATGGAACACAGGGCCCCAATGGAGGAGCTCGAGAAATTAACCAAGGAGCTTAAGGGGTCTTGAACCCTTTAGGTAGAAAAACAATATGAACTAACCTGTACTCCCTGAGTTCATGTCTCTAGATACATATGTAGCAGAAGATGGTCTAGTCAGCCATCATTGGGAAGAGAGGCCCCTTAGTCTTACAAAATTTAGATGACCCATTACAGGGGAATGCCAGGGCCAAGAATTGGGAATGGGTGGGTAGCAGAGCAGGGCAGATGGGGGAGGGTATATGGAACTTTTGGGATAGCATTTGTAATGTAAATAAAGAAAATATCTAAAAAAAAAAAAGAAAAAAAGAAGAAATATGTTCTGGATCTGAGCTTACAGTACATAGGGATTAAAGTCTTGAGTTCATTTTAATTGTTTTTTGAGTTTCTTTTTTTCTGATTTTTTATTAGATATTTTCTTAATTTACATTTCAAATGCTATCCCGAAAGTTCCCTCTCCCTTCCCCCACCCTGCTCCCCTGCCCACCTCTCCTGCCCACCCACTCCCAGTTCTTGGCTCTGGCGTTCCCCTGTACTGGGCATATAAAGATTGCAATACCAAGGGGCCTCTCTTCCCAATGATGGCCGACTAGGCCATCTTCTGTTACATATGCAGCTAGCATTCCAGTTTTTTATTTTTGCACTAATATGGGGAATTTACTTCTGAGGTATATACTTATTTTAGTGGATAGTATATTTAAGATTTTTTGTTAGTTTATTGTTTAAGCATTTTTTTACAAGCTTTGATGTTTGCCACAGAAAATATAGCTATTTTAGACTATCTCACAAAAATTTCATCCATTTTGCTCTAAGTTTTATCACAAATCATCTACAATTCTACAATCCTGACAGAGGAAGGTTTCCACACTACTAAGCTAGCATTAACGGGACAAATGATTATGCATAAAGCTCTAGGTCTAGGTGTAATCAAGAGACTAGAAAATGATGATTTTCCTAAAAAATAAATAAAATTTCTAATAAATTTCCTAAAATTTTGAAAAAATATAAAGCCAAAAATAATAGAACAAAATATCCATACATAAGGAGTCAAAGATATTTGATACATATCATTGTGCAGAACAAACTATTTGACATTAAAGTTTATCTAGTTAAATTATAATTTCACTGATTTCTATATTGTCAGCTCTCATGAAGTAACCTCAATTCAGTGAAAATTTTAAATTAAGTGGGTTTTAATACAGTGGAAGGCTTACAGAAAGCTCGTTGACTTGTATGGCCATCACCATCAGGAGGATCTTGGCTCCAGAAACCTTTGCTTGATTAGTTTGCAATAAAGGCTACAACTCCTTAAACTCACAACCAGTCATAATCTGCAAACAGCCCATGCTTTAAAATTAAGGAGCAACAGACTGAATGATTCTGTCTAATCCCTCAATTTAAATAACTTACATGTAGTAGATTATTCCTCTTAGATAAAATAAAAGTCTAATCCTCTATGATCATATACCTAGGTCTGTATGGAGCTAGACCTAGAAAAGTTGAATTTAATTGTCTCTTATTTCTATAGTATTCTTCACATGGTTAATATGTTACTTTTAAATTTTAACATTTTTTAGGGCAGTGGTGTTTTTCTATATATGACAGTTGTTAAAATGAGTCATTATTCATTTACAAGGTACACAAATGTATTCTACAAAGCATCAACTCTAATGTAAACTATGAAATTTAGGTAAAAGTAATATGTCAACACTGTCCCATCAAATATAATAGGCACAATATGCAGCCCACAAGGCATCAAGAATAGTTGTGAGAGGAGAGGGGCTGTTAACCACTGTCTCTATACAGTTAATGTCCAATTTTATCTGTAAATATGAAACTGGGATTTAGTATCAAAATTAGTGACTATAAAATTTTGAGCTCACAAATGTAAAAACAAGATAACTTAACTGAAATCCTATAACTCAGTCTTAAACTAGTCTTAACAAGTCTTTATGACTACTGCACGTTTTCTAGTTCTTTTCTCCTCCCTCTCTTTCCCCTCTCCCCCCTCACCTTCCCTTCTTCTCACCTTCCCCTCTTCTCACTCCCCTCTTCTCTTGTGCTTTATAATCCAAATTAGGAATAAAGTTGAAATAATTGGGAAGGTGTCACCATAAAATGGAACCAAAATCCATGAGCAAAGTTCACTGCTTAATGGTTAGTAAGCATAAGGAATTTCTTTTTTTTTTAAGTCCTGGGGTGTGTGAAGTGCAGGACAGGCACTAGCTGCATCCGCTGGGCTCAGAGGAAAGATGGCGGGCTTTTCTGATTTTTTAAATTATATATTTTCTTCATTTACATTTCAAATGCTATCCTGAAAGTCCCCTATACCCTCCTCCACCACAGCCCTGCTCCCCTACCCACTTGGCCCTGGAGTTCCACTGTAGCCCAGAAACTTAGAATACCCAAGATATAATTTACAAAACACATGATAATCAAGGAGAACGAAGACCAAAGTGTAGACACTTCGGCCCTTCTTAGAATTAGGAACAAAACACACATGGAAAGAGTTACAGAAGAGTTACAGAGTTCAATTGTGGAGCTGAGACAAAAGGATGGACCAACCAGTGACTGCTGCAGCCTTGGATTCATCCCATAATCAGTCACCAAACACAGACACTATTACATACGCCAGCATGATTTTGCTGAATGGGCCCTGATATAGCTGATATAGTGTGAGGCTATGTCAGTGCTTGGCATACACAGAAGTGGATGCTCACAGTCAGCTACTTGATGGAACACAGGGTTGAGAATGTCCAGATATATGTAGGGGGCACATTCACACTGTTATGCAAACAACCAAAAAGTAGTTAAATGTTGGAATTTTTTCCAGGGACCTTCCCAGAAGTATTAAGGGAAAATCTCTACATTTGGAGATAAAATTATACCTCACAGATACAGAAGAAGTGAATCGTAATACTCCTATTACTCCTACTGAATATGGAAACAGCCTTGTGAATCCAACTTTACTAGTCATGGTGGTGTTTGTCCTCTCACTCAAAATGAGAAGTGGATTCATGGCTACATCGAAGTATTTCTTAAGTATTGTCACAAAAGTTATTAAACTGTGTATTTATAACACATTCCAGAGAACAATCTGATGCATATTCCCAAGGAAGTGGAAAAATTGGTGATATGGATAATTATGAGATTTATCCCTGGTTAAGGAAATAAGACTTTTAGAGAAAATGAAACTAACTTGATTTTGCAATATTAGTTATAGATGTGAGAAAAACCTAGAATTTTTATAAATCGCCTTGCTTTGGTTGTTTTACAAGGAACCTGTGTCTTCCATTTCCACTATGTTCATGTCTTCACTTCTATCTTTATGATTTCTCTCCATTTCTTCTAGAAACATCATCCAGGTCATAGTTTCCAAGCACATTTAAGTGAATATTTAAATGAGTTTGTGTCTGTTTTTTGCTACTCATGTTTTAACAATTCTCTTTCACTCCACCATTGGGGAAATATATATGTGAATATGGAGCATAATAGAAAGCCATAAATAAAGTAGGGACAGTATCAAAAGGATGTAAATATCAGAAATTGAGAAGAGAATGAAGAACATATTGAAAAGCAAGTTTTTATTCCTGTCAAGTGATGAATAATCAAGTGATGTTTTCTGATGCAGTCTCTGATGGTGTTTTGTTTGGAGAGAGATTAAATAGAACACATTGGACAGTGACGAGGGCACTTACAAAGCTAGCCTTGTAATGTTTTAATAATCCCATGTCATAGCTTCTCTTCATTCCCTTAAATGAGGCATAGCAGAGAGCTTCTTCTGTATCCACTATGGTCTTGATCTCTCCTGCTAACTTGTGCTGACTTATTAGAAGCACCACTCTTTCTGCTGGATAATGCCACTGTTGCTGACTCTTGTTTGGTATCCTGACTCTACTGAATAGGGAACTGGACTCCTGTTATCCTGACAGAGATTACAATTTCCCCCAGGGATCTACTTCTAAACAAGTCTACATCCCCTTGTCCTATTTACAATATTTTCTCCATACCTTTGAATTGTGGTCTAGAAGAGGCGATTAAGAATTTAAGAATCCGGAGCCTGGCGTGGTGGCGCACACCTTTAATCCCAGCACTCGGGAGGCAGAGGCAGGCAGCCTGGTCTACAAAGTGAGTTCCAGGACAGCCAGGAGCCAGGGCTATACAGAGAAACCCTGTCTCGAAAAAAACCAAAAAAAAAAAAAACTAATAATAATAATTTAAGAATCCGTATTAAAAGTAAGATTTGAAAAAAAAATCTCAGCCTATAAAATATTTTCTTCTAGGCTTGTGAAGGATATTGCAGAGTGAATAAAGATAAGAACCTGCATAAAGCATTCACAAAATAAAATGACATAAAAACTTCTGAATGTAATTGTAGTTATTTGGAGGTCATACTACATGTTGAAAGAAAACATTTAGTGGAGAGGTACAAACAAGAGTGAGTCACATTTCTAAGGTGCTATAATATTCTTTGTGGAATACTAATGTCAAATTAATTACCACACCAACATGAAAATATGTGGGAGATAAATAAGATTCAGAAGTCTTAAAACAAAAACCGAACAAACAAATGAACAAGTATATAAATATGAGCTTGAAGTACAAAAGGGAAATTTTGATGGAGACTTTTTAATTTAGTGGGATGAGAGTGAATTTATAGAAGATGGTTTCCTAGCATGTTTAAAATGAAAGCAATCATTCATTCATGATAAAAATATTTGAAGATGACAGGAGAGTTGGATGTGATCACAATAAATATTCTGTCAAACCATTAAAAATTTTTGAATAATACTCAGAAAAGTTTTGTGAAAATTGTAGTAGGTATTCTAAAATTAATGTATAGATATAGATATTTTGCTATAATTAATATTACATATCTATTATAATATATATTAATGTATATTATACATAGAGAAACACACAAATATATATATATATATATATATGCATATATATGCACACATATATATGCATGCGTTTGTCTATGTGTATGTATTGTATGTCAGAAATATTATTTTATTTAGATATTTGCTTCCAAATTTACTTCTCTTAATATTTAATTTCTTTTTTTTCAACTTTTATTAGATATTTTCTTCATTTACATTTCAAGTGTTATCCAGAAAGTTCCCTATACCCTCCCCCCTCCCGGCCCTTCTCCCCTACCCACCCACTCCCACATCTTGGCCCTGGTGTTCCCCTGTACTGGGGCATATAAAGTCTGCATAACCAAGGGGCCTCTCTTCCCACTGATGGCCAACTAGGCCATCCTCTTCTATATATGCAGCTAGAGTCATGAGCTCAGGGGTGCTAGTTAGTTCATGGTTATTCTTGCACCAAGAGGGTTGAAGACCCCTTCAGCTCCTTGGGTACTTTCTCTAGCTCCTTCTTCCTTGGGAATCCTGTGTTCCATCTAATAGCTGACTGTGAGCTTCCACCTCCATGTTTGCCAGGCATTGGTATATTTTCCCCCGAGACAACTATATCCGGGCCCTTTCAGCACTATCTTGCTGGCATATGCTATAATGTCTATGTTTGGTGGCTGATTGTGGGAAGGATCCCTGGCAGCCGCAGTCATTGGGTCCATCCTTTG
>LR753387.1:201926-224426 GCA_902729485.2 Mus minutoides
CTAATATCCACATATCAGTGAGTACATGTTATGTGAGTTCTTTTGTGATTGGGTTACTTCACTCAGGATGATGGCCTCCAGATCCATCCATTTGCCTAGGAATTTCATATATTTATTGTTTTTAATAGCTGAGTAGTACTCCATTGTGTAAATATACCAAATTTTTTGTATCCATTCCTCTGTTGAGGGACATCTGTGTGGTCTGACCTCAATGAGAGAAGAAGCATGTAATCCTTGAGAGACTTGAGGCCCCAGGGACTTGGACATCTTTCAGTTTTCTTGGTACACATAAGTAAGCCAAAAGTAATCTTAAGTACACTGCACCCTGATTAATGCTTATCCAGCCATCAATTTCTATTTTCTCATCTTTTGTAATAACAGAAATGGAGGAATGTAAGAAATGCTCTACATCTAAGAAACAGACCACCTTCAGGTCAAAGAACCAACAGCTACATCATCATCAGCCACCAAAGGCAGCACATCTCTACTGTCATAGAATTCTTGTGCAAAAAATGTCATATCATAGGGTCTTCACAGCATTACTCTGCCCTGATCTGTGAAAGTTCTCTTTTGATGTATAGCACTAAAATAATATTAGACATGGAATAAAGAAATAGTATATGAGATGAAAAAAAATGTCTGGCAGACTTAGCAGGTACAATATTTAAACACATGGTTATTCCCTGTGTTCTCTGAAATTCCTTGTCACTAATATTTGCCTAAATATCTGTACATACATAATTTTGGGGCTACAGAAATGTATATTTAATATAATATGTACTTTAATTCTACATAAAACTCTAATTGTATGATTGCAATTGATGATACATTTTAACTGATTATTTTATTTTTACTGTGTAATATCCAAGATGTATAAATGAGTAGAACTCTGGAATTTTATTCTCCAAAGCCATTGCACTAGGAGTTTTGGGGCCTATAGAGATTTTGTTAGGACACTGAGGCAGAAGAATTGTACCACAGTATTGGATAAACAGAGTATGGTGGTGGGGGTATAAAGGAGAAGTGATGTCAGAAAGGGGCTCTTCCAAGGGTGAGAGAGGAAGAAGTAATTGAGAGTTAGTTAAAAAAAAAATGGAAATGTTTACCTTATTCATGATATTTCTGCCCATGATAGGGATTGAACAACTGGGTATAAAAAGGACGACGTAAGCTCTCAAGTGGCCTCAGTTGGAACACAGGAGAGAGCTTGTAGTACCTGGCTAGTAGGGCCAGCCCTTAACAGCGACCACAGAGATCTCAGAAGGATAAATTTCACTAGAGTATACAGGAAGTATTGGCTAAGTGTTAGATTAAAAATGATTCCACTGAGCCGCCCTTAGGGACCCAGCAATTCCTACTGTCATAATCTGCTACTTTGACCTGGTATTCTAGGTGTGTGTGTGTGTGTGTGTGTGTGTGTGTGTGTGTGTGTGTGTGTGTGATGATAAAAGGAACTCCACCTCAGTTTTCTCTCGTACAAACTCTGATAGTCATTTTTACACCTCTTTTGGACCTTCTCTGCAAACCCCTCCCAGTTCTTTGCCCTCAGGATTCTGCTCTCACTTGTCTGTCTGCCTGTCTACATGTCTGGTTACTAAAGCTATTCCAATAAACCTCTTCTGCAAGGCATCATCACACAAGGGAACAACTTGGCCTGGGATGTCCAGGTTCCCCAGGCCACATTATATTTCAAGACATTTTTTTTTCTGAGACTCAAAAAGCTCTCCTGGTGCTTATGCTATTTTTCATATGAATAAGGCACTCACCAGTATGCTACTTTCAACCCTCATCTTCCTGCATCAAATGTGATTGCTGGCTCACTGATCTATCACCAACCCATCCAAAACCAACAACTGGTCATTTTTCAATATAATTTTGTTTAAATCCTTTCCTAAGTTCAAGAAAGTGACCTGCACAATGTCCACCACTCTTCTGATATGCTTACAGGCAGAGGTATTACCAGCTATAGCCATTCATGCCAAGATGATTGTTCTTCACCTGTCTCCAACCCACCATCATTGGAACTGCAATCTCCATAGGCCTTATTGAGATAATGCCTCCTTCCTGTTTTTTCTACCACCCCATTTAGAATTTGCCTGTTAATATCATAGATCCCCTAGGTCATTCTGGTTTTGTGCCACTCATCCTCAAACTTTTCATTTGGAAAAGAGGATACTGCATAAAATTAGGGATTTTTGCTTGTCTCTTCTCTAATATGAAAACCCTGGTACAAGGTGTCAAGGCTCTCCTCTGCCTTAGTCAGGCTAGGCAACTGACTTAGTTGATTGTAATTACAACCCACTGAATGTTCTTCATGCAGTTCTCCCTGTACCCTGAGGACTATAGTCTTCAGTAACATTTTTTTTTCTTCTTCTCATCTAGGAGAAAGGTGTCTTGAATAACATCTCATTATGTCTTGAGATTCCTCTTGAGAAAACCTGCATCTTCTACTCCTGAAACAAACTTTGATGGCCTCAAATTTATTTGACTTTCCAGCTGTATTTCTAATTCTATTAGGGACCTATAAATAATACAATCAGTTGGGGGAAAGGAAAGAGATTCCCTACCTGATATCTCTCTTTTCTCAAAGCCATGTTTCTTTCTGCCTGGTATCCTCGTTATACTGCATAAACACCTGTATGTAAGCTGCAACATGACATGGTAGGGACTGCTTGCATCCAAGGATTGCAACCCAAACACCTGGTTCTGATATGTCTATTCTGAACTAAGTTGCTTATCTAAACACTCCTGAGGTATGCATGATCATTTTTTTATGAATCTAATTCCAAACTAGCTAGAATACCATTTCCTCAATGTTGCTCTGGCACTCACCCTGAACAATTGGTCCTCATCTCTCCCTCAGATTTCCTGAAAATAGCCTGCACTAAGGCAAAAATTCACTCCCTCTTTTTCTTCACTAACTCAGAAACTGTTATAAAAACTTCACCCAATTCAAAACTCTGAAATTGACGTACCTGGTTTTCAACTTCTCACTGCCATGAACAAATGATTCCCAGTTATTTTTTTATCTAAACATTTAGCTTAGTCATACAAACTCTCTTATTTCAGGTTTATTTCCCTATTCTTAAAAAAGTTTGTCTTATTTCTTTACACTCATGTCTCAAAAAGAAAAGGATACATAATATATTAAGGTTATACTGTAAACTCTTATCTAAGGATTTATAGTTCGCTCATTGGTGATGATTTAACATCTATATATTTTGCAATAATATTTGGCTTTAAATTTATATAAAAACTGTATTAAATTAAGATTAATTAATATAGGAATTAATTATATTTTTTATAAAAAAATTAAATTACATGAGGATAAGTACTCTGATATAGGATATCTATATGTATATACTTATATACATATATGTGTATATGTGTATATGTGTATATATGTATATATATATATATATATATATGTGTGTGTGTGTGTGTGTGTATGTGTATGTGTGTATATGTGGATATGTATATGTGGATATGTGTACATGTATATATGTATATGTGTATATGTATATATGTATACATGTATATATGTATGTATACATGTATGTATGTATTTATGTATATGTGCATATGTGTATACGTGTATATATGTATATATGTATATGTGTATATATGTATATATGTTTATATGGACATATGTATATATGGTTATATGGTTATATGTATATGTGGTTATATGGTTATGTAATTATATGGTTATATGGTTATATGTATAGACATATATACGTCTATATGCCTATACGTCTATACGTCTATACATATATATATATATATATATATATATATATATATATATATATATATACACACATTGATATATGTATGTGTGTGCAGGATATATATATATATATATATATATATATATATATATATATATATCCTTCAACTGCATATGTGTATATGTGTATGCACTTGTATACAACTCATCATAAATACCAACCATGTTCATGTGGCTTACAACCAGCCACATGACTTTACCATTTTTTGTGGATATTTTCTTTCCTTACATTGCAAATGTTATCCTAATTCCCGGTTTCACAGACTCTTTGAAGAAGACCACACTCTATTGAGTAACAAATATTTAAATTCTCATTCTAAGTGAACTCTCTGATTACTTTTGTATCTATTTTTCTCTGAAAGCAAGAAGTTTATATTTTATGAATATATAGAATTTTATATGATGTTAGAAATTCAAAGAAATATTACTACAACATAATATATGTGTGACTAAAATTAGTTTGAAATCTTTTTATATGATGATAAAATTTTAAGGTTATTGTGTATAACAGGAGGTGATTTACCATTATGTCTATTTACTTTTGCCTTTTCTACTTCTTGGATACATGAATGAATGCTCTTTCCTCTTTCTATAACCAGCTACAAGGGCCATAGTTTAACATCTGTGCTTACTTTTCAGTGGATTTGGTAAAGTAGAAATTTGAAAGTAATTTAACATGGACAATTTTCAAATTGTTTTGCACTGATCAGCTTTATTGTTAATTTGAAAATGTTATTGATCACAATTTTCAGAATTATTCATGTCTTCAAAGTCTAGAGTCAATAACATAATTACTGACATAAAAATTGGACATGTTTAAAACTCATAACTTGCTGTTAATGATTAAATAAGTATGCTTAGTTAAAACCATGTGTCATGATTCCATTCTACGATATAAAGAACGCATGACATGAGCTAGCAAAGGATATAGCTTTCTAAATATACATTAAAGTTGGGTTATGCTAATTTTAGATACATTGAATAGTTTACACTGTTAGTACTCTGTTTATCTTAATCATAATCTATAGAATTTTATAATCTTAATCATATGGGAAACATTTATGTTGTATACTAAAATATCATATAGAAGTCAGAAAATTTTTCAGTCCCCTAATGAACTATATATATTGATTACAAATTTTCATTGTGATACTAGATCTTCAGTTCAAAAACATAATTTATAAGGCAGTAACATAAAAGGACTGGATCCTAAAGTCCTAATTATAAGATGCTTCTACACAGGGTCCCTAATGGAGGAGCTAGTGAAAGAACCCAAAAAGCTGAAGGGGTTTGCAGCCCCCTAGGAGGAGCAACAATATGAACTAACCAGTAGCCCCAGAGTTTCCAGGGACTAAAACACCAACCAAACACAAAGAGAAACTCATACCTCCAGCTGCATACATAGCAGTGTATGGCCTATTTGGTCATCAATGGAAGGAGAGGACCTTGGTCCTCTGAAGGCTCCATGCCCCAGTATAGGGGAATGCCTGGGCCTGGAAGTGGGAGTGGGTGGTTTGAGGAGCAGGGGGATAAGGGAGAGGATAGTGGATTTTCAGAGGGGAAACTAAGAAAGGGCATACATTTGAAATGTAAATAAAGAAAATATCTAATTAAAAATAAAATGCTTTTATAATTATTAAAATGTGATTTGATAGTAAGTCGTGCTAAGAATTGATGCAATTAGTTATGAGATTATAATTTAACTAGTTTATTGTTTTGTGTATATGAGTTATAATATATAACATATAATGATAAACAAAGATTGTTTAATTCACATATATTTGTATTTAAGACTGTCAGAGATCTTCTGAACATGGCATTTAGTTTGCTTAAACATATCATAAGAAAGACTCCAAAATCCTGAAAATGATATGCTTTAATATCTCCAATAAGTTATGGGCACCACAACAAAGATTTAGAACTGGATTTTGATATGCTAACAATTACACAGACCCATTTCAGCACTATATTCAAGGGCCCATCCTGAGCCATATTCAACAGATTACTATGGGAGTGTTGAATGCCATCAAATAGAATTTTATGTTGTTTGTTTGCTTGTTTGTTTGTTTGTTTGTTTTCATATGTCAGGAGTTGACTGGGAGAGGGAGTGAGAGTTGAAGGCAAGCATGCCTCTATAAGAATTAGTACCTACCATTGTGTACTGAAGGTGGATTTCTGTAAGTAGGATGAGGAACTGTGCAGGATATTTGTTCCTCTCTGGTGACCTCCTTATATTTATCAAAAGCAATTGCCGTATGAGACCAAGTTTGTATTCTAGCCAAAAGGCAAATCACAATTTTCTCAGGCTATATTACCAGTGCACTGGTTATTATCAATAACCTCATAGTTTCAGGTATCTGGGCAACCAATGAATTTCATCTGCTCCTACCAGATGACAATTGCATCTTTGATAGACATAATCTGTGTATGATTGCAGAACTGACCAGACTTTTAGATTGCTTTACTACAGTGGCTTGTGCCACCCACTATATATGTCTCAAATTCCAGAGTCCAATTTAGAGTCCAGCCGCTCTTCTTTAACCTTCTCTAAGCATCAAATTCTCCTCAATTATGTAGCGTCTTTCTGGATCCAGGAGCCTGCCATGCCTGTCTGAGTACCTGTAGATATTAAGATACTTCCTCCTCTTGTACTGAAACCTCTAACCCTTCTCAAAATGCCTCTTCCAGTCTAGAGTTTGTTGTTCATATTATTGTTGTTCTTGTTTCTGCTGAATGATCAATTTTCAACAAAGAATTCATGATGTCTTATTCAAACCTGTAATCTCACCTGGCACTACATATATGCCATGCAATCGGACTCAATATGGCAAAATGGGTAGGTTAGTTAAACTAGAAGTTTATCCCCATGAAGAAAGGATTTATGCCTTCCTTGTCTTAAAATCACCAGAAAAAAGTGCAATTTATAAAGAATCCAAAATAGAATCTCGGTTCATAAAAAGTGTACAGGTCATCCCAATATTCTGAGCCTATCTCTCATGAAATCAGAAAGAACCAAAAGGCATGAGCAGGGAAAAAAAAACAAAAACAAACAAACAACCCCCCCCCCCAAAAAAAAAACCAAAAAAAAAAAAAAAAAAAAAACCACTTACTGGGTAAATAACCTGTAAAATTGACTAAGAACTTTGAAGTTTATAACTGAAACTGGTCAATAGTAATTGATATGCTAATAGACCTTGACATGCAAATAGACCCCACTGGCATGGGCTAATGAAATAGCATGAATTCCCTTATGCCAGTGGTAAGGAGAATTCCACCACCACCACTTCTTCTTCTTCTTCTTCTTCTTCTTCTTCTTCTTCTTCTTCTTCTTCTTCTTCTTCTTCTTCTTCTTCTTCCTCTTCTTCTTCTTCTTCTTCTTCTTCCTCCTCCTCCTTCTCCTCCTCCTCCTCCTCCTCCTCCTCCTCCTCCTCCTCCTCCTCCTTCTCCTTTTACTCTTCCTTGTCCTCCTCCTTATCTTCTTCATTTTAATTTTTTATATATTCAGCCCCCATGGCCTTGGACCAAGTGTGGCTCAACCACAAGTGTAACTCAATAGCAAGCTATACTCTGCTGCCACGCCCAGTCAAGGCTTAGGAAACACTCTTCCAAATGCTGAAGCCTGTAATAGGCAAAGCCAGTTATCCCACTCTGATGATTCTCAGGCCACTTTTCCCAATTGCAATAATTGCCAAGGTAATTGGAAATGGAGACATCACTTCTTTCCCAGGGCCACCCATAGAAGACTAGACCATGTAAGCTTTCCCACATTCATGCTTTCCAAATCACCCCCAGAAAAAGGTCCTCTGCACTGTTATGGCCTGGGAAGGGCTAGAGCCCAATTGCCCATGTGCAGGTGAGAAGTAGATACTACTTTCAGAAGCACCAGTGAGGATGAGTATGTGAGGGGCATGACCACCCAGCACATTGAATTCACTGGTTTTCTGGTGCATCAAAGACCACTAACATCCCCATTTTTTCCAGAGGTAGTGAGAGTCACAGCATTGACACTCAACCCTGCTAATGTATAGGCTCAGACACAGACATAGCCCTCCCTCAGAGGCAGCTTGGGCAGACATTTCACTATGTTCTCAGGTAGATGTGCTGGCTACTCAAAACAGGCTATTCCTTTTCATCATAGCATATACAGTTCTACTTCACTTAAAAATGCTCAAAGTGTTCCATTTCTTTTCTCTTCCTTATATACACCACATAATTGTTCCATGTATTGATTCCCACTCCAGGAAGTGCACACATTTGGCAAGTTTCTGGGTAACCTTTTCTCTCAGTACTACTTGGCATCTGGTGGGTGTGTGAACATCTTCCCCATTCTGTATGAATTTGCATAGAGGCATGTTGGGTTCTTGGTGTCTTCTTTCCCCTCATACAGTGTGTCAAGATGCATAAGGCTAGCCTGTCTAAATCTTTGCCTACATACAGTACAACAATAGCAGTTCTCAAGTCTCAAGAAAATCATTTTCATTAGTGAGTAAGAACTCTTTATGAGAAAGCACAAAGACTTGGCATTTGGTCTCCAAAAGTCATGTACAAAGCTAAATATTGCTATTCATACATATTACCAGTGTTTGGGACAAAGGGAAGAAATTGGAACCTTCGGAGCTTGTTTGCAGCCCCAAAACTACAGATGTAGTACATTACTTAAGGGTGAGGTCAAGTATGATAAAGAAGGGAACTCGGCATCCTACTCTGGCCCCAATATGCATGTCCAGTTCACATTTGTGGACACACACAGAAAAATAATTACCAATAGAATCTTATATCTGGAATAAAATATTTTCTCAGGTGCCTGCTTGGATATTGTTTGTTTGTTTGTTTGTTTTCTAAATGCAACTGTTTGCAAAAATTTATTTCTTGGGAATAAACACTATATAAAATAACATACAGAAATGATGAAATCAAAGATATAGAAAACTGTATTTATTGACATGTGGTATAGGAACAGCTGATGATTGTAAACAAAAATATAGAGAAATACCTTAGCTAGTACTACATCTAACCTATTTATAGGAGAAGCTCCATCACTGGAGCTCATGACTTCTCTTGTTATAATATTTGTCTAAGTGACTAACAACACTTGGGATTTTTGACCTACAGGAATGGACATTTAATCCAATAAGAATCCTTATTCACTATATAAACTCCTCAAGCCATCATTGCATTTTGTGTCACATCTTGATATTTAACTTCCACTTTGAAACATGGACATCCAAAAGAAGTGCTTTAGATTTGAAGTTTAATTTTCTTTACTATAGTTATTTATTCATCCTGGGATTTTTGGTCCTTGTTCCCAGGGATGGGATTTTGGGGCTATTGACATTTTTACTTTTCCAAGTCAAATATACAAATAAACTAATTTCCTCTGTATGAGGATTTTTTTTTATGCCTGAAAGCCAACCAACAAATGTGATAACAGCCTTTAATGATGAAGACAGGTCAAGTGCCTTGGTAGCCAACAAATAATAGAGAAATAAACCACTCTTATCATTGACATTCACAATTCAAAAACCTCTAAAAGTGTCAGCTTTTATCTTTTGTTTATATTTTAATATTTAAAGACAAAGACTATTTTAGCATTCCTGATAACTTTGTTAGTTTCACTTCTGCATCATACCACATAAGTTACCAGGAATTCTACAGCAAACCCTGTCCTTTGTACCCTTTTGTGAACTAGCATTTTAAGACAGAAAAATGAGTCTCCAAATTTGAAGAATATTCAGAGATTGCCATCATGCTATCTATGCAAAAACAAACAAACAAACAAACACCTCACTGTAAACAGAGTATGGGCAGAACAGTGATGCAAAAGCCTGAGCCACTATCTTATAGTAATATGGCAGAGATGATAAATTTGGTGAAGTACTTTATAATCCATCTTCATTCTCATCATTTTTCAAAATACTGTAACTAATCAGATTTAACATTAAATATAAGCTAGAAGATGTGTAAATTTGATCTGGTAGCATCAATTTCCCTTCCACCTATTAATAGTGTAAAAATGCAGTGAGTATGGGCAGTTATTTAGTTAGATATGTTAAACCGTCAGTCCTTCTCTCTGAGTCATTACCTTTCAATTTCCAGAGATTTTCAGCAGAACTCTTTCTCATTACTCCATCAGTTTAATTGATGTGATTCATGTAGCTCCTGCTGCTTGCTTGGTCTTTATATAACAATTGCTTCTTAGTCATCTTCCCCATACAATACTTTTAGACTAGTTTATAAATTTTCATTTTCAATAAGTGAGAAATCATCATCCAACTTTATGGAATGTACTTTCCAATGGCTATCTGTAGTGCATTCCACGTCTATGAGTGCTCCTTGGAAATTTTGTAATTGTGATAGTAGGGATAGCATTATGGATCTCCTTGGTAGAGATCCACCTATTTCCTTTTTTTTTTTTCTAAAATGTGTAGACCAGGCTGTCCTCGAACCCCAGATCCTCCTGCCTCTGCCTCCTTCAGCAAATCCTACCGGCCTGCGCCACCAGAACCGGCCTATTTCCTATATAGATGCTACTGTCTATATGATGAACAGAGTTGTTTTAACATATATAATGGTGTATTATGGATGCATTCTATTAATGTTGGGTCAGGCTTTAGATTCTCCAACTGCATCACAAGCAAAGAGTTTGATGTTCAACAGTTTATCTTTAGGAACTCAGATTCAACACAAATCTTTTCACAGTTGGCTTCAAGTGACCAAGATAAATATTTTCCTCTGCTTACATTTTATTTATTAAACATATTGCAAGATGGTCTTGGATCCACTAAGCCATTTCCAAGTATATAAATATACTGTTCTATGAATAGGCTCAGCAAAACATTTGATCTTAATCTATTCTTCATAGTACAACACAAGAGACATATGTGTCATACTGGTCCCCTAGATTATGATAATCATGTAATGATTGTTCATCAGGTCCTTTGTGTGCCATTTCCCCAAATCAAAAATTTAGTCTTTTAGAAATGTTTTATTTCTAAGTCGAAGGTGATTCGTTTTAATCCATTAGGAAGTTCAGTTTTTTATACTGAATTTCTTATGAAACTTGATCATGATATCAACTTTTATTTACATAATACCTTTCTGATTCCCATTGCTCTATGTCAACTAAGGTTATGAGTCATGTATTGTTTTTTCCTAGGTACACTTATAATTTAAACAAATAAAACAGAAACTAAAAAGAACCATCATCTCAATTTCTATTCCTTTTATCCAACTTACCAAATATGTTAGATGTAAATGCCAAAGGTGTAAGCCTACCATCTTTTTTCTCACTCAACTCCAAATTTATTCCAGCAGTCTCTCTGTGGTCGGTCTCCTTGCCTACAAACAGAATTATCATTAAACAGAGAAGATGTCTTGCCTTTTTAGCTGTTCAATGATTTTTCACCTGATGTGTTATATCTAGTGCATGAGCTAAACATTTGCCCATAATTAAGGAATGTCAATGAATAACACATGGAAAGGCATTGACACCCTGACCCAGTTGGCTCAAAAAAGTGAAATATCTCAATGGCAATTAAACGGACCATGCCCCAGCCACTGTTCACACCTACATAGAATAAACCTGAATAGAGAAAAACAAGTGTGTAAACAGTTTGTGTTTAAAATCCACTCACATATTCAATATTGCTTCAGTTGCCAATAGGTTTCCAATATCAAATAACTCATCATTCGTTCTAAGTTTTCTCATAACCTCCCATCTATAAAACTTTCTAATATTTATTTTCCAGGGCAATTATTTTAAATAATGACTAAAACTCCACCATATTGTGCCAAGATCAAAGAAACAAATTTTCTACTGATATTTGCTTTTAGGGAAACAAAACAAAACAAAACAAAACAAAACAAAACAAAACACTTCTGGTCGCCTTTGCAAATCATAGGTTATTGGATACTATTTAGGAGTGATAGCTTTTTCCTAAATGCTGCAAAAGAAATTTTTTTCTTAGGTCGGTGCCAGCTAGGCAGAAGGTCCCAAGATCCCCAGAGGACTTTCCATGTCCCAGACACCCTAGCATGTCTAGGATCTCAGGATCACTGGTGAGTGGAAAGCAACATCTGTTCCAAAACAATCCTGAGGGCCTGAGCCAACAGGAGCAGGGACACAGGAAACCACCTGACCAGCAGCTCTTGTTCCTTCCAGTGGGCATCTGCTCTGACCCACCTTGGGCACGAAATCTGTGGATGGTCCCAAAGTCCCCAGAGGACTCTCCACCTCCCAGGTGCCTTAGAACACCCAGGATCCAGCCAGACGTGGTGTCGCTCGCCTTTAATCCAAGCACTCAGGTGGCAGAGGCAGGCAGATTTCTGAGTTCGAGGCTGGCCTGGTCTAAAAGTGAGTTCCAGGAGAGCCAGGGCTATACAGAGAAACCCTGTCTCGAAAAAACCAAAATAATAATAATAAAAATTAAAAAAATAATAATAATAAATAAAGGATCTCCAGTAAGTGGAACACAATGTCTGTTGAGAAAAAAAAATTGGAAGTGCCTGGGGCCAGCAGGAGCAAGGACACAGGAGCCCCTCCCAACCAGCAGCTCAGGTTCCCTCTGGTGGGCACTTTCTAACTTGGTTTCAAATACAGTCCCATGGACCACAGAGGAGGTACCTGTTCCAAGTGCTGTACCATGCCCAGGACTTTAGGATTCCAGGTTCCCTGGAACATGATAACAGCAGGATGTCATGGTCTCAGAGGAAGCTTAGTCTGCCTTTTTTTTTTTTTTTTTTTTTTTTTGGAGAACTGAGTCCATTGATATTAAGAGATATAAAAGAAAAGTTATTGTTGTGTCCTGTTATTTTTGTTGTTAGAGATGGAATTCCGTTCATGTGTCTATCTTCTTTAGTTTTGTTGAAAGATTGCATTTTTGCTTTTGCTTTTTTTCAAGCTTAGTTTCTCTCTTTGTGTTGGATTTTTCTCTTTATTATCGATTGAAGGGCTGGATTTGTGGAAAGATATTGTGTAAATTTGGTTTTGTCATGGAATACCTTGGTTTCTCCAGCTATGGTAATTGAGAGTTTTGCTGGGTATAGTAGCTTGGGCTGGCATTTGTGTTTTCTTAGGATCTGTATGACAGACTCTGAGACATTGCACCATTTCTGCAGTTCAGAGTCCCAGAAGAACAAAAAGCTAAATGTCTATGCAGTGGACTTATTTCAGACACATACAGCATCTTCTGTACACTCTTCAGTCTCTGGGCTACTATTATCATCCTAAGTATATTATATGGGTTGTTTTCTCATAGCTTGTTCACACAAGCTTCTAAATGTTTTCTTCCATCTTTTATGTGGCATTCCCCTTGCACTGCCTATTTTGGGGATTTTTTTTAATTGTTCCTACTGTGTTACCTACTGCAGGCTTAATATGAGGGATTGTGCCCTTATATCACTTCTAACTTGTTCTGCCAGGTGCAATTTAGGCTTTTTTGTTTTCCTGAAGTGAAATGGAAGAAGAGTGGATTTGGGGGACAGAGACTTTTGGAGAATGGGAAAAGGAAGGGTGAAGGGAAGGGGAGGTGACTATAAGAGTAAGTATTCCAGTTTATTTATTTTTATCTAATTCACAAAAATTAAATCCAACAAATACATAATGAGTCAATAGTTCAATGTATGTATGTATATATAAAATTATTAGTGAAATTACTTACTTGTTTATGTTAGAATAAGTATAAATCAAGGCAGAAAAAAACCAAGCAACTAGCATAAAGAAAGTATTTTCAATGTCATTTAGGCTTTACAAATAATGGAGTAGAAGGAGTTGTAAATAATGTTTGTTTGTATAAGATAAGTGAGATATACAATTTCAACTACCCAACCACATGGGCTGATTTGTTTTTGTTTTGTTTGCTATTTCTAGGTCTTGTGTAGTATCTATCTTGGGAATACTCTAAATGTTTCCATGGTTTAGCAGTCTTGGTGCCATAGTCACAAAGTTAAGAAATTTGTTGTCTCCTTTAGGTGAAGTAAAAATATTTTCCACTAATAATCATTATTTTACCACTGCATGGATGACTCGAGTCTTTAGATACTTAATCAAACTTTCTTCAATTAAGCACATGCATAGTTATTTAATAACATTTTTTCCTAGTGTCTTTACTAAGGCCAGTAGCTTGTTTGTATATACAATCAAGAAGGAAGGAAGCTGAAGAGGATTAAGAGCACATGTTTGGATGGGAATCTACAAGGTTATAATAGTCAACTGACAGAGAGTTCAGCCAAACAACTCCTGCTCCTGTTCTACATGAATCCTTTAGAGTTGCTACATTTTATCCCATAGGTTGACCCCAGGAAATTAAAAACACATTTTCCTAATCATACCTGTTGTGTTAAATCTTTGATGAAGAGTATCCATGCCTCTCTTCCTGAGGACTCTTTGGACACACAAGGAATAGCTTCCTGAAGTGTGAACAGAATGAGAATGAGGTGATAGTGGCCTGTCACTAAAAGATTAATTTTCAAAGAAAGACAAGTAAATTAGATGGGTAATTTTCTCTCTCTTGAAGTTTGAAATACTTTTTTTTTTAACAATGGAAAGGCAATTGATTTTCTCATACTCTCATTACTTTTCTGACTCCATAGGAAAAAATGGATAGGCAAGGAACAGAGAAAATTATAAAACTAATATTTTCCAAAGTGCAATAACAATTTGTCCATTACTATATATCACAGATTGGAAAAGCTGAATCTCTGAGACCCTTGTTGGCACTAGAATTATTACAAATAAGACTGCCAGTGTTATTTTCTTTGTTCTAAAAAGATCTCATGCAACAAATATGATCATAATGTATGAAAATCATAAAACTCAAAGAGGTGATACTGTCAGGAGGCCAGGACAGAACTTTCCCTGCCTTTGAAAATATCACATCTCTAAGGAAGAACTTATCCTGGCATCTGAGAGTGAAAGTTTACTACAAAGTCACAGCCCATATCAAATCACAAACAGGAGATATAATGGGAAGGAAATGATCCAGGATGGCCGCTCCTTCCAGGTGAGAACCATCAGAGAACTGAGCAGAAAACAAGGATTATATAAGGAATTTTTGAGGGGAAGAGTTTTCTGGATATTTTCAGAATGGTGCTTAGTGGATTTGAAGGCATACATTTAGTATTTTCCCACTGTAGTGCTGTGTAGATAGGGTAGATGGAGTGATCTGTGAGTGGAACATGGTGATTGGAGGTAACTGGAGACAGAGGCTGGACACCTGTGTTCCCCACACAGTTATCAATTTGTCATGTTTTTATATTATTAATAAACCATTAGGGGAGAGAATGGGGTGATTGCTAGCATTTAACTACTTCCTGCTAAATTCTTCTCATCTGAACCCTCTTGTGTCAAGCCCTCACATTTATTGTGAGGGAAAGACAACAGCTTGGCTTCCTGTGCTCAGCCTAGAGAAAGCAAGAACTGACTAGAATAGAAGATCTCTTTCAAATTAAGCTCTTGGGAGGCAGAGATTTCTGGAAATTTTCAGCGTTTCAATTTCAGAGCTTGTTCTTTCACTCAGTAAGGCAACAAGCTGGTTTCAGCTGTTACTGCACTTAAAGTGCTCTGGGTATGCAACCTGGTAGATGGGGTTCGTCAGAAACAGGGCCTGTCCAGTGGTGTGCCTGGAGGGACTTAGAGCTATAACAAATCTTGACAATGGTCTTCCTTAGAAAATCCTTGTTCTCTTTCAGAAATTGATTCTGAAATTGAATCATGTATGTTGAAAATGCTTCAGTATTCCAGGACTCTCTCTCTCTCTCTCTCTCTCTCTCTCTCTCTCTCTCTCTCTCTCTCACACACACACACACACACACACACACACACAAAACAAACCTGCCATATATTAAGCAGAATTAATGGTTTCAGACAAACACACCCATTTCTTGCACAGGAGACAGGGTTTAGTAACACACAACTGTAATACTGTGAATCAAACAAATGATTTCTGCTTCCAATTTTCTCTGACTTCAGTAGATTTTAGGAATAATCTTCCTTCTCTTTAGGTACTCAAAGTTAAGCTTTGATTATAGCAGAACCAGTTGAGACATGAATTATACAAAGGAGCCTGACTGGTAATATCTCTCACTACAGACAATTTTATTGTCTCATTATATTTAATTAGAGGAGATTTTGCATCCAAAAAATGAATGGATTATACACCAGTCAATGAAGAGCTTTCAGACAGAAAGAGAAAGCAAAAAACTGGTGATCCAGATTTGAAATACTGATTAATCTACTGCTCCCTTCCCCTGAGAATATAGAAAGCAGAAGACCAGAAAAACTGCTATATTTTATGAGATCTCTGCTCAATTAGCAGTGGAGCAAAAATTGTAAGGGGTGCCTGATTACTGATCCTGTATCTGGAATCAGAAAATGAATAGTTATTGGATACCTCTAGAAATACATTAATTTCCATCTGCAGTTTTCTGATTGTGACTCTGGGTACCCAAATGAAACTTGCTTTTGATTACCCATGATATGATTGTGTCTATTTTCACGATTTCAATGATTATAATGACAATATGTAACAGTATATAACACATTCATTTCTATTATCATGTCCTCCAAAAAGTTTCTTGGACACTAAAACAAAATGATGTGTCCATATCCTTTTCAGGAAATATATCCAATTAAATCAAAATATCCCTGAGTGATATAATTATAAAGAAATAATATGTGATATATATGCTAAGAAGTGAAATTACACACAAAGTACCGTCCTTAATCAAGACACTATTTGTAATTGATACCTTCTGTGCAGAAGGGCTAAAGCCAATTTTTTTCCAATGGAGTGCTTCTGGTTATATCAAACACATTCCAGGGCAGTCCCCAAACACTAGAGCACTGAAAAGAGATCCATTTTGTTTCATTGTTCTTTTGAGGGTAATATATATATATATATATATATATATATATATATATATATATATATATATATATATACACACACACACATATACACACACATTCTCAACAATTATTTCTTTGTGCATTAATTTTACTCTTGCACACATGTGTGTATCCTTGTGAAAACTTATGATATTACCTCTTTGTGACAATTAATCTTAATAAAATAATTGATGTTATATCATTATTCAATAGTTTGTGTTTGAAAAAAAAAATATATCAAGTTCCCTATCCTTGAATATCTATCCCCACAGCACTAGTACCAAAATTTAACCTAACTTCTTATACTATCTCACATTTTAATAACAACAGTTTATTTAAGACATCCATGAGTACAAGAGTATGAGACCTTCTATATCCATGTACTTTGGAGTACTATTCCTTCACTTGGATGTATTCATCAATCTTTTCACCCCGTGATGGATATAGGAAGTCCAGAGACTATAGCAGTAAACACAGGACCAGCAGAGGTTCAAAACAAACAGAAATACTAGTACTAAGAAGTGAAATTACACACAAAGTACCATCCTTAACCAAGACACTATTTGTAATTGATACCTGCTCTGCAGAAAGGCTAAAGCCAATTTTTCCCCCAATGGAGTGCTTCCGGTTATATCAAACACATTCCAGGGCAGGCCCCAAAGACTGGAACACTGAAACCAGATCCATTTTGTTTCATTGTTCTTTTGAGAGTATTTGGTGCATTTTCTTCTTTTTTACTTTTTTTGCCTTGCTGTGTAATTAATTTAGCATTTTTTTTTGTTCTTTTATTTTTTATTTTTGGGATGGTGAGACAGACACAGAGATAATTACCTTGTACACAACCAAAGGTGGATGAAATTTTATTGGCAGGGAGAGAGGAATATCTGGGAGTAGGTGGAAAAATGGAAAGACATTAGTTAAAGCATATTGTGTGGAAAACATCAAGTAATAAAAAAAAAGAAGTTATATACTTACAAGTACAATCCAAACCATCAAACGGATATAAACATTTTATACTATTATATTGTAAATGTAGATATGTAAGAATAGCTTAACATATATAAAGAGCTCATTTAAAATACTTCACTAATACAAATAATGACAAAGGACTACATGATCATTTCAATGTTCAGTAGAAGTAAATTAAAATCTTTGAAAATACGTAGCCAATTTCACGATCTTAAAAATAAATCAAATAATATACACAAAGTGAAATTACATACACATAAGTAGAATACTAACATATACAGATAATAAATACCTCTTTATATCTGCCCTTTTAAAATCATGTGTTACACATTGTTGTCACTTCCATTGAACATTGTCCCAGAAGATGTGTTCAGGGCAGTTATTAGGTAAATTAACGACTTTTTTTTTAATATATCACGTAATATACAAGTTTCAAACAGCATATTCTGACAGAGGTTAGAGACTAGAAAAAAACTGCTATGGGAATAGGGGCAGAGTCAAGTGGAGAATGGGAGAAGAGAGGTGCATGTGAAAAACAAAATGGAGAAAAGTCTATGGTGAGGAGACTGGATTTTGGAAAGAAGTCGAGTAGGAAAGAAAAAAGAAACCTGGCACTTGAGGAGTACTGGTGAGGTAGTAAGGAAACATAATACAATTCAAATGTTATAAATTATATGTGTGTGTGTGTGTGTGTGTGTGTGTGTGTGTGTGTGTGTGTATACACATATGTGTTCATGTGTGTGTATATACACACATATACATATATATGTGTGTGTTTGTATGTGTATGTTTGTGTTTGTCTGTGTTTGTTTCTGTGTGTATCTAAATAAATGATCAAATAATTTGTCTCAATTGGCCATCACTTGTTGTCACCCTACAAAGCTCTGTGGGCACTAGATTAAAGGTTAACAACAGAGCTCTCACATTTTCCCACTCAGTGACATCAAATTTAGTTTTCCATAAAGAGTGAAAAAAGGTACATCAAGTAGCACAGGCCTCAGGTTCAATGGAAATTCATCCATAAATAATTGGACTCCAGAGTTTTCTTGCTTTTTCACTGTACTTTTACATTGTTATAGTTTGGTGATTATTTTATCTTTTTTGTTATGTTTCTTATTGTTTGTTTGTTTTTTGATTGTTTATTTTGAATGTGGTTTCCTTTTCTGATTTTGAATTGATTGTTTTCGTTTGGATTTTTGTATCTTTTTTCCAAATAGTTTAAAATAGTATGAAAAATGGGAGAGGATCTGAAGAACTTGAAGGAGTGTTATAATTGAATAATTGATTAAAATATCGATTTAAATAATGAAAAATAAAATATTAAAAATTATATTTCAGTGTTAAAATAGCTTTTATAATTTAAAAACATGACTAGTAATAGAAATATGATTAGATCTAAATGTGATGTAACAAACCTGTAGTATGTGAGAAAATATAAAATTTTGATTCAATTTTACACAAGCAAACAAAATTAAAATCCAGTAATGAAGAGTTTTTACAATACCACTAGCTAAGAGTGGTGATCTGCATCTGTAGTGATCTTCTCATGAAGCTGAGAGGAAGCATGGGTTCAGTAATGAACTTGAAGTCTCAGATGACAGCACAGTGAGACTCTGTATCAGACATATATAATATGCATTTAACCAACACTGAGGTAAATGTAACATATGCATACTTTAAACTATGAATAAAATTATATATAGATAAATATTCCATAATCAAACTTAAAGTAAATGCTGAGATTATTTGTAAAGAATGGTGTAGTTAAAACAAATGTTCAGAGAACAGATGCCTATGTTGTGGTACAAAACTCAGTACATCTCTGCAAGGAAGGAAAGCAGACAGAGCTGGGTAGTGCGCATCGTATGGCCAGATGGGCCTGGGCTACTTTTAAACAGTTTGCCAATAGGAAACTCCTGATAACACTTGCTACATATCATGTTTTAATTGCTTGTACAGTTAACCTTTAATTTTGTTTAGTAAAGTGTATTTCAAACTAGGACTTTTTAAATTGTAAATGTGTGGTTTTATTAAAATAAAGTCATGGAAAATTGTTACTTAAAAAATGTTCAACATCCTTAGTTACCAGGTAAATGCAAAACAAAAGGACACTAAAATTCAATCTTATACCTATAAAAATGCCCAAGATCAAAAATTCATGTGATAGAACATACCGGTAAAGACATAGAGTAAGGAGAATATTACTCCATTTATAGTGAGAGGCAAACTTTTACAACAACTTTGGAAATCAATTTTAAAGTCCCTCAGGAAAATATGACTAGATCTATCGAAAACCCAGCTATACCACTTCTGGGTATAAACAAAAAAGATGCCACATAATACCATAGGAACACTTGTCACCTATATTCATACAAACATTTTTTTCATAATAGAAGGAAACTGGAAACAACTTAATTGTCCCTTAATAGAAAAATGTATAAAGAAAATATGGTACATCTATACATTGGAATACTATTCATCTATTAAAAACAAAGACATAGTGAATTTTTCAGGGACATGGATAGAAATTGAGAACAACAGTGTGAGTGGGGTAACCGAAAGCTGTATGTACATATTTATGAATAGTTCTTAGCCATAAAATGCAGGAGAAATATGGTACAATTCACAGAACCAACAAAACTGGACAATATGGAAGTCCAAAGCCAGGATGCACAAATCTCACTCATAACTAGATAGTCATCTGAGGTGGATAAAGAGACAGAACAGAGTAGATTAGGAGGTGACAAGGGGACTATGGATGGTGATCATATTTGAGATGAAGGGAGGCAAGAGAGGACTGGGAATAAGAATAGTAATAGGTGGAGGGACATCTGGTGACTAGATGGAAGCATAGGTTAGGAGAGGATACAGGTATTATAGGAGGGCTCTTTAGATGAGAATCCTATCAGAGGGGCATAAAGAGAATGAATTGAGAACCTTCTATAGCAAAATAATGTTTCTAAAGAAGAGAATTGTAAGAATTTACCTAAAACGCATTCAACACAATATTTGTCATGCCTACAAATGTGCCAGAATGAAGATGGAGCATAGAGTGAGGGAAGAGCCATCTGATGACTCCCCCAACTTGAGACCAATGTCATGGGAAAGGGTCATCCTGACATCGCTACTGATACTCTGCTATGCTAGCAGACAGGAAACTAACATAATTGTTTTATGAGAGGCTTCAACTACCTGCTGATGGAGACTGACATATAAACCCACAGTCAAACAGGTACAGCATGCAGTGAGTCTTGTGGAAGAGTGGGAATTAGAAGTGAGCAATACAGAGCTGTAAAGGACACACAAGTAGATCCATAGAGTTAGCAAACATGGGACCCTGTGGACTCAGAGCCAGGGCTACTAATTGGGGACCGTGCAGGGCCTGGACCTAAAATCCTTATGCATTTGTTGAAAATGTGTGCTTATTCTTCATGTGGATCCCCTATGAAATAGAGTGGGGGCTGTGTTGTTCTTTTTTCCTTACCATTGGATTTTTGCCCCCTGTGTGAACAATTTGGTTGTGCACCATTGGGAGAAGATGTTCCTAGAACTACAGGACTAGATGACTCAGGGTGGGGTGATAGCCAAAGATGACTCTGCTTTTCTTAACCAAATATGTGGGTGGTGGTAGGGAGGAATTTGTAAGTGTGGGAATAGAAATGAAGAAGAATGGAGCTGTTATCAGTTTGTAAAGTGAATACTATAATAAAAATTAAAAAAAAATAATGTACAGTTCTTCCTAGAAAGATACCATATGACACCTGAAAGAACAGGAGGATGCCTTAATCCATATGAAAATAAACTAGTAAATGAAGTCTTTCTGTATACAGTATGAATAAATATAATAAAATTGCAAACAAAACCTTAACCATTTCATTACATATAGGAAAAATATCTGAGATATTAACCAAAGTATCACATTCAAATCTTTCTCATTTAATTTTATTTTATTTCTATGCAAAATTTTGTTATTCTAACAGCATTCGATTTTTCCAATTCTTCTTTCTGATATCTGTGTCTATAGTGAAAATTTTATGGTTTTACATGGAGTTAGAAGTGTATGTAATATTTTGATGATGTGGCTCTTGTATTGATCACCCATATAAATCCCTCTACTATTAAAATAGGAAATCAGTTTAATTTCATGTCCTAACTTCATTCATATACCAGAAACTAGCGTATAATTCAGTTGTATAAAAACAAGTTTTCAGTACTGACAGCACTAATTTGAAATAGCATTTTACTTGAGTCTTTTAAAGACTTTCATTATGAAATCTCTGGATGCAGAAGAAATTGTTAACAGAACAATTTCAAATAATTTAATAATGACCAAAAACATAATTTTAAAACTATTAAAATTAACTTTAAATGCTCTGATTAATTGATTAGAATTTTAGTATTATGACTAAGCTCCAAATTCAAAAATCTATTTAGACTATACTAATCCAAAGAACAGGTAATTTACACTTAGGTCTATGGTCAAACAATTTAAAATTCATAAGAAAATCCATGATAGTCAATTTTGAAAGAACAACCTGAAATCACAATTGAATGAGGATCTTGATATACACATTCTTTACTTGTAAAAAATTATAACTCTAATATTCTCTATCTTTATATGTTTAAATATATACTTCAATGGAATAAAATTTACTCCTCAAAAACCTGCAATTAAGCCGAGGGTAGTGGTCTGTGTCCTTTAAATCCTAGCACAAAGGTGTTTAAAATCATGTGGATCTGTCTGAGTTTGAAGCCAACTCAACCTACTTATATAAGTGCTATGCCCTAGGCAACATAATAGTACTTTTCAAAAAATATTCTAATTCCGTATCATGTGTGTTGAAATATACATGCA
>LR753387.1:226926-234341 GCA_902729485.2 Mus minutoides
AACAAAATAAAATAAAATAAAATATAACAATAATTTCAAGAAAAACAAAACTCAAAAGTAATATATGTAATACAAATATTTAATTTCCAATTAAAAAGAAAACACTTTGCCACGGTATACACATGCAAAAATGATAAGTGGTTGCTAGAAAGGAGGTATAGGAAGTTTCCCATAAATGCAAATCTGATTCATCATGATAAAAATTAGTCATAATTTATTTCCTCTTTCTGTCCATCTGTCTGTCTCTCTCAAACTCTCTCTCTCTCTCTCTCTCTCTCTCTCTCTCTCTCTCTCTCTCTCATATATATATTCAGGCTATCCATGATTGTGAAAACTTGGTAAGGATAAACTTAACAACTGTGATTTAAGGATATGTGTGTGTGTGTGTGTGTGTGTGTGTGTGTGTGTGTGTAATTTAAATGGGAGTCAGCATGGATTCAAAGTGGGTATAGGCATTTGTCCCATTGCCTACTCCCTGAAATGCTGTGAGGACTGGTAGATATTTACTGCTTCTGGAGGGGTGTGATAAAAGATATATATATATATATATATATATATATATATATATATATATATATATATATATATATATATATAAACTTTTACTTTTTTCTATGGAGCATTCATCATGTAACTGAAGAATAACCTGAATAGTAGAGTCAAATGCTTGAAGGATGTTCAAGAAGGAAAGCCTGAGATCAGTCATGCTTGTGCTCCTTCTTTCATTCTTACTCTTAAACTCATATTAAAATGAGTGCTTATGTACTCTAAAATGATTGGTATTTACGAAATCATCAATATCATTATAATGATAGTACAGTGACAGTCTGTTAAATATTTGAAGATTACTAATCAATGAATAGGAATCATATCAATATATTCTTTTAATAATATTTTTAGATATTTCATAATGTTTGTTTTCCACTTGATCCAACACTCTGACCAATGTTCCCTTTATTTCAGGCTCTTCATGATTATTAAAATGTGGTGAAAATAACCTGAACACCAGTGTTTCAAGTACCACAGATTCATCTATTTAAATAAAAGGACACTATTTAAAATACAGCAAGTTATTATGATATCCTTCAAGACATACAAGTGTCTCAGAAGCGTTTTATACATCCATAAGTAAAATCTTTAAAGTGTTGTAAAATCTGGGCATTTTATATTTAAGGACCAACAATACGGACAAAGATCAAGACTAAAAAGAATGTAGTCATCCTCTGCTCTGTCTGTCTACATTAGTTATTATATTAGTTAGTATTCTACTAATTAGTCATGCTCGTGCCATTATTAATCTTAACTAAAATTTTGAAGACCTATCATGTAAACATTTTCCCATCAAATTATACTCCCTCATTCAACTAGATTTCAGTATGCTGTCTCAAACCATACCACAAGGAAAACAAGAATTCTCTTGGAAAACACATCATTGCAGTTGAATTTACCACAAAATTTTCTTGAGTGCTGTTATATAAAATTAATTTTCCTGTTGAAAAGAATAAATATCTCATACTGCATTTAATGGCAAACTAATTTAAAATTTTACCAAAATTTTCTCTATGGAACAAATGAGGCTCTTTGGCTAATTTACAAAGCAAAGAAAATTGGCTACTTATGGATTATTATAACTCCAATACAAATTTGTACCAGAACACATTTCTTTAGTAGAGATCATGGCTTTTTATGGAAACTGTCACCACTATAATATACTTAGAATATACTTATATTTTACAACACTTGGGAACAATGTTATTTTATGGAATACTTGCATATAACAGTTGAGAGTATTAAGATGAACACTCAGGAAACCATGTTGTAACACCGAATCCTCTTTTCTGGGGGCATAAAATAAGTCAAGAATTCAAGATCTTTCATAAGCTGACAAAGATAAACTCCCTGAGATATTAGCATTTTGGCTTCCACAAAACTTCTTAGAAAGACAGTCACCTGCAGATATCCCTGGGAAATTATAAGAATTGTCACTTGAAAAATAGTGTTTTGTTTTTTTTTTTTCTCCTCACATCTTTGTATTTTAGTGCTCATAAAATTCCTGTATAGATAACAGAAAAACAGGTTGGAGTTCATTTTGAGAAACAACAGATACATGGTCTATCATCAAACTTGTATCCAGGTACGTGATATAGAAAAATAATCCCACAAATTTATTACATGGAGCTCACTGGACCTTTCAAGTTTATTCAATCATGCATCAAATAGAGCATGCCTGTATTCAGACCAGTGCTAATTGCTCACAATTCTCCAGGTTTCAAAATGAATTTTCTCTTAATTTCAAAATCCTCTATTATATTTTTTAAACAACCATGTGTGCAAGCGTTCAAAATTAGATCAATTTGCACTTGTACAGACAGAAAATACTTTAAAGTATAACTTCTACACGGATATGTTTATCAATATACTAGCAGGATTTGTATAAATTTCAGGGAGAGATGACAGTTGCTTTGATCATAAAGACAGAGGTTTCATCTATGGTATGACCTACAGATATTTTCATATATTCTACATACAGATATGTTATCAGTGCTTATTTTTTTCAAAACTGAAAAAGACGTCCCAGAATAGAGGGAAGATTTGGGATAGATTTTAAAGTGACAACATAGTGTGAGGAACAGGAGAAGAGTGAATCTAAATACTACATATCACTCTTGAACAGAGGAATCAAGGAATTAGGAAGATGATCAGTATTGGTGCTCAGAATAATGAAAAATCACTTTACAGAATGAGTTTTAACTACTTCTGGACCTCATACTGCAAGACTTAATAGTTATAACTAAAATCTGATGAATGTAGATTTTGTTTTCAGGGGATGTTATGAAAAATATTTCGTTAGCCAATTCTCATAATTTTAAATAATTTCTAATCTTCTATTGTCTGGATAAAAGCAACCATTTTAAAAAGAACAAGACTTCACTCAATATCTCAAATAATAGCATCATAATTTACTTCATTTATCTAGATTTTATCAATATTAGAATGATGAACTTTTTTGACATCAAAACTTCTAAATGGAAACAGTAAAGTAAAGAGTGAAGTATGGGACAAAAATCAAGTCATGCATCATAGAGAAAATGAATATTCTACTCTACATGTTTTATAAACAGTGTATTATATAATATTCTTAGAAAGAGATTAATATTAAGATACAATAAGTAACTAATTATTTGGCCAGCGTGCCCGGTTTCCTTGGGCACACAGCTTGTGCACTCCCCAACCAGCCCTAGAGGACTCCCCACACGATCTTGGGACCAGCATTTCACAGGAGCCCACAATCAAAGGATCACAGTATAAGCTGGACTCAGAGGAGTCCAGAATCAACTGGGAATATAAGAAGGACAGGCTCCAGACTGCAAAGCGTTGCTCAGACCCAGTCTGCGCAGGTCAGCTCATGGACTGCAAATGGTGAGTGAGCAAAGGGCTGAACAGGGCACCTTTTGGGACACAACCATCTCTGGGCTCTAGACATCCCAGCACCCTCCCCGCCTGAAAACAGTTCTCCCCCTGGGAGGGCCTTCTCTGCCAGAACTTCTGAGAGAGCCATAATGGGTCCTAGGTCGCTCAGAGATCAGTCTACACAGGTCAGCTCATGGACCACAAAGGATCGCTCAGACCTATTCTGAGCAGGTCAGCTCACAGACTGCAAAGGGTCACTCAGACCCATTCTGCTCAGGTCAGCTCACAGACTACAAAGGGTGAGTGAACAAAAGGCTGAGCAGTGCACCTTATGGACAGACCCAGCTCTGGGCTCTAGACATCCCAGCACCCTCCCCTCCTGAGGACAGTTCTCAGCCTGGGAGGGCTTTCCCTGCCCGAACCAGTGGGAGGGCCATCTTGGGTTCCAGGTCGCAGGTCAGCTCAGGGACTGCAAAGGGTGAGTGAGCAAACAGCCGAACAGTGCACCTTTTGAGACACACCCAGCTTTGGGCTCTAGACATCCAGGCTCCCTCCCCACCTGTGGAGAGTTCTCAGCATGGGAGGGCTTTCCCGGCTGGAACTTGTGAGAGAGCCATATTGGGTCCCAGGTCACTCAGAGACCAGTCTGTTCATGTCAGCTCATGGACTACAAAGGCTCCCACAGAGACCAGTCTGTACAGGTGAGTGTGCAGACCACAGAGGCAACACATCTTCTAGAACAGGCCCTATATAGGGTCTTCAACTTTACCTAAGAGGCAGGTCAGAACACCAAAACTCTGTGCACATTCCCTGCAAAAGGAGAGCTCACCTGCTGAGACTACTCTGAGCACTGAGATTCAGGAGAGAGCTGGGCTCCCGGGTCTGTTGACAGAGGCCAACAGAATCACAGGAGGAACAAGCTCCAACCAAAGACAACTATAACAACCAACTCCAGAGATTATCAGATGGCGAAAGGCAGACATAAGAATCTTAATAACAGAAACAAAGACCACTCACCTTCATCAGAACCCAACACTCCCACTTCAGCCAATCCTGGACACCCCAACACACCCGAAAAGCAAGACTCGGATCATATCTCATGGTGCTGGTAGAGGACATGAAGAAGGACATTAAGAAGTACATGAATAACACACTTAAAGAAATGCAGGAGAACAATGCTAAAGAGGTAAAAGTCCTTAAAGAGGAAACACAAAAATCCTTTAAAGAACTACAGGAAAACACAACCAAACAGGTAACAGAATTGAACAAAATCATCCAGGACCTAAAAAGGGAAATAGAAATAATAAAGAAAACACAAAGTGAGACAACTTTGGAGATAGAAACACTAGGAAAGAAATCAGGAAACAGATGTGAGCATCAGCAACAGAATAAAAGAGATGGAAGAGAGAATCTCAAGTGCAGAAGATACCATAGAAAACATGGGCACAACATTCAAAGAAAATGCAAAATGCATTAAGATCCTAACTCAAAACATCCAGGAAATCCAGGACACAATGAGAAGATCATACCTACGGATAATAGGAGTAGATGAAAGAGAAGATTTTCAATTTAAAGGGCCAGCAAATATCTTCAACAAAATAATAGAAGAAAACTTCCCAAACCTAAAGAGAGGGATGTCAATGAACATACAAGAAGCCTACAGAACACCAAATACACTAGACCAGAAAAGAAATTCCTCCCAACACATAATTATCAAAACAATAAATGTACTAAATAAAGATAGAATATTAAAAGCAGTAAGGGAAAAGGGTCAAGTAACATATAAAAGCAGGCCTATCAGATTTACACCAGACTTCTCACCTGAGACTATGAAAGTCAGAAGATCCTGGACTGATGTTATTCAGACCCTAAGAGAACACAAATGCCAACCCAGGTTACTATATCCAGCAAAACTCTCAATTAATATAGATGGAGAAATCAAAGTATTCCATGATAAAACCAAATTCACACAATATTTTTCCACGAATCCAGCCCTTCAAAGGATAATAAAGGGAAACCACCAATACAAGGATGGAAACTACAACCTAGAAAAAAACTAAAAAGTAATCCTTCAACAATCCTAAAAGAAAACAGTTACAAGAACAGAATCCCAACCTTAACAACAAAAATAACAGGAAGCAACAACTACTTTTCTTTAATTTCTCTTAACATCAATGGACTCAATTCCCCAATAAAAAGACATAGACTAATAGACTGGCTAAACAAACAGGACCCAACATTTTGCTGCTCACAGGAAATGCACCTTAGGGAAAAAGACAGACACTACCTAAGGGAGAAAGGCTGGAAAACAGTTTTCCAAGCAAATGGTCCGAAGAAAAAAGCTGGAGTAGCCATTCTAATATCGGATAAAATTGACTTTCAACCCAAAGTTATAAAAAAAGACAAGGAGAGACACTTCATACTCATCAAAGGTAAAATCAACCAAGATGTACTTTCAATTCTGAATATCTATGCTCCCAATACAAGGGCAGCCACATTCATTAAAGAAACTATAGTAAAGCTCAAAGCACACATTGCACCTCACACAATAATAGTGGGAGATTTCAACTCCTCACTCTCACCAATGGACCATTCTTGGAAACAGAAACTAAACAGAGACACATGGACATTTACAGAAGTCATGACACAAATGGATTTAGCAGATATCTACAGAACATTTTACCCTAAAACAAAAGGATATACCTTCTTCTCAGCGCCACATGATACCTCTTCCACAATTGACCATATAATTTGTCACAAAACAGGCCTCAACAGATAAAAAAATATTGAAATTATCCCATGCATCCTATCTGACCACCATGGTCTAAGGCTGATCTTCAATAACAACATAAATAATAGAAAGCAAACATTCTCATATAAACTGAACCACACTCTACTCAATCATTCCTTAGTCAAGGATGAAAAAAAGAAAGAAATTAAAGACTTTCTAGAGTTTAATGAAAATGAAGCCACAATGTACCCAAACTTATGGGACAAAATGAAGGCAGTCCTAAGAGGAAAACTCATTGCCCTGAGTGCCTCCAAAAAGAAACTAGAGAGAGCATACACTAGTAACTTGACAGCACACCTAGAAGCTCTAGAACAAAAGGAAGCAAATTCACCCAAGAGGAGTAGAAGGCAGGAAATAATCAAACTCAGGGCTGAAATCAACCAAGTAGAAACAAAAAGAACTATTCAAAGAATTAACCAAACCAAGAGCTGGTTCTTTGGGAAAATCAACAAGATAGATAAACCCTTAGCCAGATTCACTAGAGGGCACAGGGACAGTATCTTAATTAACAATATCAGAAAGGAAAAAGAGACATAACAACAGAACCTCAGGAAATCCAAAACATCATCAGATCCTACTACAAAAGGCTATACTCAACAAAGCTAGAAAACCTGGAGGAAATGGACAATTTCCTAGACAGATACCAGGTACCAAAGTTAAGCCAGGATCAGATTAAAGATCTAAACAGGCCCATTTCCTCTAAAGTAATAGAAGCAGTCATCAAGAGTCTTCCAACCAAAGAAAGCACAGGACCAGATGGGTTAGTGCAGAGTTCTATCAGACCTTCAAAGAAGACCTAATTCCACCTCACCTCAAACTATTCCACAAAATAGAGACAGAAGGTACTCTACCCAATTCATTCTATGAAGCCACAATTACTCTGATACCTAAACCACACAAAGATCCAACAAAGAAAGAGAACTTCAGACCAATTTCCCTCATGAACATCGATGCAAAAATACTCAATAAAATCCTCGCAAACCGCATCCAAGAACACATCAAAACGATCATCCGACCCCGCCATCTCTCCTCTGAACCCAGCGGTCGCACCTAGGGCCTGCCCTGTGCTTCGCATACCCCAGGACTTTAAGATCTCATCGGGGTTACGCGTGAGTGGACTTCAGTGGAGGTTTGGGGAGCAGTGGGCCAGCAGTTGCCTGCAGGGGCAGGATCTGAGAATTCCGCCCCACCGGAGGCTGGGCCTGACCCAGCC
>LR753387.1:287783-359824 GCA_902729485.2 Mus minutoides
AAAATATCTAATAAAAGTAGTAAAAAAAAAAAAAAAAACGATCATCCATTATGACCAAGTAGGCTTCATCCCAGGATTACAGGGATGGTTTAATATATGGAAATACATCAATGTAATCCACTATATAAACAAACTCAAGGACAAAAACCACATGATCATCTCGTTAGATGCTGAGAAAGCATTATAAAAAATCCAACACCCTTTCATGATAAAAGTCTTGGAAAGATCAGGAATTCAAGGCCCATACCTAAACATAATAAAAGCAATATATAGCAAACCAGTAGCCAACATCAAAATGAATGGAGAGAAGCTGGAAGCAATCCCATTAAAATCAGGGACTAGACAAGGCTGCCCACTTTCTCCCTATCTATTCAATATAGTACTTGAAGTCCTAGCCAGAGCAATTCGACAAAAAAAAGGAGATCCAGGGGATACAAATTGGAAAGGAAGACATTAAAATATCACTGTTTGCAGATGATATGATAGTATATATTCAGGACCCCAAAAATTCCACTAAAGATCTCCTAAACCTGATAAGCAGCTTCAGTGCAGTAGCTGGATATAAAATTAACTCAAACAAATCAATGGCCTTTCTCTACAGAAAGGATAAGAAGGCTGAGAAAGAAATTAGGGAAACAGCACCTTTCCCAATAGTCACAAATACTATAAAATACCTTGGTGTGACTCTAACTAAGGAAGTGAAAGATCTGTATGACAAGAACTTCAAATCTCTGAAGAAAGAAATTGAAGAAGATCACAGAAGATGGAAAAATCTCCCATGCTCATGGACTGGCAGTATTAATATAGTCAAAATGGCTATCCTGCCGAAACCAATCTAAAGATTCAACTCAATCCCCATCAAAATTCCAATTCAATTCTTCACTGAGATAGAAAATGCAATTTGCAAATTCACCTGGAATAATAAAAAACCTAGGATGGCAAAAACTATTCTCAACCATAAAAGAACCTCTGGGGGAATCACCATGCCTGACATTAATCTGTACTACAGAGCAATTGTGATAAAAACTGCATGGTACTGGTACAGCAACAGACAGATAGATCAATGGAATAGAATTGAAGACCCAGAAATGAATCCATACACCTACGGTCACCTGATCTTTGACAAGGGAGCTAAAACCATCCTTTGGAAAAAGGACTGCATTTTCAACAAATAGTGCTGGCACAACTGGTGGTTATCATGTAGAAGATTGTGAATTGATCCATTCTTATCTCCTTGTACAAAGCTTAAGTCTAAGTGGATCAAAGATCTCCACACAAAACCAGAGACACTGAAATTTATAGAGGAGAACTTTGGGAAAACCCTCGAAAATGTGGGGAAAGATTCCTAAACAGAACAGCAATGGCCTGTGTGGTAAGATCAAGAATTGACAAATCGGACCTTATAAAATTGCAAAATTTCTGTAAGGCAAAAGACACAGTCAGCAAGACAAAAAGGCCACCAACAGATTAGGAAAGGATTTTTAACAATCCTAATTCTGATAGGGGACTAATATCCAACATCTACAAAGAGCTAAAGAAGCTGGACTCCAGAAAAATGAATAATCCCATTAAAAAATGGCGTACAGAGCTAAATAAAGAATTCTCAATTGAGGAATTCCGAATGGCTGAGAAACATCTGAAAAATTGTTCAACATCCTTAATCATCAGGGAAATGCAAATCAAAACAACACTGAGATTCCACCTCACACCGTTCAGAATGGCTAACATCAAAAATTTAGGTGACATCAGATGCTGGCGAGGATGTGGAGAAAGAGGAACATTCCTCCATTGCTAGTGGGATTGCAAGCTTGTACAACTTCTCTGGAAGTCAGTCTGGCTTTATCTCAGAAAATTGGACATAGTATTACCATAGGATCCAGCAATACCTCTCTGGGGCATATACCCAGAAGATGTTCCAACTTTCAAAAAGGACACATGCTCCACTATGTTCATGGCAGCCTTATTTATAATACCCAGAAGCTGGAAAGAACCCAGATGTCCCTCAACAGAAGAATGGATACATAAAATGTGGTACATTTACACAATGGAGTACTATTCTGCTATTAAAAAATGAATTTATGAAATTCTTGGGTAAATGGATTAATCTGGAGGAAATAATCCTTAGTGAGGTAACCCAATCACAAAAGAAGTCATTGGATATGCGCTCACTGATAAATGGATATTACCCGAGAAACAGAATACCCAAGATACAATCTGCAAAACACAAGAAAACCAAGAAGGAAGACGAGCTCGTGGATACTTCATTCCTCCTTTGAATAGGAAACAAATTACCCATGACAGGAGTTGCAGAGACAAAGTTTAGCGCTAAGATGAAAGGATGGACCATACAGAAACTAACCCACTGGGGATCCATCCCATAATCAGTCACTAAACTCAGACACTATTGCATAGGACAGCAAGTGTTTACTGAAGGGACCCTGATATAGCTGTCTCCCACAGAAGTGGATGCTCACAGTCATCCATAAGATGGAGTACGGGGCCCACATTGGAGAAGCTAGAGATAGAACCCCAGGAGCTGAAGGGATCTGAAACCCTAGAAGAGGAACAAGAATTTGAACTAACCAGAACCCCCAGAACTCATGTCTTTAGCTCCATATGTAGCAGAAGATGGCCTAGTCGGCCATCATTGGGAGGAGAGGCCCCTTGGTACTGCAATCTTTATATGCCACAATACAGGGGAACACCAGGGCCAAGAAGTGGAAGTGGGTGGTCAGGGGAACAGGGCGGTGGGAGGGGGGAGGGAACTTTTGGGATAGCATTTGAAATGTAAATTAAGAAAATATCTAATAAAAATTGGAAAAAGTAACTAATTATTCAATATAACCCTCTTACAGGCTAAATATTAATTTTATTCTTCATGTTTCTAGAAAAAATTGTTTAGCACTTACCTCCTTGCTGATACAAATAAATATGAGCAATAATTATGTAAATATCACTGTGTTAGATTAACTAGGCAGGATTAAGTTGATATTCCTGTGGTCTTACTGCTTTTTTGCTGCCAAGGAGTATTTTGTAAAGTTTTCTACCACTGAGCTACCTCCATAAGCCCTACAGTTATTTTTTCCCTTTTCTTTACTTCTGCAAAATTATTATGAGGAACTCTAAAATACAGTTCTTTGGCAAGGCAAGTAGAGTTCTTTTTACATACAATAAAAGAGAAGAAAAGCAGCTACAGCAATGGGTTCATGTAAGTGTTGTAACTACTACATGAGCATAGCTGTCATCTGCTAGTCATTAGCTAAAGACATTCTACTTTTGCTGTACCACTTTCTTCCATCAGAAGATGTGTTTTATTACCTATATTTAACCCAAAGCAAAGTTAAGTTATAACTTTTCACAGTGCACTAGCAGTATTTCCGTGACAATGCTTTTAGGCCCCAAGATCAATCTTTGTCTACTGAGGTCTTGAAGGATACAAAGTACAAGCTACTAGCTACCATGTGGTTACTTAGTAAAAACTGAAATGCCCTCATGAATTTATGTCCCAAATACATGAAGTTCCCCCTAATGCACTCACGACAAATGTTCTTGAGTTTCAGGCATTACTGCCCCTTAACATCAAAGCACACATTTTATCAATAATTTTAAATAAATCAGAAACACTCAAGACAATCTCTGTCTCAACAAGCAAAATGTAATAATTTGTTTCTGGTCAGACAGCCTTGGATTGTGGACCTGGACTTATATATTTACCAGACATGTACCAGGAATTGAGAGTGTGATAACGGGATTAAAAAGAAGATTGACTGTCCACATTGACAATTCCCTGATCTTTCAAGGTGGAAACTTCTGTTACCTGGAAGTATATTACTTCTGCGGCCTGCATGACCAGGCATATGACTCCTCTGTAGTTTAAACAGGAGAAAAGTATAATAGACATATAGGATAATACCTTACATCTTCATTGTAACACAATCATTCTATTGTCTTTAGTTTTGCAGGAGATAAAAACAGACTGTTATTTCTAACAGTACTCATCATGGTAATGTTGGTACTTCACTCTGAAGCTGCTCTCAAGAATGTGGGACAGTCATTTCTAAATCAAATGCTTTCTCCACAATTTCTATTCATGTACATTGCCTTGAGTAGAGGACATCTAAAATCACAGAAGAAAGCCTTCAAGAAATGTAACTAGGGTCAGTAGTCATGTGTATGAAACCTGAAATAATTTCTTCAGAAGGCAAGAAAAATTAGCGTTGAATAACATAAAATTTAAAAGGATGTCCATTAATAGTAGAAAAAAGAAAATATCATCCTAAGTGAGTTCACCCAGTAACAAAAGAAAACACATGGTATGTACTCACTGATAAGTGGATATAAGGAAAAAGAAAAAAACAAAAACAAAATCTCAGAAAACCCATAGTACAATTCAGTCCATATGAAGCTCAAGAAGAAATAAAATCATTTCTTATAGGTGATGCTTCAGTCATACTTAGAAGGGGGAGGAAAATAATCACAGGAGATTGAGGAGGGAGGAATTTTGGCAGTAGAAATGAAGAGTAGGGTAAAAGAGGGTGGGCAGGATCAGGCGTGGGAAGAGATGTACAAAGGGCCAGGTAATTGACCAAATGTTTGTAGCAGTGGGGGATTGGTAACTGACAGACCATATGAAGGTTAGGAAGAAATATGACAATTTCTTAATTTTTTCATTTTCTTTTTTTAAAATTAGATATTATCTTTATTTTCATTTCAAATATTATCCTCTTTCCTCATTTTCCCTCAGAAGACCCTGTATCCCATTTGCCCTCCCACTGCTCACCAACACTTCCACTCCCCTTTTGCTGTCTTGCCATTCCTCTACATTGGGGAATTGAGCCTTCACGGGACCAAGGGTCAATCTTCTCATTGATATCTGACAAGGTCATCCTGTGCTACAAAAGCAGCTGGAGAAATGGGTCCACCTATGTGTCCTCTTTGGTTGGTGGTTTAGTCCCTGTGAGCTCTGAGAGTACTGATTGGTTCATATTGTTGTTCATCCCATGGGGCTGCAAACCCCTTCAGCTCTTTGGATCCTTTCTCTAGCTCCTCCATTGTGGACCTTGTAAAGGGGAACAAAATATTCACAGGAGATAGAGTGAAGGAGGGATGTAGGAGGGAGAGATTGGGAGTTTGGGAAAAGGTGGCAGGATGAGGTTTAGGCAGAGATAGACAGATGGCCATAAATTGCCCACATGTTTGTAGCAGTGGGGGATTGGTAACTTAGCGTAGCCTTCAGAAAGTCCCAGATGACAGGAAAGCAAACGACTTCCAAGACTCAACAGGGATGTCATTAGTTGAAATACCACACAAAGTGGGGAGAAATCCTGTGGAGACCATATCTAGAGGTTAGGCATGTCACCCCAACCTTTTGAGGGAAAGTGACACTAACCAAACTTCAAAAATTTTAGCCCAGAATTCCTTTTGTCTAAATGATATACAAGGACAAAGAGTGAGGAAGAGACTGAAGAAAAGGCCTTTGTGTCATCTATGGATCTGACACATAGGCACCCACCAAACCGAGACACTATGGCTGATTCCAAGAAGTGCTTCATGACAGGAGCCTGCTCTAGCATGGTAGTGTGAGGAGCTGCCAGAGCCTGACCAATAGAGATGAAGAAGCTTGCAACCAACCCTCATACTTAGCATGGGTATGCCAATGGAAGAGATATGGCAAGGACTGATGGAGCTGGAGGAATTTGCAACCCCTTGGAAGAACAAAAATATCAACCAATCAGAGACCCCAGAGCTCCTAAGGACTAAACCACAGTCCAAAATGTACACATGGAGAGAGCCAGAGCTCTAGCAGCACATAGCACAGAGGACAACTTTATCTGGCATCTATGTGAAGGAAGGCACTTGATCATGTGAATTCTCAATGCCCTAAATTAGAAGATGCTATGGAGGTGAGGTGGGATTTTCGTTGGTTGGTGAGGAAGCACCCTCATAAAAGAAAGAGGGAGGCAAATGAGTAAGGGGTAACAATTGAAATGTAAATAAATAAATAAACACTATAAACATTAAAAAATAATTGTAGAAAATTACCAAGAAGTTTAATTAAAATGATTACTCATCTGAATGAAACCTGAAAAAAAAATTATTGTTAAGAACAGAAAACTAAGCCTTGAATAATATTAAATTTCATAGTTTTCCATTATTGGTTTGAGACATATTGACAACAAATTGGTATTCTATGAGATTTCGGCTAGAGGTCACTAAATGTCCCTAGTTTCTCTAATTTCCCTCTTTGTTCCTCTTTATATGCAAACTAGGGATATTCTCTATATTTCTCTTAGAACTGTTGTCCAGAAATATAATCTTCTAAGTCAATAAGCTCACTTCTACCTCAACTCTATATGCCTGTGTAAGTCACCTAATTCTACAATTATGGAAGTATCTATATCAATCATCAAATTAGTGGGAATAAAGTTAGGAACAGGAGTTCAGGGAATATATAAGATTAGGAAAATGTAGACATGAGATAAGAAATGCCTTCTGTACTTGACATTGCTATTGCACATTGAATTCAAAACATCCTGAATAAGAACTTCACAAAATTCTTTGACTGAAGAGTTCCATCAAGGAAGTGAAGTTCCTACTACATCCATAGAAATATTTATAGTGGCTCCATGTCAGAGAGAATGTCAAATTCCTTCAGATTCCTGTTTGTACAATTTCAATGTTCAGGGGAAAATAGTACCCATGTGTATTTATGAAGGCCCTTATTGGATATAGTAGGTTTACTGTAAACAAAATGCAAGCACAAATCAATAAATGTAAGTTTGAAGCTGGATTTTAATGGTGTCTGAGTGTTTTATTATAGTCAGCTATATTTTATGGGAGTCAGTATATGGTACAACATATACATTGTAAATACAAAAGTTATATAATTTTAGGAAGACAGTAAAATTTAATTTTATGATACACGTTCTATTATTTTTCTTCCTGTGGAAAACCATATCAAATATACTTTAAATATCTGTGAAACTTTGAATAGTTTTTGAAAACTACATGTAAAATCACAATATCTGATAAATGTAATTTTTATCCACTAGAACATATTAGCCCAAAGTACAGAATAACCATCATATACACTATAGACACAAAATAGTAAATTAAAAGGGATGCCAAAGTGAGGATGCTAGAATCCCAGTAGGAAGGTGGAACAAAAATTCCATGGAAGGCAGATGGAATAAGGGAAGTGCATGGAGGGAGGAGAGGGAGGGACTGAGGTGACAGAATCAGGTAGTGGAAAGACAGAAAAGAGGAGCAGGAAAATGAATTTAAATGTCATGCCAGGTGTAGGAAATGAGAAATTTCTAAGAAATCTCAGATGTCAGAGAAGCAGAAGCTCCCAGAAGTAATATCTATGGAAGTTTAAGGGGAAGTTCTAAATACCAAGAAAGGGATTGAAACCCCACAGAAAGATCAACAGTATCAACTAGCCTGAACCTTGGGAACTCAAAATAGCATACAGAGGTTGGGCTGAGTACACTGGTATATATAGAGCAAATGGCTACTCTGGGCCACACTCTCAGAGGCCAGGAAGGTAAAAGAGAAAGTGAGGGACATTATGAGGGAGGAACAGGAACAGAGAAGCATTTGAGATATAAACATATACATAAGGATTTTTAAATCCCTCTATTATAATCCTTTGATAGGATAGTTGTGAAGCTGAGACTAAATTAGTTACACTACTATCTTTATAAATTCTTGGCAGTATATATTAAATTTATCATGTTGCTTTGGTTTGAAATGCACAGACAATGACTCATAGTGTCTCTGTCAAGATATTTATAACATGGACAAATAGGCATAATCTCACAGATACAAGATTGTTCAATAGAATCATATGAATATCATATTTGATGTTGAAAACTTTTATCAAAATACAACATCATTTCATATTAAAAGTATTGAAGACATTAAAAATGTGAGGTTTATACCACATCAAATAAAAGCAATATATGGCAAAACAAATCCAAATAAATAGAGCAATACTTGAGGAAATTCTATGAAATTCAGAGAGAGGACAAGGATGTCCACTGAACAAATATCTTTCAATAAAGTATACTAACTTCTAGATAGAGCAATAGGACAACAAAATGAGATAAAGTGAATATCTACTTGCAGAGAAGAAGTCAATGTATCACTACTGGTACATGATATGATAGTATACATTAAGAAACCCAAAAAATTATACCAGAGAAATTCTACAGCTGATAAACAACTTATGCAAAGAGAAAAAAAATTAACTCAAACAAATCAGTGGCTTTCCTCTATATAAATGAAAACTGTATGAGAAAGAAAATAGGGAAGAACACTTTTCACAGCAATCACAATAATATGAAAAAAAAAAACTTTGGGTAACTATAACAAAAGAATGAAAGAAATATATTAAAAGAACTGCAAGTCTCTTAAGAAAGAGATTAAAGAAGATCACAGGAATTGGAGATACCTCCCATGCTCATGGATTGTTAGTATTCACATAGTATTATTTGCCATACTAGCAAAAGTAATCCACATATTCAATGCAATCTCCATCACATTTCCAACAAAATTCTTCACAGACATGGAAGGAGCAATGCTTAATGTCATATGGAAAAACAAACAAACAAACAAACAAAAACTGGATAGGAAAAACAATTCTTAAAAGTAAAATAACTTCAGGGATAATTACCCTCCCTAATCTCAAATGTTAATACAAAGCAATAGTGATAAAAACTGCATGGTATTAGTAAAGGGAAAGATATTTGAATCAATGGAATAGAAAAGAAGACCCAGAATTAAACCCACATACATATGGAGAGTTGATCTTTGAAAAAGAACCAAAAGTACACAATGGGAAAAGGAAAGCATCTTCATTAAAATTTGCTCGTCTAACTGGCAGTATTCTGTGTGTAAAAAATATAAAATGAATTCCTATTTGTTAACTTGCACAAAGCTCAAGTTCATATAGTCTGAGGTCAACAATATAAATCCAGACACACTAAATCCAATAAAAGAGAAAGTAGAGAAGAACCTTGAAGTCATTGGCATGGTGAGGGTTTCCTAAACAGCATGAAAATGTCTCAGACTCTAATATCAAGAATAGTATTTGAAATGTAAATTAAGAAAATATCTAATAAAAAATTGAAAAAAAAATAAAAAAAGAAGATAGGCAGCTAAGCAGGACTAGGAAGTAGACCCTGCCACATCTTCAGTAGTCTTTGTAAAATACAAACATGACCTTTCCCTTGGCCTTCATAAATCCTGTCTTCTTTTTTCATTGTGCTCTCCATAAAGTGTCAAATCAAGAAAAAAAAATAATTGAGCAGCCAGAGAGAACAGGTCTACCAGGAGTTCTAACATACCAATGTTTACATGTGAGACCACAACTGCTGACTGTAATCAGACCCATGCAGGATCTGGCAGTAACTCACAAGACCCAGGCATCAAAGAGCATCCAAGGACAGAATCCTTATAGTTTCCATCTGTGACAGGGGTCTGACATTGTGCCCCAAATATTGAAACGCAGTCCAGACCCTCAATGCAGTGCTGCCCACAGGAAGCAGTTCTACTAGGAGTACTAACACACAAAAATCACATGAGTGCTGACACACCTAAAACCACAGGGTCACACTCAGAGGAGAGACAAGCTGCCATCAGAGACAGTAAAACCATCTAAAACCAGAGATATCCAAATGTAAAGAAGAAGCCCAAGAACATAAGCAACAGAAACCAATTCTAGCTGGCTTCATCAGAACCCAGTTCTCCCAACAGGGGAACCTTGGATATCCCTATCACACCTGAGAAGCAAGATTCTGGTTTGAAAACCCATATCATGATGATAATAGAGGAATTTAAGAAGGACATAAATAACTCCCAATAAAGTAATACAGGAGAACACAGTATCTTAAAATGTAAATAGAAACAATAAAGAAATCACAAAAGAAGTAAATCTTGGAGATATAGAACCCAGGAAAGAGAACAGAGTCATAGAAGAAACAATCACTACCAGAGTACAGTAGATGGAGGAGAGAATCTCAGGCAAAAAGACAACTTAGAAAACATTGACACAAGAGTCAAAGAAAATGCAAAAAAGACCCTAGCCCAAAACATACAGGAAACTTAGGACACAATTAAAAGGCAAAATAATAGGATAATAGGAATATAAGAGAGTGAAGATTCCCAAATCAAAGGGCTACTAAACATCCTCAACAAAATTATAGAAGAAAACTTTTCTAAAGTAAAGAGATGACCATAAATATACAGAAGCCTTCAGAATTCCAAATAATTGGATCAGAATAGAAATTCCTCCAGAAACGTAATAATCAAAATATCAAATCCACAAAACAAAGAAGAAATATTAAAAACAAACCTGTAAATTTCAATAACAAATAAATTCAGAACAATCAGAATTACACCAGGTTTCTCACTAGAGAAATTAAGCCAGAGGGTACTGGACAGATATCAATCAGACACTAAGAGAACACAAACGCCAGTCCAGGGTACTATATCAAAAAAAAAAAAACTTTAAATTAAAATAGATGATACAACCAAGATACTCCATGACAAAACCAAATATATACAAGATCTTTCCATAAATCCAGCCCTTTAGAGTAAAATTGATGCGAAACTCCAAGGCAAGGAGGTAAAAAACTCTCAAGAAACAGTAAGAAATTAAACTTCTCTCAACAAACTCAAAATAAGATAGCCACACACAATCCCAGTTATAACAAAACAAACAAACAAACAAACAAACCAAAACAAAAAACAGGAATCAACAATCACTGGTACATAGAAACTCTTAATATCAATAGACTTTATCCCCAATTAAAAAGGCATAGATTCTCAGATGGTTACTTAAACAGGACCCAGCATTTTGCTGCATACAGTAAATGCGTTTCAGTGACAATGATCAACATTGCCTCAAACTAAAAGGATGAAAAAAATTCCAAGCAATTAATCCCAAGAATAATGATGGAGTAGCCATTCTAATATTGAATAAAATAGACTTTAAACAAAAAGTTATCCAAAAAGATGAGTAATGACAATTCATATTCATCAAAAGAAAAAAATATATCAAAATGAACTCTCAATACTGAACATCTATGCTCCAAATTCAAGGACAACCACATTCATTAAAGAAGTTTTTCCAAAGCTCAAAGCACACATTGAATCTCACACTTTAATAGTGGGAGAGTTCAACGCCTAACTCTCATCAATGGAGAGATCATGGAAACAGAAAATAAACAAAGATGAAGTAAAATTTACAGAAGTTATGAACCAAATTCATTTTACAGATATCTATAGAAAATTTCATTCTAAAACAAAGCACCTCATGGTACCTTCTCCAAATACCACCATATAATTGTTCCCAAAAGAGGACACAATAAATACAAAAAGACTGAAATAATCTCATGCATCCTATCAGATCACCACAGAATAAAGCTGTTCTTCAATAATAAATACACAATGGAAACCCACATACACATAGAAGATAAACAATGCTCTATTCAATTGTACGTTGGTCAAGGAAGGAAAAATGAAAGAAATTAAAGACTCTTGAATTTAAAGAAAATGACACCACAACATATACAAATTTATTGGACACAATGAAACTGTGTTAAGAGGAAAACTCATAGTTCTGAGTGCCTCCAAAGAGTCTGTAGAGAGAATATACCAGCAGCTTAACAGCACACCTGAAATCTCTAGAACAAAAAGAAGCAAATACACCCAAGGAAATACACAGGAAATTACCAATCTCATGGCTGAAATTAACCAAGTAGAAAAAAAAAGGAACTATACAAAAAAAGAACTATTCAGAATCAACAATATCAATAGTTGGTTCTATGAGAAAGTCACGGAAACAGATAAACCATTGGCTAGACTCTTCAGAGGGCACAAAGACTGTACCCAACTTAAGAAAATCAGAAATTAACAGTGCCCTAACAACAGAATCCAATGAAATTTTTAAAAGTCACCAGATCCATCTTCAAAGGATATATTCAACAAAATTGGAAAATGTTGATGAAATGGACATTTTCTAAAGACAGATAACAGGTACCCAAGTAAACCCAAGATCAAATGAAGCATCTAAAGCGTCACATAACGCCTAAAGAAATAGCAGTAGTCATTAAAACTCATAGGCAGAAGAAGAAGAGGAGGAGGAGGAGAAGAGGAGGAGGAAGAGGCAGCAGCAGCTGCGGTGGTGGCAGTGGTGGCAGCAGAAGCAGCCCAGGAACAGATGAGTTTAGTGGAAATTTTTATCAGACCCTCCATGAAGTCCTAATATGAATACTTTTCAAACTATTCCACAAAATAGGAATAGTAGGAACACTACCCAATTTGTTTTATTAAGCCATAATTACGCTAATACCTAAACCACACATAGACCCAACAAAGAAAAAAAAAAAAAACAAACAAACTTCAGACCAATTTCCCTTATTAATACCAATGCAAAAATACTCAATAAAATATGGCAAACCAAATCCAAGAATGCTTCAAAATGATCATTCACCACAATCAAGGAGGCTTCATCCCAGGGATGCAAGGGTGGTTCAAAATATGGAAATCCATCAATGTAATTCACTACATAAACAAAATAAAAGTAAAAACCACACAGTCATTTTACCAGATGCTGAAAAAGCATTTGACATATATCAATACTTCAAGTTAAAAGTCTTGGAAAAGCAGGGTGGGTGGAGGGTATAGGGGACTTTCCAGATAGCATTAGAAATGTACATGAAGAAAATATCTAATAAAATTGTTTTTGAAAAAAATAAATACAGGAAAAGAAAAAAGTCTTAGAAAGGTCAGAAATTTAAAGTCCATATGTAAAGATAATATAAACAATATACAGCACACCAGTAGCCAGCATCTTGTAAATAGAGAGAAACTTGAAGCAACCTGACTAAAATCAGAGAATAAACAAGGCTGTAAGTATCTCCCTATGCATTCAATATTTTCTTTGTACCCACCACCAAATTTGAACTGTCACCTTTTGCAAAAGTATTAACTTTATAGCACCAAGAAGCAAATTACTGCACAGGTTAAGTTGCAGAGACTTTTAGCCTAAAACTGACTTATTAATCCACAAAATTCACTGTTATACCAAGATCAGCAATATTGCAGAGTTTAGGTAAAAAGATTATAATATCCAACAGAATAGGAAAATGACTGTTTGCAAATTGTCTTTTGTGTAACATATACACTATATACACATAAAATTTTTATACACACAAATCTCAAAACCATATGTATCTAAGAAAGATTAACAAAATATCAACATACTCCTTATGTTAAAATATGTATAGAAAACCCGGGAGCCTCCATATTCAGTACAGTATTTCAGACACCTAAAGAAATATGGGATCAGAAGATAACCTTCTATAATGAAAAGTTCTCTAGTTCATTATTTAACACAAAATTGTCATCGCTAGAAGCTCAGATTGGCCCCATTAACACTATATATTGATGGCATGTATTTTATGTCTCTAAACTGAAGTTATGTATACATGTACTTTTTAATATAACAACTATTAGAAAAATGTCATAAATTTAAAAAAAATCAAATAAAATAAATGGGAGGGATAGAAGAAAGAGTTTTTAAAAATAATTATATTAAGTTCTCAAATAGTACACAAAATAATTTAAAAATAATTTTCCAGTAGCAGAGATATAATGTCTGACCCTCCACTTAACAAATGCAAAACAAACCTATGTAGAATTTCACCAATGTTTTCTGAGGAAGTAATGAATTTATTATTCTAATTTATAAAACACAATCCGTGGGCTATTTAATGTACTGTATATATTGTGACCCAAAGTTTTCACTAAAAAGGCTTTATCCAGCAAATAGTATTACACTTGCAAAAATACACTGATGAGCTCACTAATTTGGGAATTCCTTGGCTAACATTATCAGTACTTTTGTTATGGAGACATTAAGTTAGATTTGAGTTGCATAGAGATTGTAAGAAGATATTGATGATCAACTTCTGTCATTTATTCAGAGGTTGTGAATAATCAAAACCCCACAATAACATCACCGTCTCAAATGATTGGGAGAAAATTACAAAGTTTTCATTCATAAGTGAAAAAGAAAAGGCAAACATTCTCTAATAAGATAAGAGTAAACAATATTGGTTAGGGATTCACCCCAAGAGAGAAGACTCAGAGTAATTCTGGTTGGTGTGTTTGTGTGTGTGTGTGTGTGTGTGTGTGTGTGTGTGTGTGTGTGTAGAATTATTCTAATTCTACGTGTGTGTGTGTGTGTGTGTGTGTGTGTATATGAATGAGAGAGAAAGACAGACAAAGAGAGAGACAGAAACATAGACAGGCAGAGAGAGAGAGAAATAGAGGAACACACACACACACACACACACACACACACAGACAAAAGTCACTGAGTTTGTAGAAGTCATGAGTTTGACAGTATATGGAATGTGCATGAGATGATCTTAAAGAGAATTCTACAGCACCCATTTTCTACTATGTTCCTAGCAGCCTTATTTGTGCTATCTAGTAAATAGAAATGACCCAGATGTCCCACAGCAGAAGAATGAATAAAGAAAATGTGGTTCATCTATACAATGTAATATGAATCAATTATTAAGAAAGAGGTGATCATGAGTTTTGCAAGCAAATGGATGGAACTGGAAAATATTCTCCTGAGTGTGGTAGCTCATAACCAAAAGGATATGCATGACATGTTCTCACTAATAAGTGAATATTAGCCAAAAAAGAACAGAATACCCAGGATATAATCCACAGAACATAGGCAGGCTAAGAACCAGTATGGCCCAAGTGAGGATGCCACTTGAGAGGGTGAAGGAAACAATCAATGTGGAAACACAGAGGTAGGGATCTGCATGGGAAAGGGAACAGTGAGGGCGATAGCTATGGGTGTAGCATAATTGGTTTTTGCAGAAAACAGGAGTGAAACCCTGAGTGCCAGCAGAAATTAGTGGAAACAAGCAATCTTGTGAAGTAGTAAGTTACAGAACCCTCAAGAAAGTACCAGAGACTTGGGAGGTAGGGAACCGTCATGATACAAAGGGATGGTCTTTAGAAGAAATGCCCTACAGTGTAAAGACAGAACTTGTACAGTCAACCTGCAGTAGGAAGAAAAGGCTTCAAATAGAGTGATGGGGTTTCCATCCCACAATCAAAAACTCTGGCCCAGCATTAAATGGGGACAATATCCTGGGTTAAGAAAAGGAAGAGTAATATGGTAGGACATAATAGATTTCAAGAGATGTGATGGGAGTACAAAGGGTCCTAGCACCATCACACTCCAGAAGACACAAAAGCAGCTGATAGAGTCAGAAGCAGATAGTTGCAACCAACCAATGGACAGAGGGGCTGACCCCAGTTGTTAAATTATGGAAAAACTGAAGGAAACAGAGGAGGAGGGTGACTCTGTAGAAGGACCAGCAGTCTCAATAATTCTGAATCCTTGAAATCTCTCAAACACTGAATCACCAAACAGTGAGCATAGACCAGATGAATTGAGGCCACCAGAAAATGTGGTCTACAGCAGAAGACTTCCGAGTTTCTGTTCATTCAGAGATGATTCACCTAACCCAAAAGAGACAGGAGGCCCCAGAAAGTTTAGAGGTCATGTGGTGTGGGGATTGGGGACATCCACGTGGATACAGGGATGTGGGGAGGTATGGGATGTGGAGCAGTAGGTGGGTAGATGAGGAGAATAATATATGGAGTGTAAAACAAACAAATTTCTAACAAAATGTAGAAGTTATTACATATAGATAAACAAATCGAAAAAAACACCATATCATCAGCTTTCAAATTAAAAATTCCTATAGTAAGTAAAATTGACTTTGTAGATAACCACATACTGTTCAATTGAAAATTTCATATCTGATGTGAAAAGTGCTTCTTATGAGGCCCATATAAAATCTAACATGTAAATGCAGAAAATCACAACAAATCAAAACCTAATGTGGAACATAGTTAAGAAATAGTTTGATAATACTCCTCCTGTATTTAAATTCTCATGATCATTGTGAAAAGGGACAAGAAAGTTGCTAAAATCTAGGATATAAGGCCAGTTGCTATAAGATTATCTTCTAAAAGTACCAGAAGTTACTTTAACAAATTTGATTTTCAAATATTTTAAGTACATGAAAATGCTGGCAGTAAGAGTTCCAGTTGTTTGTTTGTTTGTTTGTTTGTTTTTGGATATATTTGGTTATCCAACAGAAAATGATCAGCCCTAGAAACATACATACATACATACATACATACATACATACATACATACATACATACATAATATTATACAAACATACAAACATAATACATAATATTATACAAACTAAAAGGGCTGTATTTTTTGTCTTCCACAGTCAAAACACTGTCTTATAATTAATTGTTCAGATCTGAAATAATTGCAGGGAGGGAAATGGAGAGGAGCCTGAGGAAAAGAAAGTCTAGCAACAGGACTAAAGTGGGCTCCAGCTCCAGGGAAGGAATCAAAGCCTGGCACTCTTTCTCAGTTTGTGGAGGACCCACAAAAAGGGACCTATCATGACTACCCTCTGAAACCCAACAAGCAGCTGAAAGAGTCGAATGCAAATAACTGCACCAAACCAATGGACAGACCCTGCTGACCCATTTGGTTAAAGTAGGATAAAGCTGGAAAAAACTGATGAGCAGGGCAGCCCTGTAGTAGGTCCAGCAGTCTGAATTAACTTGGACCCCTAAATCATGCAAACACTGGACAACCAACCAGGTAGCATGTACCATCTAAAATGAGGTCCCCACACATATACAGAAGTGGACTGCCAGGTCTGTGTTCAGTCAGAGAAGATACCCCTCACCCTCCAAAGCCTGGAGGCCTAATGGAGTTTAGAGGTCTGATTAGGAGGAGTGTGGAGAGGTGGAAACATCATCCTGGATTCAAGGGGCAAGGAAAAGCTCTGGGATATAGAGCAGTTCAAGAGTGGATAAGAATATGAATAAAACCTAGAGTGTGAAGGAAATAAAAGGATTAAATAAAAAGAAGGAATATAAAAAACAAAGAAAAAAATGTAAGCTCTCATAGATACAAACTGTACCCGTATAACTTCCTTAGATTTACACCATAGGCTTCAATAAGTTGTGTTTTTATTTTTATTTGAGTGTATCATAGGCTATTTTAGCAGAAATAATTGCAGTTCAATTCTCCCTGCTTCCCTTATACTTTTATATTTTATAGTTGTGTTATTAATATGCTAATTCACAAAACTTATTTAGCAATATGTATTTGTTTGTAAGTGTAAAATATTAATATCATAGAGAATGTATTAAAATATTAATTCATTATATTCTCTCTGAATGTTCCTGCATGCATGTGTGTGTAAGAGAAAGCAGGGGAAAGGGAGGGGGAAAGTCGGAGAGGGAGAGGTAGACAGTGCACATGTTGGGGTCAGAGGGAAATTAATGACAGCCAGTTCTCTTATATTATGTGTGACCCAGAGAGCTCAGGTCCTCCTGCTTGTCATTAGCATCTTTACCTGCTGAGCTATTGCATCAGCTCAAGCTACAGTTAATTCTAAGGAACTAAATAGGATTTAGCATCCACAAAGTGCAATTTTTACATCTAAGATGGAGACTACAAATTTGAATTATTAGCATTCATTCCATGTGTTTCTGCTGTGTCTTCACTTTGCTTCCACAATATTAGATACTGTGTATGCAATATAGGCCAACAAATAAAGATCCAAAAGAATAAACATGAACTTACATACAGATATATGTATTTAATCAGAATTAAATAAAAACAAGCAACGTATTTGAAACAGAGCTCAGAATATTATATTGGAAGGTAGGAGAGAGAAACAGGAAATAAAACTGTTTTACAATTGCAAAAAGAAAGAAATCAATTAAAAATATTTCCACAAAAAAGAGATGAAATTAACTAAGACTCCTTGGTCATTTAACATTCAAACAACAAGTCAATACAGATATATGCCAGGGTTCATCCTAGTTAACTGGTGAGTTTATTGGGAAAACACAGATCATTTAATTGGTTATTTTCAGAGCTGTGTGTACTCAGAAAAAGGCTACCCAGAAAATCATTACCCAGTAAGCATGATACCTTTCCTATAGATTAAATGACAGAGCCATGCTCCAATACTCATGCTTTGCATATATTTTCTTGCCTCAAAATGGTTATACTCAGTAAGTTTAGATTTCCCTACAATAAATTTTATGATCATGTAGATAATAAAATGAGGATCTCCTGCATTTTCTTGTAATTTAATGAGCACATGTAAACAAACTTCAAGCCAATCTAGGTTAAATATTTGCCAGGTGGCACGGGTGATTAACCTAGATGCCTGCTGTTTGCCTGGAAATAAAGGACTAGACAGTACCTTGATCTATTCCTATATCGCTTCTTTCCTTTCAGCTAGCTCTTTTTGCAAGTTTTTCTGATTACTAGATAGTATTAAATAGCTGAATTATGATTTTTATACTACAGTGGTTTACTGAACACAGAAGCACATTTTTCATACCATTGTCTATGGAAAATTCTTACTGAAAATCTGTTGGATTATTTTTTTGAGTACAAAGCAAAGAGAAAACAAATAATGAATATTAAGGAATGGACAACTGAATTAGTAGACATGAAATACCTGGTATTACATTTAACCTTTCAATATCAGATATTTCTTCACTGGAAATGTGATACTTGTTTCTGAGGTATTTGTATAAGAGTTCAAAAATTTTCAATTCTTGCATCTGTGAGAATGGATATTTAATCAAATAAGAACTTTATTTCAAAGTAAAATTGTTGTGTCTTTATTGTACTTTTTGGCAGATATATACATTGACTGGCACTTCTAACTGTGAAACGTGCAAAATTAAAAATTGACCAGGATTTGAGCTTGGTGGTATCATAGTGGTACCTATAAAGGTTATATATGGATGACTTATAGCCCAGGGAGGGTATATTTTTGGCAATTCCTACATTTACATATACCATGCCCCTTATCCAAAAATACCAGCATCCTGAGAAACAGAATCTTCTTTTTCATTCAGTCCAGTAATGTACACAATAAATGTTATAACAGATTTAATTCGTTTAGACTTCCTCTGAGTAATCTGCAGTCAAAACTACTATGAAGCCCTCCCACTTCTGTCACTGCCATTCATGATTCAAATATTCTACTATGACCTCATTTGTCTTTACTCATTTTCAACAAAATATCCATGCTTATTTAGATGCACACTCATTTCTCTTGAATGAGCCTCAAAATCAGAAAAATCCTCAAAATTTATCACTATATTAGTACAGAGAATTAAAATAACAGAAATGACGTACAGAAAAATAAGAAAATTGCTGAGTCACAATCCTTTAGCTACATACTACATACATATTTACCAGTACAATAAAGATGATAACTTGGTAGTTTTTGATAAGAACAATTTCTGTGCTAAACAAATGGTAGTAATTATATTTAATGTTAGTAACTAATGAGATATTAACATTAAATATAAGACAGGTATGATATACTATGATAGATTCAAATGATTAGCACCAATTAATTTTTTTCACTTATCAACATTTAAATAAATTTATATGCAATTGAGTCACCTAGATTATGCACAAAAACCAAAGCTTGAATTTTAAAAAATTACTACAGAACACATAAGAGTCACAGGATTACACCTAACAATCACAATTGAAAAAAGTGCTTTGTCATCCTAAACAGAAATTATGTCAAAGCAATCTATTTAAAATATCATACATGCTAGAACTCAGGGAAACTGGGCAGTGGCTGTAAATGTTGGTACATTGTGATTCAAAGTCAAAAACAAAACAAAATAAAAGACATTTTGGTATCTTAAGGTTTTTCATTAGACTATAAGCATACTCTGCTCCTGACTGTCCTAAAAGAATGAAATATGTATGTATGTATGTATGTATGTATGTATGTATATATATACATATATATGTATGTATATATGTGTGTGTGTGTGTGTTTGTGTGTGCGCGTGCGTATGAACACATAACTATGCTTGTTCCCAACAATAACAATGCAAACCTTATATGAGAATTTGGGTTTAAATGTAATGTAAAACATCTGAGACTATGAATGTTAGCAATATGATAAAGGAGAAATTGCAGGATTTGGGGTTTTAGTACTCTCAGAGGGCAATAGCATACTAAATAATGTGATATTAATAATATTCGAGAGATTTTCATCTTGACAAGTGAGAACTGCTGTCCTAATATAAAAGCTTTTTGCATATGTGATCCCCCAACTCAGACTAAGAAACAACAGGCCTCCTGTCTCTGTCAGGTAAGGAAGGATGACGTAATACACTATCCTCGCAGATGAAGCAGGACTACAAGGCCTAGTCCTGAATGATAGATCTTAAAACCGACGCAATGACCAGAAGCAATAACAAATATCTTGCACAACATAAAATAGCAGTTTCATTCAAAGCAGGAATGTGAAGAATCATAGCAATTTACCTGGCCATGGTGACGTTTTCTTTTCATTTTCATCTGAAGGTTTCCCAAGCAATCCTCCTTCTAGTAAAAGCAGCTTGTTGTCAATCTACAGCAAGAGACTGGTACAAGCTGGGTGGTAAATATCAACCAGGAACGTTACTAGAATATTGTCTGTGTGAATAAATTTCTTCAGCACTGCTTGACTCCGACTGGCTGAGTATATATAGAAAAATAGAGAAAAGGTTTTGGACCAATCAGGAGAGAGATCTCAAAAATGATATAAGAGGCACAAGCCTGTTGTTACCAGGGAGATTTTTCCAGCAAAGCCCCTCCATCTCTTCCCCCTCCCTGCCTGTTGCATCAGCAATAATAATAATGAAGAAATAGGAGAAATACCAAAATATAATGTAGTTATTCTTTAGTTACTGGCTCTAATTAAAAACAGAGAAAACTGTCCATTAATGCCTGAGCCTATTAGAATGAATTTGACTAATGAAACCTGTAATAAAGCATCCATTTTTCCCCCTATAGACAGCTGCATGTAGTCATGGGCTGTCAAATGTACCCCGTAGCTAAACATTTGTAATTTTTCTGTGACAGTATCATGAGGAGTTATGCATATTTTAAATTTTGCACACTAGTTCATATATTTGTGCTCATCACAACCTGCAAACAATGCACTTGAATTATCAAAAAGCTTATTTGTGTCCAGTTTCATAAACCTATCTACCTAATAATATACCTCATCTTAAATTATAATAATGCAAAAGAAATTGTAAAAGGAGTTTATTTTAGAAAAGAAGAATCCAAAATCTAGATATAGTACAATCATTCCTTTGTGTGTAAATACATATGTGAATTTTTTTATGCAGAGCAGCACACAGTGTACTTGGGTATGGTGTTTATATGAGATCTTATAGAATTGTTATTAACATTTCATTATTTTGTAATGTGTTAAAAATACAACAATTACATACACTACATTAGGGTTACTTACAATATCTATAACTAATAGTCCTTGCACATTAAATTTGATCTCTTTTTAATACACAATCATCCAACTTAGAAGTATGGGTATGTACTAAGGTGCTGAGAGATCTATAGGAGCATGACTACCCTTTGATGCTAATCTTCCCTAAGAATAGTACTTTCCATCTACAACCAGTTCATCAATCAAAAATAACTTCTGCAAGTTTCTTCTATCCCATCTCTGATACCTTCCTGTATCCTCATATTCAACTTTCACATTTAGAACTTGTACACATGGCTGAAGTCTTAGGAGATACAACTGTGTTTATGTTATTCTTTTGTAAGCATGATATATGTAGCTGAAGGAAAACAACAAAGATGACTCTCTTATACTATCAATTTCACAAGTGAACCAACCTTGTGACAAAGTACAGACCTGCAGGAATCCATTTACCCCAACTTTCCTTCCTCGGAGAAGCACAAATTTATATTAACAGGTTCAAATGTATACCATGTTTGTCATTCTAGGTTGCACAGTTTTTTTTTAATGTTAATGGCTGAAAAATTATTATAGTTTGAAGTAATATATGCTCCTAAATAATCAAGAAGTAATACAATTCAATTATTACCAAAAAAATGTCAATAGTAAGAATTATTTTGCCACACTCTACAATTTCACACATCATGTTGTGGTCCTGTTGGGTCAAGTCCTTTCCAACACAACCGACTTGGGGGTCTGTCCCTCATTTTTTCCCATTCATTAAACCTTTCATTTGCCTGGTTTATTATTTTTTAATCTCTTCACTGTACTTCCTTCCTTTTCTTTGCTTTGTTTGTTTTCATCATACCATACTGTAGATTCCATGAATTGATGATGACTAAATAAGGCAGAGATCTACAAGTATATTTTACATAGGTCTGTGGCATATTTATCTCATGTTTCTTCTTTACACAAACATGGTCAGTTAAAGATTTAGACTCATGGGTTTAGTGTGCATTAAGGTTAATCTAATGGTAGTTAGATACTCCCACAAGATTTGTGCTATATTTGCCCTAGATATTTCACAGGACATTCATAATTATTGATCAAAGATTTTGATATTGAGTTGGGTCTTATAAATTCTCTCTTAGTAGCCTAAGAGAACACTCCCCACAAAAGAAACTAATATGTAGGAATTAACATTCTATTTTAAGCAGTTAGTAAACTTCTCTGTTTTAAGTGAGATTCTTAATAGTTTCTTTAGCAATTTCATGATCTGAAGCTTCCTTTTCAGGATATGGAAACAAAAAAGAGTGACCCACATCTATATATTAAGCAATGAAGAGAGAGAAAGAGAGAGAGAGAGAGAGAGAGAGAGAGAGAGAGAGGGGGGATAGGAGGTGAAGAAGAGGAAGGGAGGAGGGAGAGGGAGGGGAGGGAAGGGGAGAGGAGGAAGAGGAAGAGGAAGAGGAAGAGGAAGAGGAAGAGGAAGAGGAAGAGGAGGGAAGAGGAGAGGAGGGAAGAGGAGAGGAGAGGAGAGGAGAGGAGAGGAGAGGAGAGGAGAGGAGAGGAGAGGAGAGGAGAGGAGAGGACCACTTAGAAAATATTTCTCTAAATGTGATGTCTCCATCAAGTTCCTCTACTCAGAGCTCAAGATGTTTTTGGCAAAGATGGCAGAAAGGATGAAAAAGCAAAAAGTGGAGGAGCATAGCAAGAGAATGAGACTCACTAAATCAAATAAAGAATGTTCATATGAACACAGAGATACTGGAGCAGTAACCTCAAATGGTGTGAGAGGATATGAAACTCCTTAAAGGACCTCTCTCTGAGTTCCTCACTTCCATCCTTTCCCATTTCCCTCTTAAAGGCAGACCTGTCCAAATAACTCTACTATTTTGCATCAATTATCTGTAGGACTAGGCACATCCTATCTATCTGAAGACAGATTGGCAGCACACTGCTACATATGTGACTGGGGCCAGCCACTGAATGCCTGTTGATTAGTAGCTTAGTTTCTGGGAACTTCCAGGGGTGCCTGTTAATTGACATGTTTTGTGTGGTTGCTATCTCATTGGATGTCTTCAATTCTTCCCTTAACTGTTCCATAGATTTCTTTCCAATGTATGCCTCTCATAAGGTTTCTATATTAAGCTTATCTCTGCAAGTACAATGTAGAATCATTAATAGTTTGAGGGATTTCTATGATGTACAGACAATGGAGCCATTTGCTCCCAAGAACATACACATGGTGGGATTCATGGGTCCATCTGCATATGTCCCAGAGGATGGCCTAATCACTCATTAATGGGGTGAGAAGCCCTTTTGCTTGTGAAGGCTCTCAGCCCCAATGTAGTGTAATACCAGGGCCAGGAAGTGAGAGTGGGTGGGTTGTTGAGCAGAGGAACCTGGAAGAGGATAGAAGGATCTTGGAAGGGAAACCAGGGAAGGGGATAAGATTTTGAAATGTTGTAGGAGGCGCTGCCCGGCCCCGGCCGAGGCAGCGAAACCTGCTGCGCGAGCCCCAACCGAGGCAGCGAAAGCCGCCGCCCGAGCCCCGACCGAGGCGACGAAAGCCACCCGAGCCCTGACCTGCGAAGCCGCCCGAGCCCTGACCAGCGAAGCCGTCCAGCTCCGGGAAGGCCTGCGGCTCCGGGAGCCTGTGGCTCCGCCCCATTACAAGATGGCGCGGGGCCGGCAGGCTGTCAGGGAAGAGAGCCTAGTGCACATGCGCTGCTCTCTCCTCAGGCCCTCCTCAGGCAGTAGCCCCTCCCCAAGGGAAAATATGCTAATGAGGCACTGCTTGTAGTACCAATGTAGGGAAAATATGCTAATGGCTGTGGCTTGTGGCACCAATGAATGGGCCACATGCAAATGAGGTATGGCTTGGTGCACCAATCAGCAACCACTATGACACCCCTCCCCCTTCCCTGGGAGTGTATAAAAGCAGCATCTCTGCTGCTGTCCAGGGTCCCGGGAATCTACAAGCAAGGCGATCCAGAATAAAGCTGACTGAGAAGATCCCGGTGGTGGCGTGTCTTTTTTGCTGGTCGACGGAGGCAGGGAGGCGTGCCATAAGTGGTGCCAAGAACCCAGGAACCGAAGATGATCTGAAAAAGATCTTCGTGGGATCTGAACTGAAGAAGATCTTCGTGGGATCTGAACTGAAGAAGATCTTCATGGGATCTGAACTCTTCAGGAACTGAAGATTATCTTCGTGGGATCAGAACTCATCAGCTATGGAGTGGTGGTACCAGTAAACTTCCCAGAATATTTTTGAGAGGTTATGCTTCCCTAGATAGCAAAGGGGAGGCTAGAACCTATTCTTAAATATTAAGGGGGAACAAGAAAAGGGGATTTACCCCTCTCTCAAGGAATTGCAGCTTTCCAACCTCGACTCCTCTTCAGAAGAAGAGGTGGATGAGGAGGCTGTTAAAAATGAGAGGGAGCTATAGCACCTAGATGATAAAGGGTATCAGCTCAAAAGTAAAGCAACAAAAGGTCAGAAGAAGATAAACCTCAGTAAAGTTCCCAGGTAAATGGAACAAGAGAAAGTTCTCGGATAAGAGACAATAAGGTTCTTGGGTAAGAGACAATAAGGTTCTCGAGTAAGAGACAATAAGGTTCCCAGTATCCCTGCTCCGTCTCATTCATATTTCAAGGGTCCATTTACCCTGTTCTTTTTCAAGAGCCCATTCTCTGTTATTTCTTTTCCTCACGTCAATCTTTTCCTCATTTATTGGTACCCGTGAAGAGTAAGCGTGTGTTAAAAAAACCGAGAAGTCCTCGACGAATATGCAAAAATTTTAAAAATGAAACAATCCATCCTCGAGAGGTTTTTGAAGGAGTGTGATACCATGGCCCTTTGGTTTGCGGTATCGGGGAGTCTTACTGTTCTCTGCTGGGACAAACTTGGCAGAGACCTAGATTTTGCCTGGAATCAGGGCACATTGAAAGCAAGTGTGGAACTAGAGTGGATGCTATGGTTTTTCTTAGGATTTTTGGAACCAGTAAATCTTTGCAATTGCCATCCACAGTTATGGAAAAGGAATGTTTTGTTTAATGTATCTTTAAAGAGTAGCTTTTGTTCTCCTATAAAAGGAGCCCAGGTGGGATGCATAAGATGGTTTCTTTGGTATCAGGATGGAGTCCTGTGGCTTATTCCAAATATGGGCATCTCACAAGTAAAGCAGCACCTCCTCAACCTAGGTGGACAGCTCGATGCAGAGCTGAAAGAGAGTGGTTGTTTACCTGGACAGGATGATACGATTAATATCTATAGCTTTTTGAGATTATTTAGGAGCCAAAGTAGGAACAAAACAGATAGTGCCACAAAAGGTAGAGTTTAGGAAGGATAATTTGAGAATTTTAAATGATTTCCAAAGATTATTAGGTGACATCAATTGGATTCGATGTTACCTGAAGATGCCAAATTATGAATTAAAACCATTATGACAATGGCCTTTCGGCAGCTGACAGGCACGCTGCAATAATCCCTATACATTCACAATATGTTAAATGGAAAGATGTGTTATCTGGGTCATGGCTAGGTCCAGACCCAGTTATTTCACAGTCCCGGGGAGTGGTTTGTGTTTTTTCCTAGGGACAAAGAACCAATTTGGATACCGAGACACTGATATGAAGAGTGCCCCCTCCCTTGGAAGACGCATCAGGGAGTTGTTGGAGTATCTTCAAGGGAATTAGACTGCAGAGGCAGAATGACTGTTCTGGAAGCTCCTTATCCAGATTTCCATCCTGAATGGCACCCGAGTCGACCCTGTCACCTTGAGAGATGTCACCTCTTGGCTGTCCAATGCCTTTTCCTTTTCTAAAGAATGGGCTGGGATGCTACTTTGGGGTGTCCTGATGTTTGCGGGTTGTATACTTTGCCTCTGGTTGTTATGTTGTACTTTGTCTCTGGTTGTTATGTTGTATGAGATGCACTCAGGCCCGACTGAAAGCTGTCGTTGTTCGAGCCCTGATGGCCATAGATGAGGGCATTTTGCCCGAGTTCTGGTTGGCCCCTCTTAAAAGTCTGTAATGATTTCCTAGCAAATTGGTTTGCCGATACTTCCCTGGTTTAGGGACAGACCTAATGACTCCCACTATACCACCTCAAAGGATAACGGAGTAAGGAAACTTAATTTTGCTGACAGAGTATCACAATACAGTGCAGGGGATGTTCCATACAGGATAGATTCCTCAAAAGCATGTCAAATTGCATGGATGTTTCATGTCATCTTGACCTATCCTCCCCCTGATAAAAAGAAACAATTTGACCTCTGTTACAGCCAAGTCAACCAGCAACATGCTGGTGGCATCTCCTCCTACTCCAGATCTCTGCAGAGACAGACTGGTGGTTGTGTCTGATGGTAGCCCGATTTCCTATCAGTCACTTGTCAAAGGCTGCTCCCTCAGGCTGGGGTGTTCACTGACCAGATTTGCAGGACTTCATTTTCAATTAATAAAGAAGGGGGAGATGTAGGAGGCGCTGCCCGGCTCCGACCGAGGCAGTGAAAGCCACCGCGCGAGCCCCGACCGAGGCGACGAAAGCCGCCGCGCGAACCCCGACCGAGGCGGCGAAAGCCACCCGAGCCCTGACCGGCGAAGCCGTCCGGCTCCGGGAAGGCCTGTGGCTCTGGGAAGGCCTGCGGCTCCGGGAGCCTGCGGCTCCGCCCCATTACAAGATGGCGCGGGGCCGACAGGCTGTCAGGGAAGAGAGCCTAGTGCACATGCGCCGCTCTCTCTTCAGGCCCTCCTCAGGCAGTAGCCCCTCCCCAAGGGAAATATGCTAATGAGGCACTGCTTGTAGTACCAATGTAGGGAAAATATGCTAATGGCTGTGGCTTGTGGCACCAATGAATGGGCCACATGCAAATGAGGTATGGCTTGGTGCACCAATCAGCAACCACTATGACATCCCTCCCCCTTCCCTGGGAGTGTATAAAAGCAGCATCTCTGCTGCTGTCCAGGGTCCCGGGAATCTACAAGCAAGTCGCTCCAGAATAAAGCTGACTGAGAAGATCTCGGTGGTGGCGTGTCTTTTTTGCTGGTCAACGGAGGCAGGGAGGCGCGCCGCAAGATGTAAATGAAGAAAATATCTAATAAAATAAATTAAAATTCATTGTGAAATTCCTGAATATATAAGGAATCGTTAATTGAATAATTTTAATTAAACAATATAAAATTTAGCCACAAATGTGGTTTTTGTTTTGTTTTGTTTTGTTTTGTTTTGTTTTTTCATGTAAATTGCAAGATTTCAGGATTGCTCTCGGGCCCACAGTCATACACCACACAGAGGTAGAGGATTGTGGTGTCCTGAGTAGCTGGGAGAGGGGGTATTTAAAGAAAAAAAAAAACTCAAGTGGGTGTGAAGGGTGTTGTTGGAAAATACCAAAAATGCCAGTTAATAGTCTTTAGGAAGTGGAAAGATAATACCTAGTAATCATGCCAGTTAATTCCTAAGAGAGTTTCTATGAGCCTCTACCAATAGCACATTTGCATAGCAGGTTCCAGCAAAGGTCAAGGTGGGTCAGGGTGATTTTCTTTGAATGAACACACCCTGAACCCAGGAAGCCAGTGGGTTGAGGAATGTCATCAGTTTTATGATTAGCATGCCTTAGATCATTGAGTCACAAAGGTTACATTCTCAAGCCTGGCCCTAAAGGCCTAGTTGTTATGTTTCACTTAAAGTAATAATGATAATAGTAACATCTACATATATTTTAATATTATCTTCATTGCCTTAAATCTTAATTTTCTTAGAATGCATCACATCCACAAAATTACTAGATATTAAGTGTATTTTCCTCCCAAAGTCCAGATATTTTACTTTTGACTTATAGTCAAACTCATCTAAAATTCACAAGCAACTCCAAAGAGTTATTATTGATACAGTATCCACAAAACTAGAATGATTTATCCCAAAATAATAAGCCCTTGTCTTCAAAGAAGAAAAAAGGTTAGAGACTTATAAATGTATCATAGGAGGAAATGTAGATGTGTATAGTTTTGCTCATGTATACATGGACTTATGGCACATTCAGAGAAATGTACTGACAAGAATTCATATTAACATGTTTTCTTATATAGACACACAACATACTTTTTGAGACAGTTTATGTTTAAACCCACAGATTAATAATATTTGTTATAAACATGGCAGCTCATACTCTGACTACTGGTAGACTTTATCATGATTACTTACAGTTTGTTTGTTTGTATGCTTTTTCAAGGGTTTGAAACTCAAATCCTTCTAATCTATGACATGGCAATTGTAGTCTAATTCATCTCACCAATGTTAAACACTTACAGATAAGGCAAAATATCTGTAAAATTAATGAAGTGTGCAAAAGAAAGAGTCTTTCTTATATAAATTACCAAGATGTATTGTAAATAATACAAAGTAAGAATTTCTGATCCATGAATTATAGAATCCAATAATCTATATGGGGAGATAATACTCGGGACACAAAAGGAACACATAGTTATCATAATATTTCTATTGATGTCTCTATATATAATGCCATTGTTAGAATAACAGAGTTTTTTATAATATCTAATTTATGTGTTAAACTGTGAAATTCCCGCTATATTTTTTCTAGTATGATAAAATATTTAAAATAGTTTTCAATTAAATTAATACAATTGATTTTTCACTGTCTAATGATTAAACAATTAAAACAATGATCATATTATCACAATAACTGTGTTAATGACATGATGGATTACTGTCACTTTATGTGGTAATGTGATTTTGAAATATAATTTCACAGCTATAAAGAAAGAAGAGTGTAACAAATGTTTTCAGGTCTTTTCTCCTGAAATATACAGAAAGAACTTATTTGGCTACTAGATTATTCATTTGTTCCATCTTTATGGACTGTGTAACAACATAATACCACTTGAGATCATTATCTAATCCATGCATTCTGTGAAGAAATACACATCGACTAGCATTTTTTTAAATTAAAGTGTCAATTCATGAAAATTTCTTCCTGAATTTAAACACTTGTCCAAATATATATATATATATATATATATATATATATATATATATATATATATAATATATATATATATATTATATATATATATATATTATATATATATATATATATATATATATATATATATATATATATATAAAGACAATCAAACTCAAAACAATTTTGTCATTCGACTAATGCAATAATTTCCTCTCCAGTTTTTATTGGGTCTGGATGTGAAGGAAATTTATGTCTAAAGAAACAAAATTAATCATGATGTGACATTCTGCTGAGCCCAGTTCTTCATCTTACAAGTAAGTACATAGCATGAAGTAACTACTGAAACCAGGATAGTAAAGGGTTTGGATTTTTTTTCTAAAGTGGTGAATGGGAAGTAAAGTCTTCAAAATATGGAAATGGGAAATATGTTGTTGTCATGCTGAAGGAAAAAATATGATAATGAGAATAATGAAGGCAGAGGAATAATGTAGAGAATTATTCAAAAAGCCATAAGTAAACAATACTTTTTTTTCTTACTCAAATGTATACATATAATTTTCACAAATTTATGTGCATATATGTGTAAATAAACTAATTGAAGATTATGCTATTCCTGAAAATTACACTAATTTAATAAACTTCATTTTCTGATAAGAAAATCTATCTTGGAAATCAGTCTGGCGGTACCTCAGAAAATTGGACATAGTACTACCTGAAGATCCAGCAATACCTCTACTTGGCATATATCCAGAAGAGTTTCCATCTGGTTATAAGGACACATGTTCCACTATGTTCATAGCAGCCTTATTCATAATAGCCAGAAGCTGGAAAGAACCCAGATGTCCCTCAACAGAGGAATGGATACNCAAAATAAACACTATAGCATATGCCAGCAAGATAATGCTGAAAGGGACCTGATATAGCTGTCTTGTGGGAGGCTATACCAGTGCCTGGTAAACACAGAAGTGGATGCTCACAGTCAGCTATTAGATGGAACACAGGACTCCCAAGGTAGGAGCTAGAGAAAGCACCCAAGGAGCGGAAGGGGTCTTCAACCCTCTAGGTAGAAGAATAACATGAACTAACTAGTTCCCCCTGCGCTCATGTCTGTAGCTGCATATATGGAAGAAGATGGCCTAGTTGGCCATCATTGGGAGGAGAGGCCCCTTGGTCATACAGACTCTATATACCCCAGAACAGGGGAATGCCAGGGCCATTACGTGGGAGGGTGTGGGTAGGGGAGCAGGGCGGGGACGCGGGAGGGTAAGGGAAAATTTCTGGATAACATGTGAAATGTAAATGAAGAAAATATCTAATAAAGAGAAAAAAATTTAAAAAAAAAAGAGGACTGCAAGAGACTATCAAAACAATATAATTAACTGCAATATTTAAATATTAATTAAATATTTAATTTATATAATTAATTAAATATTTAATTTAAATATTTAAATTTAATTCTTGAAGGATATATATATATATATATATATATATATATATATATATATATATATACATTGTAAGTCTGGAAAATACATATCTTAGAGAAAAACCTATTAGTCTGATAATTTATACAGAAATTAATAGATCTGTATATTTCCCCAAAACAATAAAAATATTGCCACATGGGACAATTCTATCTAACATTACTTCAAAAAAGATTTTTCTATTCAGTAGATGTGTACTATATTACAGAAAATTAGTTAATGACAGATGCCTATCTCCATCTGACACATCAGAAAAAAAATCACCTGTAGAATGTGTATAGGAAAATTGGATCAGTGAAAAAAAACAATTTCAGTGCCATATTAAAAAACTTTTTCTATAACATGTATTATTCTATATGTGATATATAGTTTGCCTCATCATGTCTTAATACATACACTATAGATGACCCAAACTGTGATACCAGAATACAAGGAGAAAATCTCCAATGTCTGCACACATGGATAAATGAATTCTAAGGAAATATCTGCTAAGAAAGAGAGTGATTATTCATTAAGTACTAATTAAGGATATGTCCATGACAGGAATATAATCCAAACTGGGCAGAATTAATCACATATGAATTACTCTAATGGTTATCAGGAGAATATAAATATTTAGTAGTGATACTAACATATGCAGAGGCACACACATATGTGTATGTACAAATATATAGTTATACACAAATATACATATGCACACATCAATGAATATGCATATATACAAACATATGAATATACATACATATACACATATGCCATATATATATATATATATATATATATATATATATATATATATATGTATGTATATATATCTGGTATTACTCATGTATGAATTAATGTAAACTCATATTAAAATTGATTTTATTAATAAATATTTTATTTCATGATCTCAGGTTAACCAGGATTACTTTTTTCTAGAAAGTATTTTTTATTAGATATTTTCATTATTTACATTTCAAATGTTACCCACTTTCCTAGTTTTATCTCTGAAAATCCCTTATCCTCTCTCCCCTCTCCCTGCTCCCCAACAAACCTTCTCTTGCTTCCTGGCCCAGGCATTCCCCTATACTGGGGCATAGAACCTTCATAGGACCAAGGGCCTCTCCTCTCATTGATGACCGATTAGGTGATCCTCTACTACACATGAAGCCAGAGCCATAAGTCCTTCCATTTGTTTTCTATGATTGGTGTAAACCAACTTTCATTTGACCTCAAGAAGCAAAGAACAATTTCATATATCCATTAAAGTAAATTGCTAGGGAATTTGGTGAAACTTGCATAATCATTACAATTGTCCATTTTATTTTATTTTATTTTATTTTATTTTATTTTATTTTATTTTATTTTATTTTCTTCCAGTTTTTATTAGATATTTTCTTAATTTACATTTCAAATGCTATTCCCGAAAGTCCCCTCCCCCCTCCCTGCTCCCCTGTCCACCCACTCCCACTTCTTGGCCCTGGCGTTCCCCTATATTGGGGCATATAAAGATTGCAGTACCAAGGGGCCTCTCTTCCCAATGATGACCGACTAAGCCATCTTCTGCTACATATGGAGCTAGAGACACGAGTTCTGGGGGTTCTGGTTAGTTCATATTGTTGATCCTCTTCTACGGTTGCAGACCCCTTCAGCTCCTGGGGTACTATCTCTAGATTCTCCATTGTGGGCCCCGTGTTCCCTCTCATAGATGATTATGAGCATACACTTCTGTATGAGACAGGTATATCAGGGTCCCTTAAGTAGGCACTAGCTGTCCTATGCCATAGTGTCTGAGTTTAATGACTGATTATGGGAAGGATCCCCCGTGGTGGGGTAGTCTCTGTATGGTCCATCCATTCATCTTAGCTCTAAACTTTGTCTCTGTAACTCCTTTCATGGGTATTTTGTTTCCTCTTCACAGGAGGAATGAAGTATCCACGAGCTGGTCTTTCTTCTTGATGTTCTTGTGTTTTGCAAATTGTATCTTAGATATTCTAAGTTTCTGGGCTAATATCCATTTATCAGTGAGTGCATACCCAATGACTTCTTTTGTGATTGGGTTACCTCACTAAGTATTATATCCTCCAGATACATCCATTTGACCAAGACTATCATAAGGGCCTTGTGCCCTGCGCTGGAGCGGTGTGGACCGGAAGGGCGCAATTGTCCATTTTAAATGAATATAAATTTTACAAGATTATTTTCATTTATTTGGCCATACATTACAAATAGGGATTTAAATGAAAAAAAAAGGGGGGGGACTCTATGCAATTAGGAAGGGCATGTGAGTGGCACTCAACCTACAAGGCCAAGGACATCATATCATAAATGTTGAGTACACATGCATATTTCATAATGGAAGCATTTATGTACCCTTATTTTAGTGTTTTCTCTGATTTTGTAAATCTTTGTGAAACTCTATATTAGCCTCAATTCTATACTGCTTTTTCCAAATGAAACCTTCTCAAAGGATATTGGAACATGCATCCAGAAAATCTTATTTTGTACCAGAGTTTCAAAGTTTGATTATTCTTTGACATCATGATGTTCAAGTTAACTGAAAACATTAACCAATCTACTTTGGATTTTAAATATGAAAATAATATTGAGAGAGGAAAGGGATTTGTGGTTGCTCATTTCTTTAGCACATCTTTAGCACAACTTGAATCTGACAATTAGCCTTTGAGCATGGTGTCCATTGTGAACCAGTCTGAACTGTGGACTGGTCAGAAGACAAAGTGGGATTCTTATCCTTACACAGGTAGCAGCATCCTATAGTCTCATATTTTTCTCCTATAGAAAATCTTCATCATATCTCCATTTTGTCTTTCTTGGTGAGGACCTTAATCAAGGTTACATATATTTCTTTATAAACACAAGATACTTACACCTAGTACCTTATACTGCTACTTTGCCATGTAAACTACAGGAAATGAGAAAAAAATTCTACATTTCTAATTTCATGCACAAGGATGGGTGATTCTTCAACCCATTGCCAAATTCAAAGATACAAAACAGTTGAAATCATCAATAACTAAATAAGTAATTAAATCAATTCCACATTGTTAGGGTCCAGATGAAGGAAAGCGTCATGAATATACAATTGATTACCTGGTAGAATTGAGAAGACAAAATTCATAATGAGAGCCTAGTAAGTAGTAAACACTGTATTTTGCTTTCTTGTCTTAATTGCCAGACTAGCATCTTCAGGATTGGTCCACTATTAGTCAGTTTGTAAAAATTATTTTCATCGAGAAATGAAAAAAAAAAAAAAACATGACTAGGATGTCAACTAACTTATGTCAGAAGGATGAAGTTCAAAAATCCTAACAGAAAATACAGTAGAGAATGTAAAGTAAATGGATCACTCATTTAGTTTAATACAAAAAACAAAATAAGCAACATTGCTAATCAGTAAAGAGAGTTACCAAAAATCTTAATCCTACTATATATTCCAACTACAGAATATAACAAATACTATATAATGTATAGATAAATAGCTAGAATTCAAATGAGAGTTCTCTACCAAAGACCATCAGAAAAAAATCCAGAAAAGTATCAGATAAATAAAGTGCATTATGTCATGGTTTGGCAGGATTAATATAGTCAAAATGGCTATCCTGCCAAAAGCAATCTAGAGATTCAATGCTATCCCCATCAAAATACCAGCTCAATGCTTCACTGAGTTAGAAAGGGCAATTAGCAAATTCATCTGGAATAATAAAAAAACCTAGGATAGCAAAAACTATTCTCAACAATAAAAGAACCTCTGGTGGAATCACCATGCCTGATCTCAAGTTGTACTACAGAGCAATTGTGATAAAAACTGCATGGTACTGGTACAGCAACAGACAGGTAGATCAATGGAATAGAATTGAAGACCCTGAAATGATCCCACACACCTATGATCATTTGATTTTTGAGAAAGGTGCTAAAACTATCCAGTGGAAAAAAAAGACAGCATTTTCAACAAATGGTCCTGGCACAACTGGCAGTTATCATGTAGAAGAATGCGAATTGATCCTTTTTTTTTTTTTTTTTTGCTTTATATAAATATTGTTCTTTTTTTTCAAGTTTTATTAGATATTTTCTTCATTTACATTTCAAGTGTTATCCAGAAAGTTCCCTATACCATCCCCCCACCCGGCCCTGCTCCCCTACCCATCCGCTCCCACTTCTTGGCCCTGGCGTTCCCCTGTATTGGGGCATATAAAGTCTGCATGACCAAGGGGCCTTTCTTCCCACTGATTGCCAACAAGGCCATCCTCTTCTATATATGCAGCTAGAGACATGAGCTCAGGGGGTACTAGTTACTTTATGGTTATTCTTCCACCTAGAGGGTTTAAGACCCCTTCAGCTCCTTGGGTACTTTCTCTAGCTCCTTCTTCCTTGGGAACCCTGTGTTTCATCTAATTGCTGACTGTGAGCTTCCACCTCCATGTTTGCCAGGCAGTGGTATATTTTCTTTCGAGACAGCTATATCCGGGCCCTTTCAGCACCATCTTGCTGGCATATGCTATAGTGTCTATGTTTGGTGGCTGGTTGTGAGATGGATCCCTGGCAGCCGCAGTCATTGGGTCCATCCTTTGGATTCAGCTTCACACATGATCTCTTTAACTCTCTCAATGTGTGCTCTGTTCTTAATTCTAGGAAGGGGTGATGTGTCCACATTTTGATCTTCCTTCTTCTTGAGTATCATGTGTTTAGTAAATTGTATCTTGGGTAGTCTAGGTTTCCGGGCTAATATCCACATATCAGTGAGTACATGTTATGTGAGTTCTTTTGTAAATGGGTTACTTCACTCAGGATGATGGCCTCCAGATCCATCCATTTGCCTAGGAATTTCATATATTTATTGTTTTCAATAGCTGAGTAGTACTCCATTGTGTAAATATACCAAATTTTTTGTATCCATTCCTCTGTTGAGGGTCATCTGGGTTCTTTACAGCTTCTGGCTATTATGAATAAGGCTGCTATGAACATAGTGGAACATGTGTCCATGTTACAAGATGGAATATCTTCTGGATATATGCCCAGTAGAGGTATTGCAGGATCTTCCAGTAGTACCATTTCCAATTTTCTGAGGAACCGCCAGACTGATTTCCAAAGTGGTTGAACCAGCTTGCATTCCCACCAACAATGGGGGAGTGTTCCCCTTTCTCCACATCCACCCCAGCATCTGTTGTCACCTGAATTTTTGATCTTAGCCATTCTTACTGGTGTGAAGTAGAATCTCAGGGTTGTTTTGATCTGCATTTCCCTGATGATTAAGGATGTTGAACATTTTTTCAAGTGCTTCTCAGCCATTTGGTATTCCTCAGTTGAGAATTCTTTGTTTAACTCTGTGCCCCACTTTTTAATGGGGATATTTGATATTCTGGTGTCCACCTTCTTGAGTTATTTATATATATTGGATATCAGTCCCATATCTGATTTAGGATTGGTAAAGATCCTTTTCCAATCCATTGGTGGCCCTTTTGTCCTGTTGGCAGTATCTTTTGTCTTACAGAAGCTTTGCAACTTTATGAGGTCCCATTTGTCAAACAGCCTTTGCTGTTTTGTTCAGGAATTTTTCCCCAGTGCCCATATCATCGAGGCTTTTCCCTACTTTCTCCTCTATAAGTTTCAGTGTCTCTGGTTTTATGTGGAGGTCCTTCAACCACTTAAACTTGACCTTAGTGCAAGGAGATAAGAATGGATCAATTCCCAGTCTTCTACATGATAGCTGCCAGTTGTGCCAGCACCATTTGTTGAAAAGGCTCTTTTTTCCACTGGATAGTTTTAGCTCGCTTGTCAAAGATCAGGTGACCATAGGTGTGTGGATTCATTTCTGGGTCTTCGATCCTATTCCATTGATCTACCTGTCTGTTGCTGTACCAGTACCATGCAGTTTTTGTTATGATTGCTCTGTAGTACAGCTTGAGGTCAGGCATGGTGATTTCACCAGAGGTTCTTTTATTGTTGAGAAGAGTTTTCGCTAGTCTAGGTTTTTTTGTTATTCCAGATGAACTTGCTAATTGTCTTTTCTAGATGCTTGAAGATTTGAGTTGGAATTTTGATGGGGATTGCATTGAATCTGTAGATAGCTTTAGGCAGGATAGCCATTATTACTATATTGATTCTACCAATACATGAGCATGGGAGATCCTTCCATCTTCTAAGATCTTCCTCAATTTCTTTCTTTAGAGATTTGAAGTTCTTGTCATACAAATCTTTCACTTTCTTCCTAAGAGTCACACCAAGATATTTTATATTGTTAGTGACTATTGTGAAGGGTGATGTTTCCCTTATCTCTTTCCCAGCCCATTTATCCTTTGTATAGAGAAAGGCCATCAATTTGTTTGAATTATCTATATCCAGTTACTGCACTAAAGCTGTTTATCAGGTTTAGGAGTTCTCTGGTGGTGTTTTTGGGGTCGCTTATATATACTATCATATCATCTGCAAATAGCAATAATTCGAGTTCTTCTTTTCCAATTTGTATCCCCTTGACCTCCTTTTGTTGTTGAATTGCTCTGGCTAGGACTTCAAGTACTATATTGAATAGGTAGGGAGAAAGTGGGCAGCCTTGTCTAGTCCCTGATTTTAGTGGGATTGCTTCTAGTTTCTCTCCATTTAGTTTGATGTTGGCCACTAGTTTGCTGTAGATTGCTTTTATCATGTTTAGGTATGGGTCTTGAATTCCTGATCTTTCTAAGAACTTTATCATGAATGGGTATTGGATTGTGTCAAATGCTTTCTCAGCATCTTAGGAGATGATCATGTGCTTTTTATCTTTGAGTTTGTTTATATAGTGTATTAAGTTGATGGATTTCCATATATTAAGCCATCCCTGCATTCCTGGGACAAAACCTACTTGGTCATGATGGATGATCATTTTGATGTGTTCTTGGATTCGGTTGGCGAGAATTTTGTTGAGTATTTTTGCTTTGATATTATATTCATAAGGGAAATTGGTCTGAAGTTCTCTATCTTTGTTGTGTCTTTATGTGGTTTAGGTATCAGAGTAATTGTGGCTTCATAGAATGAATTGGGTAGTGTACCTTCAGATTCTATTTTGTTGAATACTTTGAGAAGAACTGGAACTAGGTCTTCTTTGAAGGTCTGATAGAACTCTGCACTAAACCCATCTGGTCNTTTTTTTTTTTTTTTTTTTTTTTTTTTTTTTTTTTTTTTTTTTTTTTTTTTTTTTTTTTTTTTTTTTTTTTTTTTTTTTTTTTTTTTTTTTTTTTTTTTTTTTTTTTTTTTTTTTTTTTTTTTTTTTTTTTTTTTTTTTTTTTTTTTTTTTTTTTTTTTTTTTTTTTTTTTTTTTTTTTTTTTTTTTTTTTTTTTAGAAACTCAGAGCTATGAGTTTACCTCTCAGGAATGCTTTCATTGTGTCCCATAAGTTTGGATATGTTGTGGCTTCAATTTCATTAAACTCTAGAAAGTCTTTAATTTCTTTCTTTATTTCTTTCTTGACCAAGGTATCATTGAGTAGAATGTTGTTCAGTTCCCAAGTGAATGATGGTGTTCTGCTTCTTATGTTGTTATTAAAGAACAGCCTTAGTTCATGGTGATCTGATAGGGTGCATGGGATAATTTCAATATGTTTTAATCTGTTGAGATCTGTTTTGTGGCCAATTATGTGGTCAATTTTGGAGAAGGTGCCCTTTGTTTTAGGATGAAATATTCTGTAGATATCTGTTAAGTCCATTTGGTTCATAGCCTCTGTTAGTTTGAATGAGTCTCTGTTTAGTTTCTGTTTCCAGGATTTGTCCCTTGTTGAGAGTGGGGTGTTGAAGTCTCCCACTATTATTATGTGAGATGCAATGTTTGTTTTGAGCTTTACTAAAGTTTCTTTAATGAAAACAGCTGCCCTTGCATTTGGAGCATAGATATTCAGGATTAAGAGTTCCTCTTGGAAGATTTTGCCTTTGATGAGTATGAAGTGCCCCTCTTTGTCTCTTTTGATAATTTTGGGTTGAAAGTCTATTTTATTCGATATTAGAATGGCTACCCCAGCTTTTTTCTTCGGGCCATTTGCTTGGAATATTGTTTTCCAGCCTTTCACTCTGAGGTGGTGTCTGTCGTTTTTCCTGAGGTGTGTTTCTTGTAGACAACAAAATGTCAGGTCCTGTTTGTGTAGCCAGTCTGATAGTCTATGCCTTTTTATCGCAGAATTGAGTCCATTGATATTAAGCGATATTAAGGAACAGTAATTGTTGCTTCCTGTCATTTTTGTTTTTAGAGTTGGGATTCTGTTCTTGTGGCTGTCTTCTTTTAGGTTTGTTGAAGGATTACTTTCATGCTTTCTCTAGGGCAGAGTTTCTGTCCTTGTATTGGTGTTTTTCTGTTATTATCCTTTGAAGAGCTGGATTTGTGGAAAGATATTGTGTGAATTTGAATTTGTCATGGAATACTTTGGTTTCTCCGTCTATGGTAAATGAGAGTTTTGCTGGGTACAGTAGCCTGGGCTGGCACTTGTGTTCTCTTAGTGTCTGTATAATCTCTGTCCATGATCTTCTGGCTTTCATAGTCTCTGGTGAGAAGTTTGGAGTAATTCTGATAGGCCTGCCCTTATATGTTACTTGACCTTTTGCCCTTGCTGCCTTTAATATTCTGTCTTTATTTAGTGCATTTGTTGTTCTGATTATTATGTGCCAGGAGGAATTTCTTTTCTGGTCCAGCCTATTTGGAGTTCTGTAGGCTTCTTTATTTTTATGGGCATCTCATTCTTTAGGTATGGAAATTTTTTCTTCTATTATTTTGTTGAAGATATTTGCTGGCCCTTTAGTTTGATAGTCTTCCTTCTCATCTACTCCTATTATCCTTAACTTTGGTCTTCTCATTGTGTCCTGGATTTACTGGATATTTTGTGTTAGGATCTTTTTGCATTTAGCATTTTCTTTGATTGTCCTGTCTATGCTCCCTATAGAATCTTCTGTGCCTGAGATTCTCTCTTCTATCTCTTGTATTCTGTTGCTGATGCTCATATCTACGGTTCCTGATTTTTTCCCTATGGTTTCTATCTCCAGGGTTATCTCCTTTTGGTTTTTCTTAATTGTTTCTACTTCCATTTTTAGGTCCTGGATGGCTTTGTTCCATTCCATCACCTGTTTGGTATTGTTTTCCTGTAACTCTCTAAGATTTTTCCTCTTTAAATGCTTCTACTTGTTTATCTGTGTTTTCCTGCATTTCCTTCTTATAGTCCTCCATCATCATCATGACGAGTGACTTTATATCCATGTCCTGTTTTTCTGGTGTGCTGTTGTATCTAGGACTTGAAGTGGTGGGTGAGTTTGGATCTGGTGATGCCAAGTACCCTTGGATTCTGTTGCTTCTGTTCTTATGCTTACCTCCTGCCATCTCTGCCCAAGGAGCCCTGGCATTGGTGCAGACCAGAAGGGAGCGTCTGTCCTGCCCTGGGCCTTTATCAATCTCCTGGCTTGTGTCTCAGTTCACACTTGATTAGGCCGGAACAGATGCTGAGTTCAGCTGCTCACCTGCGGTCCCAAGATAGCCTGGGGAGTCCCGAAGTGGCCTCGGGGAGAGTGCACAGAGCCTGCGCCCGAGCCCTGAGCTGTTGTTGGGTGCACTGGACCAGATTGGAAGGGAAATAAAAACATTCTTAACTTAGACTGTATAACTCCAAGAGCTCTAATCTAATTAAAGAAGCAAATTTTTGAAATAATTTTCAAATGGGCTATTCATCTAAGAAAGTAGAATTAGCAATTTATTTTGCTATATATGCTATATATCATGTTTGCCCAACTTTGACCTCTTTCTTATGTCTTTCTATTCTTTTATTAGAATTACATGTTTGAGTATTATATTTACCAACATTGCTACCACATCAAACTCTTCTTGTAAATGTAGACACAATCACTTACCATGTCTTCTTCTCCTCCTACTGGTGCTCCTGGACCTCCCGGTCCTCCTGCTCTTTTTGCTCTTCCTGCTCCTCCAGTTATTTCTTCTCCTACTTTGCTGTTGTTGCTGCTGCAGTTCCTGGCACTGATGGCAGTGCTGGCACTGCTGCTGCTGCTGTCATTGTTGCAGGTGCTGCCTCTGCTTCTGTAATTTAAATGTGAAATACAGTTAATAGGAATACCAGATTTTAAAACCTCAAATATTTAACCATGTGACCATCACTTGTTTCCCTGCTCAGAATTCTAGATGAAGATCAATGAGCTTTCCTAGAATATCAGAAGTTCATGTCTCATTTTATGACATTATATTAGTTTATAGGATTGATTCCATAGTGTGATCACTAGAAAACAATATATTTTTTTGAAAATATAATAATAAATTTAAGAAAAACAAAATTCAAAATGTAATATATGTAATTCAAAAATTTAATTTTCACTTAAAAAGAAAATACTTTGTCACACTATACACATGCAAAAATGATAAGTAGTTACCTGACAGGAGGTATAAGAAGTTATCCATAAATCCACATCTGATTCATCATAATTTATTCTCTGTCTCTCTATCTTTATCTCTCTCTTTCTTTCTCTTTATCTCTCCCCTATCCCTCACCCTCTCCCTCTCTCTCTCTGTCTCTATCTCTATGATTCATATATTTCTTTAGACTTTGAAAACTTTAATTATATATATATATATATATATATATATATATATATATATATATATAATTAAAATGGGAGTCAGCATGGACTCAAAGTGGGTATAACCATTTGTCCCACTGCCTACTCTCTAATATGTGTAAGGACTAATGAATATGTACTTTCTCATGGAGTGGTGTGATACAAGAAGTAAATAATATATATTTTATATTTTATCCTTTTTAGGGAGATTTCATGAGATAGCAGATGAATAACCTGAATAGCTGTGTGGAATTATGGAAGGAAGATCAAGAGCGAGACCTGAGAACATGCACGTTTATGCTACTTCTTCTTTCATTCTTACTCATAAACTCATAACCAAATGAATGATTATGAAGTATAAAGTGGTTGGTATTCATGAAGCCATCAATATAATTATAATGATAGTATAGTGACAGTCTGTTAAAGGTTTTAAGAGTACTAATCACTGAATAAGAATCATATCAATTATATTTTATAATATTTTCAAATATTTTATCCTGTTTGTTTTCCACCTAATCCAATACTCTGACCAAGTGTTCCCTTTATCTCAAGCACTCCATGATTATTAAAACATGGTGAAAATAACCTGAACACCAGTGTCTCAAGGACCAAAGATTCATCTCTGTAAATAAAAGGATAGAATTTAAAACACAATAAGTCATTATATCCTTCAAGACAAAGAAGTGTCTCAGAAGTGGCTTATTCATTCATAAGTTAAACCTTTAACGTCTTGTGAAATCTGGGCATTTGCTCTTTCAGGACCAGCAATAATGACAAATATCAAGACTAAAAATATTTAATAGGCAGAGCCTAGGATGTTTCCATCTACAATACTGCCCTTTTTTGTTTTGTTTTGCCTTCCTTAACCATTTGGGGCATTAGGATAGATACTCATGTTGAAGTGACCAACAACCATAAAAATATTTTGTCACTTCTTTATGAATATTTTGAATTATAATGCAAGTATCTAGTAAGCATTATCTTATATGGAACTCCCCAAAGAAGGTGCAAACCAGAGTATCAGAAATGTGGATCTCAGAAAATGGGGACATTTGAGATCTGCAATTTTGGGGTACTTTAAGAGGTTTTTGTAAAAAAGAAATATAAGGCCTTGCATTTGGTCCATTCAGAGTCAGAATTTAGTCTGTCCAGTTTCATACTCATAAGTCAAACATTTATAATTCATGGTTTTAATAGTTAAGGTTCCCAATAGCACCCAATCTAGATAATATTCCAAGATGAGGAGGTATTCAGTTATTCTATACATATTGTACTTATTTGTCTTATGGCATAAAACATGCTTTAAAAAGTATTATAGCAGCCTTATTTATAATAGCCAGAAGCTGGAAAGAACCCAGATGTCCCTCAACAGAGTAATGGATACAAAAAAATTTGGTATATTTACACAATGGAGTACTACTCAGCTATTAAAAACAATAAATATATGAAATTCCTAAGCAAATGGATGGATCTGGAGGCCATCATCCTGAGTGAGGTAAACCAATCACAAAAGAACTCACATAGCATGTACAGACTGATATGTGGATATTAGCCCAGAAACCTAGAATAGCCAAGATACAATTTACTAAACACACAAAACTCAAGAAGAAGGAAGATCAAAATGTGGACATGTCACCCCTTCCTAGAATTAAGAGCAAAGCACACATTGGAAGAGTTACAGAGATCATGTGGGAAGCTGAATCCAAAGGATGGACCCAATGACTGTGGCTGCCAGGGATCCATCCCACAATCAGCCACCAAACATAGGCACTATAGCATATGCCAGCAAGATAATGCTGAAAGGGCCCGGATATAGCTGTCTTATGGGAGACTATACCAGTGCCTGGAAAACATGGTGGTGGATGCTAACAGTCAGGTATTAGGTGGAACACAGGGTTCCCAAGGAAGGAGCTAGAGAAAGTATCCAAGGAGCTGAAGGGGTCTTTAACCCTATAGGTGGAAGAATAACATGAACTAACTAGTACCCCCTGAGCTCATGTCTCTAGCTGCATATATAGAAGAGGATGGCCTAGTTGGCCATCATTGGGAAGAGAGGCCCCTTGGTCATGCAGACTTTATATGCCCCAGTACAAGGGAACGCCAGGGCCAAGATGTGGGAGGGGGTAGGTAGGGGAGCAGGGCTGGGAGGGGGGAGGGTATAGGGAACTTTCTGGATAACACTTGAAATGCAAATGAAGAAAATATCTAATAAAAGTTGGAAAAAAAGTTTTATTGGTGCTTCATCAATAAAGAAGTCCTGAGCTTTCTGTAGCACAAATAATGAGGAATACTTCTATTTGCTTGGACTTAAATTGTCTAATGTCTGATTACAAATTAAATACTAAATAACTCATTTAATCTCCGAAGAAAGGTCATTTTAGTTCTACAGATTGATGTACCAAGGATTGGATGAATGCATTTTGACAACTGTTTATATACCTAGGATCACAGTGCTATGTCTCTCTATATGGATTTGAAAGGAAAAAAATGATAACGTTGTCATGCAAAAACTAACCCCAGATATGTCTCTCCTGCCCATTAATTGGCTCTTGAAAAGTTTATCCATCATAAATAACTTGGCAGAAGAATCACTGAGCACCTACAAGGAGACTATCTCCTCTGTGGGACAGCTAGACGTGGTGGCCAAAAATTAGCTTTAGATTACAAGCCCCATTATGTCAACCAGCTACATCTTTCTAGTTTGTTTTTTTTCTAGACTTGAAAACATATCTAGTTGTCCACCTAGATATGAAAATAAACACTAAATACCTTTATTTCTCTGAATTTACTTTGTCTAGTTGCATTTTTTTACAAGCAGTTTGTGCAAAATTATCTCATGTAGCTAACAAATTATACTTCTTCCCAAATATGGGACTGTAAAACTGAACGTAAATATGCATCAATGAATTATGCAACTATATACAACATGAAAAAATACTGATTGTGATTTAATATATATACATCATCTCTCCTGTTAGCTTTACATTAGTTATTCTACTTATTAATATTCTGCTGATTAGTCATGCTCCTGACATTATTAATCTTATATAAAATTTGAGAAACAAGCATATAAACATTTTCCAATCAAATTAAACTCCCTCATTCAACATGATTTCACTTGCCTGTCTCAATCCCTACCACAAGGATAGCATAAATTCTCTTGGAAAACCAATCAGTAGATTTGAAATTATCCCCAAAATTACCTGAGTCCTCTTATATAATATTAACTTTCTGGATGAAATACAAAAATCATGTCTCATACTGCATTTAATATCACACTATTTTAAAATATCACCAAAATTTTCTCTGAGGAAGAAATGAGGTTTTGGGGATAATTTATAAAGCAAAGGAAATGGGCTATTTACTGGATCATTATAACTCCTACAAAAAAAGCTGCATCAGAACATATTTTCTTAGTAGTGATAACAGCCTTTTATGGAAACTGTCTTCACTATAATTTCTGGACAAATACAAGCTACACCACTTGGAAATGATGTTATTTTAGGGACGACTTACATATAACAGTGAGAATATGAAGCTGGACTCTTCCAGAAGAAAACCATGTCTTAACACTGAATGCTCTTTTATGTGGACATAAAAATAGTCAAGAATGCATGCTTTGATAATCTTTAATAAGTTGATACAGATAAACTCCCCAATATATTAGTACTCTGGCTTCCACAAGAGGTCTGTGTAAGAAAGTCATCTGCAGGAAATTATAAGATTTATCAGTTGAAAGGTAATGTTTTTCTTCCTCACATCTTTGTATTTGGTGGTCATGAATTTCCTGTATGGATAACAGAAAAGCAGGGTGGAGATCTTTTTGAGACACAACAGATACATGGTCTATTGCCATGCCCTCTCCATTAGTGACTCCTGTGAGAGACCCAAAACCTTGGATGCAGTCCTGAGGTGAAAAGTTTATAGAAACTTTGTCTTTTGGAACCTTGGCATCATGTAAAATGAATGCTCCAAATCTGTTCTTATTTTAGTCGGTGAATAGATCTGTGCATTTTCCTTCATTATTGTTTTATTATAAGTACCTTTATGGATTGATTTTGACATATAGCTAAGTTAGATTAGCCTCCACCAATGTTCAAATATCATAGGCAGACCTTGAACCAACCCTGGGCTTGGAATTCAGTAAGAATGTTACCTATTCAGTAACATTCAGAATTACCTCTAGTAATGTAAGAGAGACTGTGAAAGAAATCAGGCATTACAATTTACTAGAATAGAGCTAGTAATTTCAGGGCTAGTCTACATAGTATAATTAGAACAATAGCAGAGTCACTCCCCCCCACACATGAATTTACAATGACCTAGGAAGAAGGAAGGTTGTGGTCTATGAGGGAACTATAGTAAATGCTTAGAAATATAGATAGCTGAGTCATTCCCATACACAGGAATTTACAATGGCCTAGGGGGAAGGTGGACTATACAATAGACTCGAATAGGAAATATGACAAGGGCATGAAGCCCTTGCCCCTGGATTCTAAGAATATCATTCCTTAACAATGGAATCAGGAAATTAGGAAGATGACCAATATGGGTACTCAGAATAATAAAGCATCATTTCACAGAATGAGTTTTAAACTCTTTTGCACATCATACTGTAAGCCTTAACATTAATAACTGCAGCTTGATGGAACTATATTAGGCTTTCAAGGGATGTTCTGAAAAATAATTCTTTAGTCAATTCCATATTTTCAATAATTTCTAATCAGCAATTGGCTGGATAAGAGCTACAATTTAAACAACCACAACCGAACAAGTAAATAAACAAACAAGAAATGATGAGCATGTCTTCACTTGACTCAATATCTCAAGCAATAACATTATAATTTACTTAATTTGTCTAGATTTTATGAACTTTGGAATGATGAACTTGTTTATGACACAGAAACTTCACAATGGAAACAGTATAGTAAATAGTCAATTATAGGTCAAAAAACAAAACATGCATCATAGAGAATATGAGTATACTATGCTGCTGTAATTTTTTTAAAAAGTGGATTATATGAAATTATTAGAAAAAGAGATTGAGTATTAATATAGCATAAGTACCTAACTAATCATACAGGCTAAATATTATTTTATTCTTTATGTTTCTAGAAGGAAATTGTCTATCACCTACCTCTTTGCTGATACAAAACAACATGAGCAATTTAACAATCACTGTGTTAGACTAACAAGACTGAGCAAACAGTTAAAGCTATTTTAGACAAAGTAAGTTGATATTCTTGAAGTCTTTCGATTCCTTTGCTGCCTTAGAACCTACAACTTATTGTATTTAGTCAAGTTATCTACGGCGGAGCTACCTCAATAAGCTCTACAGTTATTTTTCTTTCCCATTTCTTCACTTCTCCAAAATTATTATGAGGAACTCTAAAATATAGTTCTTAGGCAAGGAAAGTAGAGTTCTTTTTGCATATAATAAAAGATAAGAAAAATAGCTACATAAAATGGGTTCATATCAATGTTGGAACATCTGAATAGGAATAGTTGTCCTCTGCCAGGCAGTCCAGCTAAACAGATCCTACTTTTGCTGTACCACTTTTGTCCCTCAGAGGTTATGCTTCCCTTTACATGTTGGATCCAAAATGAAGTAAATTTACAGTGCACTAGCAGTATTTCAGTGACAAAGCTTTTAGGCACCTAGATCATGCTTTGTTTACTGAGCTCTTGAAGGACACAAAGTACTAGCTCCTAGCTACCATATGAATACCTAGTAAAAACTGAAATTCTCTCAAATGTATGTGACCCAAATACATGTATTTCCTACGGAAACACTCAAGCCAACTCTTTTTGAGTTTTAAGGCATTACTGTCCTTGAAATCAAAGCACACATTTCATCAATATATTTAAGTACAACAAAATCACCCAGAGCACTCTCTGGCTGAACAAACAAAATATAATAATTTCTTCTTGTTCAAACAGCCTAGGTTTGTGGACCTGTACTAATCTATTCATTAAACTGGCACCAGGAATTTGTGGATTGATAAGAGGGGATTAAAAAGAAGAGCTACTGTCCACATTGACAATTCCTTTTATTTTTTCCAAGGATGAATCTGTGATACCAGGAAGTGTATTTCTTCTGTTGTCTGTATTCCCAGACATACAATTACTCTGTAGTTTATACAGGAGAAATATGTAACAGACAAATAACATAAAACCTCCCAACTTTGTGGAAACACAACTATCCTACTCTCTTTAGTACTGCAGGAGATGAAATAAAGTGTGAATTACAGCTGTAGTCATCATGATAAAGAGGGTCCTTTCACTCAGGAGCTGCTCTCAGGAATGTAGGACAGTCATTTTAACATCAAATTATTTCTGCACAATTGCTATTCACATACATTACCTCAAGTAGAGGATTTCTAAAATCACAGAAGAAAACCCTCAAGAAATGTAATTAGAGAGAGTATTCATCTGGATAAAAACTGAAATAATTTCTTCAGAAGGACAGAGACTGAGCATTGAATAAAATGAAATGTAAAAGGTTTTCCTTAATGGTTGGAATTAGAAAATATCATATTGAATGAGGTAATCCAATTAAAAAAGAAAATGCATTGTATGTACTCATTGATAAGTGGACATTAGGAAAAAAAATCTCAAGATAACCATTGTGCAACTCACAGGTCATATGATGCTTAAGAAGAAATAAGACCATTTCTTATTTTTTCATTTTCTTTTCTTTAATTAGATATTTTCTTCATTTACATTTCAACTATTATCCCCTTTCCTCATATACCCTCCAAAAACCCCTATCCCCTTCACCCTCCTCCTGCTCACCAACCCAACCACTCCCAATTTGCTGTCCTGGAACTCCCCTATATTGGCACATAGAACCCTCACAGGACCAAGAGCCTCTACTCTCCTTGATGGCTGACAAGGCCATCCTTTGCTACATATGTGGCTGGAGACATGGGCCCACCAAAGTTTAATGTTTGATAGGTGGTTTAGTTCCTGGGAGCTCTGAGGTTACTCATTGGTTCATATTGTTGTTCCTCCTATGGGAATAGCTCCTCCATTGGGCAACCTGTGAAGGAGGAACACAATAGTCAAAGGAGATAAAGGGAGGGAAGAATTTTTGGAGGGAGAGGTGGAGAATGGGGGTAAAAGGGGACAGTATCAGGTGTGGGAACAGACGTACAGAGTTCCAGGAAATGGACCACATGATTTTAACAGTGGGAGATTGGTAAATATGTGTAGACTCCAGAAAGTCCCAGATGGCAAGAAAGCAAAGGGCTTACAGGCCCCAACAGAGATGTCACTAGAAGAAATACCACACAAAGGGATGGAGAACCTGTGGAGGATATATCCAGAAGTCAGGCATTCCTCCCCAACCCATTGTTGAGGGAAGGGGCCACTAACCAATCTCAAAATTTTAATCCCGAATTGGTCTTATCTAAATGATATACAGGAATAAAGAGTGGGTCAGAGACTAAAAGAAAGACAATCGAGAGAATGCCTCACCTGGGATCTACCCAACAGGCAGCCAGCAAATTAAGACCCTATTGCTGATGCCAAGATGTGCATACTGACAGGAGCCTGATACAGCAAGTTGATGTGATGAGCTGCCAGAGACTGATCAGTACAGATGAAGAAGCATGCAGCCAACCATGCAGTCATGAATTCAGTCATACATCAGACTGAGCATGAGGATGCCATGGTGGAGTTATGGGAAGAACTGAGAGAGGAAAGGGTTTGCAACCCCATATGAAGAACAAAAATATCAACCTACTGGAGACCCCAAAGCTCCCAAGCACTAAATCACAGTCCAAAAGGCACACATGCAGGGAGCCATGCTGCAGCTGCATATACCGCAGAGGATGACTTTATCTGGCATCTATGTGAGGGAAGGCACTTGATCCTGTGAAGGCTCAATGCCCCAAAGTAGAGGATGCTATGGAGATGAGGTGGGATATTTGTGGGTTAGTGGGGAAGCACCCTCATAAGAGAAAGAGAGAGACAAATCAGTAAGGGGATAACATATGAAAGGTAAATAAATAAAATAATCAATATAAACACTAAAAAATAATAATAATTGAAGAAAACACCCCAAAATTTAATTGAAATGATTAGTCATCTGGATGAAACCTGAAATAATTTACAGGGAAGAACAGAAAACTGAGCCTTGAATAATAATAATTTTAAAAGATTTTCATTATTGGTTTGAGATATATTAGAATCAAATTGGGATACTTTGAGATTTTGGTTAGATGTCAAAAAAGGTCTCTAGGTTCTCTAATTTTTCCTTTATTCTTCTTTACACACATATTCATATTACATATCTTTATTTCACTTAGAACTGTTGTCCAGAAATACATATTTCCAAGTCAATATGCTCACTTCTGCTTCAAATCTATATGGCTGTGTAAGTCTCACTAACTCTACAATTACTGAAGTATCTATGTCAGTCTTCAGGTTTGTGAGAGTAAGTTTGCACAGGAGCTCAGGGAATATATAAGACCAGAAAAATATATATAAGAGGTAGGAAATGCCTTCTGTACTTGACATTGTTATTATACATTGAATTCAAAACACCCTGTGTAAGAACATCAAAAAATCCAGTGAGTTAAAAGGTCCATCAAGGAAGTGTAATTCCTATAACATCCTTAGAAATCTTTATAGTGCCTACATGTGAGAGAGAGAGAGAGAGAGAGAGAGAGAGAGAGAGAGAGAGAGAGAGAATGAAATTCCTTCAGAATTCTATTTATATAATGCAAATATCCAAGGAAAGAACAGTACCCATGTGTATTTAAAAGGACCATTTATTGGACTTAGTAAGTTTAAAGTAAACAAAAACAAAACAAAGATCAGCAAATGTATGATTGAAGAAACAAGATGGAATAGCTATTCTAATAGCAAATAAAATCGACTTCCAACCTAAAGTTATCAAAAAGTTAGGGAAGGAGATTTTATATTCATCAAAGGAGAAATTTACCAAAAAGAACCGTCTATTCTGAATATCTATGCTCCTAATGCAAGATCACCCACATTCATGAAAAGAACTTTATTAAATCTCAAAAGCACACGTTGCACTGTACACAGTAGTAGCAGGAGACTTCACCACCCCAATCTCATCAATGGAAACAGAAACTAAAAATTAACCTAAAATAAAAGAATACACTGTCTTCTCAGCACATCATGGTACCTTCTCCAAAATTGCCATATAATAGGTCACAAAACAGGCATCAACAGACACAAGAAGATTGAAATGATCCCATGCAATCTTTCAGATCACCACAGTCTAAGGCTTGTTTTCAAAAACAACATAAACAATAGAAAGCACATATATTCTTGGAAGCTGAACAACACTCTACTCAATGATAACACGATCAAGAAAGGAATAAAGAAATAAATTAAAAGGTTTTTATAGTTTAATGAAAATGGAGCCACAACATACCCAACCTTATGTGATACAATGAAAACAGTCCTAACAGAAAAAACTTAACAGTTTTTTGTGAGCTTCCAAAAACAAACTGGAGATAGTACACACTAACAGGTTGACAGTACATCCAAAAACACTAGAACAAAAGGAAGTAAACTCACCCAAGAGGACTAGACTACAGGAAATAATCAAACTCAGGGACGAAATCAACCAAGTGGAAACAAAAAGAGCAATACAAATAATCAATCAAACAAAGAGCCGGTTTTTTGAGAAAAATCAATAAAATAGATTAATCCTTAGCCAGACTACATAGAGGGCACAGGGACAGTATCCTAATTAACAAAATCAAAAATGATAATGGAGACATAAAAACAGGAACTGAGGAATTCCAAAAAATCATAGGATCATACAAGAAAAGGCTATAGTCAATAAAACAGGAAAATCTGGATGAAATGGACAATTTTCTGGATGGATACCAGGTACCAATATTAAATCAGGATAAATTTAACAACATAAGCAGTCCCATATCCCATAAAGAAATATATACAGTCATTACTAGTCTCCCAAACAAGAAAGGCCCAGGAACAAATGTGTTTTGTGCAGAGTTCTGTCAAACATTCAAAGAAGACCTAATACCAATACTCCTCACACTATAACACAAAATAGAAATAGAAGGTACTCTACCCAGTTTGTTCAATGAAGCCACAATTACTCTGATCCCTAAACCACACAAAGACGCAACAAAGAAAGATAACTTCAGACCAATTTCCCTTATGAAAATCGATGCAAAAATACTCAATAAAATTCTCACAAACTGAATTCAAGAACACATCAAAAGAATCATCCATCATGATCAAGTAGCCTTTATCCCATGGATACAGGGATGGCTCAATATTCAGAAATCCATCAATGTAATCAACTATATATATATATATATATATATATATATATATATATATATATATATATATATATATACCATATGATCATCTCATTAGAAGCAGAGAAATTATTTTACAAAATCTAACAGCCCTTCATGATAAATGTCTTGGAAACCACAGGAATTCAGAGCAGATACCTAAATACAGTAAAAGCAATATACAGCAAACCAGTAGTCAACATGTAGCTAAATGGACAAAAACTTGAAGCAATCTCACTGAAATCAGGAACTAGACAAGACTGCTTACTTTCTCCCCTCTATGCAATCTAGTACTTGAAGTCCTAGCTAGAGCAATTAGACAAAAAATGGAGAAAAAAGAATATAAATTAGAAAAGAAGAAGTCAAGCTATCACTATTTGTAGATGACATAGTATATTTAATTGACTCCGAAAATTCTGCCAGAAAATACCTAAACCTGATAAACAATTTCAGTAAAGTAGCTGGATATAAAATTAACTCAAACAAATCAGTGGCATACCTCTACACAAAGGATAAACAGAACGAAAAAGTAAATAGGGAAACAACATACTGCATAATAGTCACAGATAATATAAAATAATTTTGTGAGACTCTAACTAAGCAAGTGAAAGTCTGTATAAAAAGAACTTCAAGTTTCCGAAGAAAGAAACAGAAGAAGATCTCAGAGATGGAAAGATTTCCTCTGCTCAGGATTAATAAAGAAAAAGTGTCTATCTTGCCAAAAGATATCTACAGTTTCAAAATAATCCCCATCAAAATTTCAACTCAGTTCTTCAGCATTAGGAAAAGCGACTTAAAATTCATGTGGAATAACTAAAACAACAATAGGATAGTGAAAACTATTCTTAACAGTAAATGAACATCTGATGGAAGCACTATCTCTGACCTTAAGCTGTACAATTGTGATAAACACTGCGTGGTATTGGTGCATTGACAGGCTTTTGATCACCGGAATAGATTTGAAGACCCAGAAATAAACTTAACACCTACGATTATTTGATCTTTGACAAAGGAGATAAAACCATCTAAAAAAAAAAAAAAAAAAGACATAATTTTCAACAAATGGTGCTGACTCCTCTGCCAGTTACATATAGAAGAATGCAAATCAATTCATTCTTATCTCCTTGTACAAAGCTCAAGTCTAAGTAGATCAAGCAGCTCCACATAAAACTATATAAACTGAAACTAATAGAAGAAAAAGTAGAGAAGAGCCTTGAATGCATGGGCACAGGAAAATTTCCTGAATAGAACACAAATAGACTATGCTGTAAGATCAAGAATTGACAAATGGGATCTCATAAAATTGCAAAGCTCCAGTAAGGCAAAGGACATTGTCTTTAGGACAGAAAAACACCCGAGAGGTTGGAAAAGATCTTTACCAATCCCATATTTAATAGAGAGACAATATACAATATATGCAAAGAACCCAAGAAGTTATATTCTAAAGAACCAAATAAGCCTATTGAAAAAAATGTGGTAGAGTGTTAAACATAGAATTTTCAACTGAGGAACACCAAATGGCTGAGAAGCACCTAAAGAAATGTTCAACAGTCATCAGAGAAATGCAAATCACAACAACCCTAAGATTCCACCTCATACCAGTCAGAATGGCTAAGATCAAAAGCTCAGGTGACTGTAGATGCTGGTGAGGTTGTGAAAAAAGATGAATACTCCTCCATTGCTGGTGGGATTTCAAGCTGATACTACCACTCTGGAAATCAATTTGGTGATTCCTCAGAAAATTGGACATAGTACTTCTGGAGGATCCAGCAATATCACTCCTAGGCATATATCCAGAAGATGTTCCAACATGAATAAGGACACATGCCCTACTATGGTCATTGGAGCCTTATTTATAATAGCTTGGAGCTGGACAGTACCCAGATGTCCCTCAACATAGTAAGGGATACAGAAAATGTGGTATATTTATACAATGCTGTACTACTCAGCTTTGAAAAGCAATGAATTTATGAAAATTTTCAATAGACCTAGAACATATCATCCACAATGTGGCAACCCAATCACAAAGAATGCACATGGTATAACCTCACTGATAAGTGGATATTATCCCAGAAGGTTGGAATACCAAAGATACAATTCACAAACAGCAAGAAACTCAAGAAGAAGGAAGACCAAAGTGTAGATACTTTAATCCTTCTTAGAAGGGAGAACAAAATACCTATGGAGGAGTTACAGAGACAAACTATGGAGCAGAGACTGAAGGAAAGACCATCCAGAGACTTCCCCAGCTGGGAATCCATCCCATATACAATCACTAAACCTAGACACTTTTGTGCCAACAAGTGCTTACTGACAGTAGGTTGTTAGAGCTGTCCCTGGAGAGGATCCGCCAGTGCTTACAAATACAGAGGTAAATTGTCACAGTTTGTCATTGGACTGAGCACAAGGTCCCCAATGAATGAGATAGATAAAGGACCCTAGGAGCTAAAGCGGTTAGCAGCCATATAGGAGGAACAAAAATATGAATTAACCAGTACCCTTAGAGCTTCCAGGGACTAAATTGCCAACTGAAGAATACATACGATGTGACTCATGGTTCTAGCCTCATATGTAGCAGAGAATGGCCTTGTTGGTCACCAATGGGAGAAGAGGCCCTTGGTCCTGTAAGGCTCTATGCCCCAGTGTAGTGGAATGCCATGGCCAGGAAGAGGGCTAGAGTGGGTTGGGGATCAAGGGGAGGGTGTAGGTAGTAGAAAACCTAATAACAGGAGGAAATAAAGAGACAAAGTGTGGAGCAGAGAAAGTAGGAAAGACAATACAGAGACTGTCCCACCTTGGAATCCTTCTCATATACATCCACCAAACCTAGACCCTATTGTGGATATGAAGAAGTTTTTGCTGACAGGAGCCTGATGTAGTTGTCATTTAAGAGATTCTGCAACAGCCTGACAAAAACAGAGGTGGATGATCTCAGCCAACCATTGGACTGAACATGCAGTTCCCAATTGAGGAGATAGAGAAAGGACTGAAAGAGTTAAAGGAGTTTGCAACCCTATAGGAAGAAGAACAATATCAACCAACCAGATATTCCAGAGATCCTAGGTACTAAACAACAAACCAAGGAGTAAACATGAAGGAACACATGACTCCCAGAAAAATATGTAGTAGAGGATGACCTTGTTGGGCATCAAAGGTAAGAGAGCCCCTTGATCCTGTGAAGGCTCAATGCTCCAGTGTAGTAGAATGCCATGGTGGGGAGGCATGAGTGAGGAGGTGGTGGGAACCCCTATTAGAAGCAGGGGGGAGGCAGGGATTGGATAAAAGGTTTATGGAGATGGGGGAACAAGAATGGGGATAATGTTGAAATGTAAATAAAGAATAGTTCCAATAAAAACCATAAGATTTCCATCAAGGAAGTATAGTTTCAATTATATCCTTAGAAATACTTAGTATAGCTACATGTAGGGAAAAAACACAAAGTTTTTCAGAGTACTGAATGCCAACTTTCATGGAAAGAACAATACACATGCGTATTCATGAGGACCATTTTTTTTGGACTTAGTAGATTTAATCTAAACAAACAAAGAACAAAACACAAATAAGTAAATGCAAGTTTCAAGTTTGAGAAGTAATTTTAATGGTGTATGGATGTTTTACTAGTGTCAGAGAGCAGATATATTTTTTATGGAAGTCTGGTTATATGAAAGAAAATACACAATGCTTATATAAAAAATATAAAATTTTATGAAGACAGTGAAAATGAATCTTTTTTTCCAACTTTTATTAGATATTTTCTTCATTTACATTTCAAGTGTTATCCAGAAAGTTCCCTATACCCTCCCCCCTCCCGGCCCTGCTCCCCTACCCACCTGCTCCCACATCTTGGCCCTGGCATTCCCCTGTACTGGGGCACATAAAGTCTGCATGACCAAGGGGCCTCTCTTCCCAATGATGGCCAACTAGGCCATCCTCTTCTATATATGCAACTAGACACATGAGCTCAGGGGGTACTAGTTAGTTCATGTTATTCTTCCACCTAGAGGGTTGAAGACCCCTTCAGCTCCTTGGGTACTTCCTCTAGCTCCTTCTTTGGGAACCCTGTGTTCCATCTAATACCTGACCATGAGCTTCCACCTCCATGTTTGCCAGGCATTGGTATAGTCTCCCACGAGACAACTATATCTGGGTTCTTTCAGCACTATCTTGCTGGCATATGCTATAGTGTCTATGTTTGGTGGCTGACTGTGGGATGGATCCCTGGCAGCCGCAGTCATTGGGTCCATCCTTTGGATTCAGCTTCACACATGATCTCTGTAACTCTTTCAGTGTGTGGTTTGTTCTTAATTCTAGGAAGGGGTGACATGTCTACATTTTGATCTTCCTTCTTCTTGAGTTTCATGTGTTTAGTAAATTGTATCTTGGGTAGTCTAGGTTTCTGGGCATTATAGGTGTATAGTCACTCATGTACAATACACTCAAGAAAACACTAACCCAATGAAGTGAGTCCTACTACCGGAGGTCTAGGTAGGTAAACGGATCCTTAAAGTATATAAATAACAAATTAATAGCTGAGTAGTACTCCATTGTGTAAATATACCAATTTTTTTGTATCCATTCCTCTGTTGAGGGACATCTGGGTTATTTCCAGTTTCTGGCTATTATGAATAAGGCTGCTATGAACATAGTGGAACATGTGTCCTCATTACCAGATGGAATATCTTCTGGATATATGCCCAGTAGAGGTATTGCAGGATCTTCCAGTAGTACTATGTCCAATTTTCTGAGGAACCGCCAGACTGATTTCCAGAGTTGTTGAACCAGCTTGCATTCCCACCAACAATTCTATTATAGCTCTTCTAGTGGAGAAACATGTCTAATACACAGTGAATATTTGTGAAAAATTTGGACTCTCTTTTAAAACTACATTTAAAATGACAATATCTTCTAAATGTAATTTTTATGACTAGTGGATATTAGCCACAAAGTACAGAATAACCATGATATACACTACAGAAACAAGTAAAAGTAATGCCCAACTGAGGTCATTTGAATCTCACTTAGAAGGAGGAACAAAATAGTCATAGAAGGCAGAGGGAATGGAGAAAGTGCATGGAGAGAGGAGAGGGAATTTATGGTTGTGACAGGATCAGGTATGTAGAAAGGCAGGAAAGAGGTCCAGAAGAGCAGGAATATGAATTGAAATATGTATACACCAAGGGAAAGAAATGAGGAGTTTCTAAGAGGTATCAGAGTCTAGAGCTGCAGTAGGTCCCAGGGGTATTGACCCCTGGGAAGTGTTAGGGGAAGTACTGAAGACCACTAAAGAGATGGCAACCCCAAGGAAAGACCAACAGTGTCAACTCACCTGCATCCCTGGGAGCTCAAAATAGATACATAGGCTAGGATGAGGCCCCTGGCATATATGAGGCAGAGAGCTTCTTTAGGCCATCCTCTCAGGGGCCAAGGGGAGCAGGGAGAATGGGGGGAACACTATGAGGTGGTTACACACACACACACACACACACACACACACACACACACACACACAAATTTTTTATATATACAAAATTTCAAAAGTATATATTTTTTCCAAATTTTATTAGATATTTTCTTCATTTACATTTCAAGTGTTATCCAGAAAGTTCCCCATACCCTCCCCCTCCCAGTCCTGCTCCCCTACCCACCCACTCCTACATCTTGGCCCTGGCATTCCCCTGTACTGGGGCATATAAAGTCTGCATGACCAAGGTGCCTCTCTTCCCAATGATGGCCAACTAGGCCATCTTCTTCTATATATGCAGCTAGAGACATGAGCTCTGGGGGTACTAGTTAGTTCCTGTTATTCTTCCACGAATAGGATTGAAGACCCTTTCAGCTCCTTGGGTACTTTCTCTAGCTCCTTCCTTGTGAGTCCTGAGTTCTATCTAATAGCTGATTGTGAGCGTCCACTTCCATGTTTGCCAGTCACTGGTATAGCCTCCCACAGCTATATCAAGGCATTTCAGCACTATCTTGCTGGCATATGCAATTGTGTCTATGTTTGGTGGCTGATTATGGGATGGATCCCCGGCTGCTGCAGTCACTGGTTGGTCCATCCTTTGGTTCAGCTCCACACATGATCTCTGTAACTCCTTCAATATGTGCAGATCAGTGCAGGGCAGGGCAAGGAAAGTGCAGGGCAGAGCAGGGCAGGGCATAGGAAGACAAGAGCAGAGCTGGGCAGGGAAGGACAGGGCAATGGAATTCAAGGTGAGGGCAGGGCAGGGCAGGGCAGGGGAAGGGCAAGCACAGGGTTGGGCAGGGCACAGGAATTCAAGGGTAGGGCAGGGCACCGGAAGGCAGGGCATGGGAAGACCAGGGCAGGGAGTGGGAAAGAGTGGGCAGGTCAGTGCAGGGCAGGGGAAGGCAATAAATTCTACAGGAAAACTTCTACAGCTGATAAACAACTTGAGGAAAATGACTGCATATAAAATCAACTCAAAACAAATCAGTAGCTTTCCTTTATACAAATGAACAATGACACAAAAGTTAAAGAAAATGCAAAATTCAAAAATCTGACCAAAAACATCCAGGAAATTTAGGACACAATGAAAAGACAAAACCTAAGAATAATTGGAATATAAGAGATCTAAGATTCCCCACTCAAAGGGCCAGTAAACATCTTCAAAAGAATTATAGAGGAAATTTTCCTAAAGTAAAGAAAGAGATGATCATAAACATACAAGAAACCTATAGAACTCCAAATAGATTGGCCCAGAAAAGAAATTTCTTCTGTTACTTAATAATCAAAATCGCAAACACAAAGAACAAAGAATTAATATTAAAAGAAGTAAGTGAAAAGGGTAAAGTAACCCATAAATGTAGACCTCTCAGAATTGCATAGGACTTCTCACTAGAAAGTCTAAAAGTCAGAAGACCCTAGGCAGATGTAATACAGGCACTAAGAGAACACAAATGCCAGCCCAGGCTACTATACCCAGCAAAACTATCAATTGCCAGAGATGGTGAAAGAAAGGTATTCCATGAGAAAACCAAATTTACACAATATCTTTCCACAAATCAAGGCCTACAAATGATAATTGATGTAAAACTCCAATACAAGCAATGCAACTACACCTAAGAAAATACAAGAAATTAATTTTTTTCAATGACCCCTACAGAAGCTAGACACATGAATTTAATTGCGCTTATAACAACAAACTATCAGGAAGCAACAATCACTTTTCCTTAGTATATCTTAACAACAATGGACACAATTCCCCAATAAAAAAACAATGACAAACAGACTGGATACATAAACAGGACCCAGCATTTTGCTGCATACAGGGAACACACCTCAGTGAAAAAGACAGAGTAAAAGGCTGGGGAAAATATCTTTCCAAGAAAATGTTTCCAAGAAACAAGCTACAGTAGTCATTAAATTTTGAATAAAATAAACATTCAACCAAAAGTTAAAAAAAAAAAAAAAGAGGAATTACATTTCATACTCATCAAAAGAAAACACTACCAAGATGAACTCTCAATTTTGAACATATAGGCCACAAATGCAGGGCACTCACATTCATAAAAGAAACTTTGCTAAAGCTCAAATCACATATTGAACCTTACACAATAATAATGGGAGACTTCAACACCCGACTCTCACCAATGGACAGATCTTGGAAACAAAAACTAAACAAAGACACAGTGGTGGCATATGCCTTTAATTCTAGCACTCAGGAAGCAGAGTCAGGAGGTTTTCTGAGTTTGAGGCCAGCCTGGTCTACAAAGTGAGTTCCAGGAGAGCCAGGGTTATACAGAGAAACCCTGTATTGAAAAAACCCCCAAAATTAAAAATAAATAAATAAATAAAAAATCAATGCATAACCATCCCAAACATATGGGAAACAACTCCTAGCACTGAGTGCCACCATTAATTAATTGGTAAGATCATACACTAGAATCTTAACAGCATACCTGCAAGCTCTAGAAGAAAAAGAAACAAATACATATATGAGGAGTAGATTGCAGGAAAAAAATCAAACTCAGTGCTGAAATAAACCAAGTAGAAACAAAGAAAACTATAAAAAGAATTGACCACACCAGAGCTGGTTCTTTGAGAAAATCACCAAGACAGATAAACCCTTAGCCAGATGAACCAGAGGACACAGATACAGTATCCAAATTAAGAAGACCCAAAAGGAAAAGGGAGACATAACAACAGAAATCAAAGAAATTCAATAAAAATTATCAGATCCTGGCACAAAGTCGATACTGAACAAAACGGCTAAATCTAATTGAAAAAGATAAATTTCTAGACAGATAAAAGGTACCATATTTAAATCACGATCTGAAAAACAATCTAAGCAATCTCATAACCCCTAATGAAATATAAGCAATCATCAAAAGTCTCCCAACCAAAAAAAGTCCAGGATCAGATGGTGTTAGTACAGAATTCTATCAGGTATTCAATGAAGAACTAATTCCAATACTCTTCAAACAATTCCACAAAATAGAACCAGAAGGAGCACTATCTAATTCATTCTATAAAGCCACAGTTACACTAATAACAAAACCATACAAAGACCCAGAAAAGAAATAGAACTTCAGACACATATCACTTTATTACTGTAAAAATACTCAATAAAATTCTTGCAAACAGAATCAAGAATACGTCAGAGCATTCATTCAACATGGTCACATAGGCATAATCCCAGGGATGCAAGGTTGGTTTAATATATGGAAATTCCTTAACATAAACCACTATATAAACAAACTCAAAATATCACATGATCATCTCATTTCATGCTGAAAAAGCATATGACAAAATTCAATACTCTTTCATGTTAAAAGTTTTGGAAAAGTCAGGAATTCAAGGACCATACCTAAATATCGTGAAAGCAATATATAACCAACATGTAGCCCACTTAAACTAAATGGAGAAACTTGAAGCAATGCCACTAAAGTCAGTGACTAGACAAGGCTGCCCACTCTCTGCCTATCAGTTCAGTATAGTACTTAAAGTTCTAGCCAGAGAATCTAGACAATAATTGGTGGTCAAGGTATAAAAATTGGAAAGAAAAAGTCAAAATATTACTATTTGCTGATGATATGATTGGATACATAAGTGACTGCCAAAACTTCACCGGAACATATCTATGCCTGATAAACAACTTCAGTAAAGTGGCTGGATATAAAATTAAATCAAATTTGTAGCCTCTCTCTATGCAATGGACAACCAGGCTGAGAAAGAAATTACAGAAACTACACCTTTCACAATAATCAACAATGACATAAAATATTTTGGAGTAGTTCTACTCAAGTAAGGGAAAGATTTGTAGAATCAAGTCTCTGAAGAAAGAAATCAAGACATCAGGAGATGGAAAGGTCTCCCATGCTCATGGAATGGCAGGGTTAATATAGTAAAAATAGCCATCTTTCCAAAAGCAACTGACAGATTGAAATAAATCCCCATCAAAATTCCAACTCAGTTCTCCATAGTGATAGAAAGAACAATTTGCAAATATACTTTGAAATAACTAAAAATTCCAGGTAGCAAAAATTATTCTCAACAATAAAAGAATTTTTATGAAATCACTATCCCTGATATCAAATTGTATTACAAATCAATAGTAATTAAAAATCTGCATGGTATTGGTAAAGAAACAGGCATGTAGATCAACAGGAGAGTATTAAAGATCAAGAAAGGAACCCACACACATTTGGTCACTTGATCTTTGACAAAAATCTAAAACCGTTCAGTGAAAAAAAGATAGCATATTCAACAAATGGTGCTGGTTTCAGTGTGCGTATGATTGTAGAAGAGTGAAATCTGACCCATTCTTATTTTGTACAAAGCTCAAGTCCCAGTGGGTCAAGGATATCCACATAACACCAGGTATTGTGAATCTAATAGAAGAGAATTTGGGGAAGAACCTTGAACCCATGTGGGTAAAGGTGAAAATTTCCTGAAGACAACACAAATGGTTTATGTTCTAAGATCAACAACCAACAAATGAAAAAAATTGAAAAGGTTTTGTAAGGTTAAAAAAAGAAACAAACAAACAAACAAAGCAAAAAAGAACAACAAAAACCCAAAACAACAACAACAACAACAACAACAAAACACTGTCAATATCAATATGACAATATTGCAACCCATAAGTGGGAAAAAGATCTTTTCCAACCACACATCAGAAAGAGTGCTAATATCCAAAATATACAAAAAACCCAAGAAATAAGACTCCAGAGAAGCAATGAACCCTACAAAAATTTGGAGTACAGATCTAAACAGAGAATTCTCCACTGAGGATTACTGAAGGGCAAAGAAGCACCTAAAAATGTTCAACATCCTTCATGGTCAGGGAAATGTAAATCAAATGACCATTGGCGCTTTACCCCACACCAATCAGAAAGGATAAGATGAAAAACTTAGATGACAGCAGATTCTAGCAAGGATGTGCAGAAAGAGAAACACTCCTGCATTGCTGGTGTGATTGCAAACTAGTACAACTACTCTGGAAATCAGTCCAGTGGTTCCTCAGAAAATTGGACATAGGAAAACTTTATGGCCTAGCTATACCACTACTAGGCATATACTCAAAAGATGTTCCAACATATAACTAGGACACATGCATCATCATGTTCAAAGTAGCTTTATTGTTAATAGAAAGAAGCTGGAAACAGCCCAGATACCCCCTGCACAGAAGAATAAATACAAAAATTGTGGTACAATTACAAAATGGAGAGCTACACAGCCATTAAAATCAATGACTTCATGAAGTTCACAGACAAATGCATGGAACTAGAAAAAATATTCTGAGTGAGCTACACAGTCACAAAAGAACACACATGGAATGTACTCACTGATAAGTGGATATGAGAAATAAAAGCTTGGAACACACATAAGACAACTTACAGACCATATGAAATTCAAGAAGATGGAAGACAAAAGTGTGTATCCTGAGTCATACTTAGAAGGGGGCATTAAATATTCACTGGACGTAGAGAGTGGGCGAGACTTGGGAGGAATAGAGGATGGGAAGAAAAAAGAAGGAGGCAGGTTCACATGTGGAAGTAGACTGGGGAGCAGTACAGAGGGTCAGAAATTTGAAAAGAGGTGTGCAGCAGTGGGGGCACAGAGAATTGGTGGTAGCCAATAGAAAGTCACAGATGCCAGGAAAGCTAGAGGGTCCCAGAAACCCAAAAGGGATAACAATACCTGAAATACCCAAATGAGAAGAGATAAAACTTGAAAAGACCATATCCAGAGGTAGACTTGGCCCCATGTTGAGACATGGGGACACCCACCCTTCTTAAAATGTTAACCCAGAATTGCACCTGTCTAAATGAAATACAAGAACAAAGATCGGATTAGAGACTGAAGGAAATGCCATCTGGAGACTGGCCCACATGGGGATCCATCCCATATACATCCACCAAACCCAGACACTATTGATGATGCCAAGAAGTGCTTGCTGAGAGGAACCTGATATGCACATCTCCTAAGAAATTCTTTGAGGGCCTTACAGATACAGATGAAGAAGTCAATCATTGGACTGATCAGGGGTACACAGTGTGAAAGTTAGGGGAAAGATTGAAGGAGTTGAATGTGTTTGCATCCAGATAGGAAGGATGACAATATCAACAAACCAGACCCCCCAGAATTAGCAGAATATAAAACCTCCAACTAAAGGACACACATGGAGGAACCCATGGTTCCAACAGTCTATCTAGCAGAGGATGCCCTTGTTTGGCATCAAATGGAAGCAGAGGCTCTTAGGCCTGTGAAGGCTTGATGCCCCAGTGTAGGGGAATAGGAGGGCAGGGAGGTGGAAGTGGGTGGGTGGGGGAACACCCTCATAGCAACAGGGGGAGGGGGATGAAATAGGGAACTTCTGGGGAGGGGACTGGGAAAGGTGATAACATTTGAAACTTAAATATAAAAAAAAATCCAATTAAAATGTAGAAAAAAATTAAAAAAAAAAAAAACCTGGAGATGTAGTTTTAATGCTGTGCAGCAATGTCACTTAACAAGGATATATTCTAACAGAACTGATGAGAAAATTTTGTCATTGTATGATTACAGAAGTGCTTGCTGACAGGAGTTTGATATGCATGTCTCTTAAGAAACTCATCAGGATTGATGAGGCAAATTTGTTATAATATGTGATTAATACAAGCTAAGTTGGCTGAGTGCTACTAAAAAATAAGAAAATAGATGACAATCAGCACCAATCACAATAATCACTAATGGTATGAAGAATCTTGGAGTATCTCTAACTCCATAAGTGAAAGATCTGTATGTCAAGAACTTCACGTTTCTCAAGAAACAGATTAAAGATCTCAGAAAATGAGGATATCTTCCATGCTCATGAACTGGTAGGATTAACTTAGTGTAAATGGTCATCCTACCAAAGGCAATCAACAGATTCAATGCAATTCCCATCACATTTCTAACACGGTTCCTCACAGACATGGAAAGAGCAATTCTCAATGTCATATGGAAAAACAATCAGAGAGTAGATATGGAGCAAATCCTTGCTCCAGCTGCATATATAGCAGAGGGTGGCCTGAAGAGTGGCCCTAGGTTCTGTGAAAGATCAATGAATGACCCAGTGTAGGGGAATGCCAGGGTGGTGAGTAGGGAGTTAGAGGGGGCAACCTCAGAGATGCAAAGGGAAGGGGGTATGGGATGGGGGGGTTGAGGAGGAGAACCTGGGAAAGGTGATAATATTTGAAACTTAAATAAATAAAATATCAAAAAAAAAAACAAAAGAAAAAAAAAGAAAATCTTTTGGATTGTTTTTCTGATCACAAGGTAAATGTGAAGCAAATGGTGAAAATTAAGAAATGGAAACATGGCATTAACAGACACATAATATAGTAGTAAGTTATAAGAACAAAAAAAAAAATGTAGGGGATTATTTAACCTTGTACTACATTTAACCAAGCAATATCAGGTGTGTCTTCACTGGAGACTAAGACTTCTTTATTCACAAGTATTAATCTAAATAAAAACACATTGTTATTTGCCTCCATGATAATGAATATTTAATTCAATAAGAACTTTGCATCTATGTAAAACCCTCATAATTTTAATGAACTTAATGTCAGGTACATTGACTGACACTTCTTACTATGAAACATGCAAGATTCGGAAGTAATTTGGATTCTAATTTCTTTGTTCCTAGAATCCTCTGTAGTACCTATAAGGGATGTGTGACTTATCTCACAAGGATGCTATATTTTTGTTTAGTCCTTTATTTATATATCCAAAACCCACATTCAAAACATTCAGCATGGTGAGAAGCAGAACTTTCCTTTTCATTCAGTCCTGCAGTGTAACCAAGAAATTAGATAACAGATTTTATTAATATGGGAACCTTCATTCAAGGAATCAGACAACAAACCTTCTGTGAAGGCAACACATTTATATCACTGCAGTTCACAATTTAAAACATCAGGGCCTCACTACCATGTCCTTTTATATGTGTGTGCTTTCTTGAATCACAGGCAAAGGCTATTGTAATCTTTTCCAGTCACCTTGTTAGGCATCACTTGTGGAATACACAATAAAGCTTCCAAAGATTCTACTGCAACCTCTGTTGTGATAATTTTTCATGATTGTTTATTCAAAAGCACATTCATTTCTCTTGAATGAAGCCCCAAATCTGATAAATCCTCAAAGTTTATCATTATGTTAGACACATATAATAAAAAAGAATACAGATGTTGGACAGAAAAATAAGAAAAATTACGAAGCCACAATTCTATAGTTAACAATATATTTACAAGAAAACTAGTGCTGTTCAACTTAATAAAGATTTTGACAAGAACATTTTCTCTTCTAAACAAATAGTAATAAGTTCAAAACTAATGAGATATTAAAATTAAATATGGGCCAGGTATGATGTACCATGTTAGAATCAACCTAGCAGCATCAATTGATTCTTCCACATATCAATATTTACACAAAATTAAATGCAACTGAGCCTCCTAGATTATGCATGAGAACAAAAGTTGAATTTTATAAAATTATCACATAACACACAAAAGCCACAGGTTAATATTGAATAAACCAAATTAAAAATGCTCAGTGATGCAAAATCATATATGTTTAATAGCCCTATGACTAAAGTAACATACATATTATAACTCATGTAAACTGGATGGTGGTTAGAACCCTTATTATGTTAAGATTCAAAATCAAAAACAAAAAATAGAATATAAATTTTTATGTTAAGCTTTTTCAATGTTGTATGTGCAAACTCTTTGCTTTCACTCTCCTTAAAGAATCAAGTATGCAGATGTTTAAGTATGAAATAGAATTATGCTTTTTCCCAACAATAACAGACTAAACCTGATGTTAGAATTTGGATTGAAATGTAATTAAAACATCTGAGACATTTGACAATAGCAAGATGAAAACAAAGGAGAATTGCAGTGTTTGGGTTTTAGTATTCTCAGAGTGTAATGTCATAATAGGTAAGGTTATGGCAATGTTACAGAAAGTTCATGGTGCCAAGTGAGAACTGCTGACCTGATATAAAAGTCCTTTCCATATCTGATCCACGAAAGCAGATTAAGGAGCAGCAGATCTCCTGCCTCTGTGAGGTACTTAAGACTGATGTAATACACCATGCTTGCAGATAAAGCAGAACTCCAAGGCTGAGTCCTGAATGATAGATCTTAAAACTGAAGCAATGAGCAGAAGCAATAATAAATACCTTGAACAGCAAACAGAAGCTTCATTCAGAGAAGGAATGTGAAGAATCCTAGCAATTTACCTGATCACGCTGACATTTTCTTTTCATTTTTATCTGCACTTTTCAGAGCATTCTTCCTTCTCGAAAAAACAGGTTGTTGTAAATATATAACAAGAGCCTTGTACAAGCAAAGAGCTATACATTAACCAGAAACATTACTGGAATATATTTTATGTGAATATATTTTTTTTTTAGGTGTAGTTGACTCAGACTGTCTGTGTAAACCAAGGAAAATAGTGAAAAGTTTGGGGACCAATCAGGATAGAGATCTCAAATATGATAAAAGAGACATAAACCTGTTGTTACCAGAGAGAATTTATTCATCATAGCTCCTCCATCTTTTCTCCCCCTTTTTCATTTTGTATCAGGAATAAAAATAAAGATGAAATAGAAAGAGAAACACCAAAATATATACTTATTTTTGATATGTTTCACTAATTTAAAATAGAGAAAACTGTCCAGTAATGCCTGTGCTTTTGAACCTATATCTGGCTAGTGGCACAATAATAAAGCCTCCATTTTTGTCTAGGGAAGACTGCATGTATCCACATGCTGTCAAATGCACTCTGTTGCTGAACATTTGTAATATTCCTGTGCAAATATCCTGAGGGGCTATGTCACATTGAATTTATGTCTCTAAAATTAAATTATGTATATATGTACATATTTGTATATAACAAAAATTAGTGAAAATGGCACTCACTGATAAGTGGATATTAGCCCAAAAATTCAGAATATCCAAGTTTCAAGCCACAGACCATATGAAGCCCAAGAAGAAGTAAGTACAAAGTGTGGATGCTTCAGTGCTCAATCACAAAAGAGCATAGAATACCCACAATACAACCCATGGACTATAAGAAGATAAAGAGGAAGAAATACCAAAAAGTAGACTCTTCATCCCTACTTAGAAAGGAGAACAAAATAATCAAGGGAAATAGAGGATGGGAGGGACTTGGGAGGAGAAAAAGAGGGGGAGGGAAAAGAGGGGAAGAATCAGTTATGGCAAGAAATGGAAGAGATGTACATAGGGTCAGGAAATTGAACAGAGATTTATAGCAATGGGGTAAGAGAACTGGGAATATTAACAAGAAAGTCTCAGATGCCAGCAATACAAGAGTCTAGCAGGATCCCCTCAGGGATGGCATTAACTGAAATACCTCATGAAGCAGAGGGATAACCTCCCAAGACCATATCCAGAGGTTAGGCCTGGAACCCCAGTTGAAGTTTGGTGCCCACACCTCTCCAATATTTTAACCGAGAATATCTATGTCTAAAGTCAATAGAGGGACAAAGAATGGAGCAGAGACTAAAGGAAAGGCCATCCAAAGACGGCCCCACCTGGGGATCCATCCTACAACCAGACATCAAACACAGACACTATTGCAGGTGCTAAGAAGTACTTGCTTGTATTGCTATGATGGTAATCTATTCTAACTTGATTTATGGATTGAATGGAATATGTATGAAAATCTCAGCCACATATTAAATTATGCCATAAATACTTTTATTTTTTCCAGTGGCCACCAATTGAGCAGAAATTGACTTTTTGAGTGATAAACAAACACTTGAAAATAGTGTGGTGCTTAGAAGATGAACAGTCAAAAGTGGAGAGAGAATCAAAAATGTCACAAGAGTCAGCATTTCAGGTTCACATTGTGCATGCAACAACTGTATTCAACATGCACAAAGCAGACTCTCATCAAACAGTTATTGAGTGAATGAAATTATTGAATGAATTAAACATTTATTTAAAGAATCCAAAAAAAGAAAGAAAAAAAAAAAAGAGAAGTACTTGCTGACAGGAGCTTTATACAGCTGTCTCCTGAGAGGCAAGGGGATGCTCAAGGCCAACCATCAGACAGAACAAAGGGACTCCAATAGGGTAGTTAGAGGAAGGATTGTAGAAGGTAAAGGGCCTTATCAGGCATCAATGGGAGGGGAGGGCCTTGATCTTTTGAAGGCTTTATGTAGAAGAATGCTAGGATGGTGAGTTGGGAATGGGTAGGTGGGTGGGGGAGCACCCTCATAAAAGCAGGGCAAGGGGGCATTGGAAAGGGGTTTTTAAGAGGGCAACGTGTGAAAGTGTATAACATTTGAAATGTAAATACATAAAATACTCAATTGAAAAATGTAAAGCCATGTAGATAATTTGTTTCACACAAAGAAGATAAACATTGATAAAGTAATACAGGGTCTTAAAAAAAGGTGTCCTTATTATCCTTTTGACACATAGTGTCCTTGTAACTGCCTCCACATCACGCAAGATGTCCTTCTATATTGATGATCCATGGAAATGTTATTATTTTCCTTCTCAATTAGGTAACAGTCCCAAACCATATGAAACTATGTATAATTGTCCTTATTGAAGATCCATGAACTATAAAGAGATTTTCTATATAGAAGCTATGTATTGCAACATTGAATGTCTTGCAAAATGCAATAAATAGGCTATGTGGATAATAATAGGCAATTAATGATTTAAGATGGTTAGTATAGTTAAGCAACTATCATTGGTTAATTGCCCATACAGTTGTAGAATTGTCTCACTCTAGCAGCATTGTCATCAATAAGTCTAGAATATTCATATCAGTCTTTAGTGTCTGCCAAAGTAGGCACAGAATTTGGCCTCTTTATTTTCTTTCCTTTTTTATTTTCCCAGTAAGAACTCAGTCTAAAAGCAAACTTTTAAAATTTGTCTTCTATTGTATCCCTTCCTTTGCTTATTTGTTATCTTCTATAGATTACTCTAATGTTAATGGTCACTCTTTCTGGTAGTTTGAATATGTTTGGCATATGATTAGTGGTACTATGAGGAGGGTAGCCTTATTTTAATAGGGGTGATATTGTAGCAGGAACTGTGTCCCAGTGGCATTGGCCTTTCAAGTCCAAGCTCAGTGTGAAAGAGACCTTCTCTTTGGTTGCAAATGGAAGACAGTTTCCTTCTCACTACCTTCAGATCATGATATAGAATTCTTGGCTCCTCTAGCACTATGTCTGAGTGCAAGCAGCCATGATTCCCAACATGATTATAATAAACTGAAACTCAGATACTGTAAGTCAGATGAAATGCAATATTTTCCTTTACAAGAGTTGCCATAGTCTTTGTTTAACAAACCACATATTAAAACAGAAGTTGGTACCATGGACTTGGGTAATGTTATGGTAGACCTAACCATTGTTTTGTTTGGAGGATTGTGCAACTCAGTGCATTGAGTTTTGACAACAGTGAAATGCTTCAAATGTGGCTTAATGGGCCGTTTATGTAGGAATATGGATGACATTGTTTCTGAAGGTAATTTTAAATCCCGACACCAGTTTCAACAGGTATCCAAGGAGGAGAATTTTAGGGTGTTTCCAAGAGATCATTCTCATGATATGCTGGTAAAGAATGTGGCTGCTTTTTCCTCTGGTAGAGTCTGACTGAGGCTGAGATAAAGAGATTTATATTAAATGCATTGGTAAAGGAAGTCTCAAGAAAACCTAGTAGGAAATTAGTCCAGTGGCTCTTGCTTATGAGGATTGTTTTGATCAAGCATAGCAAGCTTATAAAGGAAAAATAAAGAATGTATGATTGAAGATATAAAGGGATACCAGGACGGGGAATGAAGCTTAATTCTCTATTTAAGGAACTAAGCAGAATATTGGATCAGTGATCTCAAAAGGTATATTTGTATTTGCACAAAAAGGATATATCGCCTTAGGCATCATTGTGACCTGATTATTATTTTAATTTGAATATAAGAAGATATGACTGCATGTCAAATTGGCCTGTGTTGGATTTTTATGGATATTCTTGATTGTAAACTTGAATATATCTGGAATGAACTACAATACAGAAATGGACAGCGTGCCTGTGATCCAGACCTTAAGGCCTAGTGGCCATGTTTTTGAAGGTCTTGTGAAAAGGTAAAGAAGAATCTTTCCTCTGAGCCCAGCAGACTCAGCTAGGGCCTTTCCTGTGCTCCCCATACCCCAAGACATTAAGATCACATCGGGGTTACACTTGAGTGGAGTGCAGCAGTGGTTTTGGAAGCAGTCGGGGAGCGGTTGCCTACAGGGGCAGGAACTGAGGAACTCTGCCCCACCAGAGGCTGGGACTCTCCCAGCCAGAACAACCCCCACCCCACCATCTTTCCTCTGATCCCAGCAGACGCAGCTAGGGCCTTTCCTGTGCCCCCCACACCCCAGGACTTTAAGATCACATTGGGGTTATGCGTGAGTGGAGTGCAGCAGTGGTTTTTGGAGCAGTGGGGGAGCTGTTGCCCACAGGGGCAGGAACCAAGGAACTCTGCCCCATTAGAGGCTGGGCCTCTCTCAGCCAGAACACCCCCACCCCACCATCTTTCCTCTAAGCCCAGCAGATGCAGCTAGGGCCTGTCCTGTGATCCCCATACCCCAGGACTTTAAGATCACATCAGGAGCTTGGGGCTCTGGCCTCAGGCGCTGTGCACACTCCTAGGCTCTTTCGGGACTCCCCAAGCTATCTTGGGACCTCAGGTGAGCAGGGGAACACAGCCTCTGTTCTGGCCCAATCTCATGGAACTTGAGACACCAGCTAGGAGATTGATAAAGGCTCAGGGCAGAACAGTGTGTCCTTTCTGGTCTACACCAACGCCAGGACTCCTCAGGCAGAGATGGCAGCAGGCAAGCGTAAGAACAGAAGCAACAGAATCCAAGGGTACTTGGCATCACCAGATCCAAACTCACCCACCACATCAAGTCCTAGATACAACAGTACACCAGAAAAGCAGGACATGGATATAAAGTCACTCATCATGATGATGATGGAGGACTATAAGAAGGAAATGCCGGAAATCACAGATAAACAACTTAGAGAGATATAGGAAAATAATACCAAACAGGCAATTGAATTCAACAAAGCCATCCAGGACCTAAAAATGGAAGTTGAAACAATTAAGAAAAACCAAAAGGAGATAACCCTGGAGATAGAAACCATAGGAAAAAAATCAGGAACCATACATATGAACATCAGCAACAGAATACAAGAGATAGAAGAGAGAATCTCAGGCACAGAAGATTCTATAGGGAGCATAGACACAACAATCAAAGAAAATGCTAAATGCAAAAAGATCCTAACTCAAAATATCCAGGAAATCCGGGACACAATGAGAAGACCAAACTTAAGGATAATAGGAGTAGATGAAAATGAAGACTCACAAACTAAAGGGCCAGCAAATATCTTCAACAAAATTATAGAAGAAAACTTTCCATACCTAAAGAATGAGATCCATATAAACATACAAGGAGCCTACAGAACTCCAAATAGGCTGGACCAGAAAAGAAATTCCTCCTGACACATAATAATCAGAACTACAAACGCACTAAATAAAGACAAAATATAAAAAGCAGTAAGGGAAAAAGGTCAAGTAACATATAAGCGCAGGCCTATTAGAATTACTCCAGACTTCTCACCAGAGACTATAAAAGCCAGAAGATCATGGACAGAGATTATACAGACACTAAGAGAACACAAATGCCAACCCAGGCTAATATACCCAGCAAAACTGTCATTTACCATAGATGGAGAAAACAAAGAATTCCACAACAGATTCAAATTC
>LR753387.1:359924-423529 GCA_902729485.2 Mus minutoides
AAAAAAAAAAAAAAAAAAAAAAAAAAAAAAAAAAAAAAAAAAAAAAAAAAAAAAAAAAAAAAAAAAAAAAAAAAAAAAAAAAAAAAAAAAAAAAAAAATGACATGAAGCAACAATTACTGTTCCTTAATATCGCTTAATATCAATGGACTCAATTCTCTGATAAAAAGACATAGACTATGAGAATGGCTGCACAAACAGGACCCAACATTTTGCTGCTTACAAGAAACACACCTCAGGAAAAAAGACAGACACTACCTCAGAGTGAAAGGTTGGAAAACAATTTTCCAAGCAAACAGCCCGAAGAAAAAAGCTGGGGTATCCATTCTAATATTGAATAAAATAGACTTTCAACCCAAAATTATCAAAAGAGACAAAGAGGGGCACTTCATACACATAAAAGGCAAAATCTTCCAAGAGGAACTTTCAATCCTGAATATCTATACTCCAAATGCAAGGGGAGCCACTTTCATTAAAGAAACTTTAGTAAAGCTTAAAACACACATTGCATCTCACACAATAATAGTGGGAGACTTCAACACCCCACTCTCATCAATGGACAGATCCTGGAAACAGAAATTAAACAGAGACTCAGTCGAACTAACGGAAGCTATGAAACAAATGGACTTAACAGATATCTACAGAATATTTCATCCTAAAACAAAAGGATATACCTTTTCTCAGCACCTCACGGCACCTTCTCCAAAATTGATCACATAATTGGCCACAAAACAGCCCTCAACAGATTCAAAAATATTGACATTGTCCCTTGCATCCTATCAGATCACCATGGACTAAGGATGCTCTTCAATAACAACATAAGTAGCAGAACACCATCATTCACTTGGAAACTGAATAACATTCTAGTCAATGATACCTTGGTCAAGGAAGAAATAAAGAAAGAAATTAAAGACTTTCTAGGGTTTAATGAAAATGAAACCACAACATACCCCAACTTATGGGACACAATGAAAGCATTCCTGAGAGGTAAACTCATAGCTCTGAGATCCTATGGAAAAAAAAATGAAGAGAGCTTACAACAGTAGCTTGGCAGCACATCTGCAAACTCTAGAACAAATGGAAATTCACCAAAGAGGAGTAGATGGCAGGAAATAATCAAACTCAGGGGTGAAATCAACCATGTGGAAACAAAAAGAACTATCCAAAGAATCAATCAAACCAGGAGCTGGTTCTTTGAAAAAGGCAACAAGATAGACAAACCCTTGGCAGGACTCACTAGAGGGCACAGGGATAGCATCCGAATTAACAAAATCAGAAATGAAAAGGGAGACATAACAACAGATCCTGAGGAAATTCAAAACACCATCAGACGGTTCTATAAAAGGTTATATTCAAAAAAACCTGGAAAATCTGGATGAAATGGATAACTTTCTAGACAGATACCAAGTTCCAAAGTTAAACCAGGATCAGATTAATGACCTAAACAGCCCTATATCTCCTAAAGAAATAGAAGCAGTCATTAATAGTCTCCCAACCAAAAAAAGCCCAGGACCAGATGGGTTTAGGGCAGAGTTCTATCAGACCTTCAAAGAAGACCTAGTTCTAGTTCTTCTCAAACTATTCAACAAAATGTATCTGAAGGTACATTACCCAACTCATTTTATGAAGCCACAATTACTCTGATACCTAAACCCCATAAAGACACAACAAAGATAGAGAACTTCAGACCAATTTCCCTCATGAATATCGATGCAAAAATACTCAACAAAATTCTTGCCAACCGAATCCAAGAACACATCAAAACCATCATCCATCATGACCAAGTAGGCTTCATCCCAGGAATGCATGGATGGTTTAATATACGGAAATCCTTCAACGTAATACACTATATAAACAAACTCAAAGATAAAAACCACATGATCATCTCCTTAGATGCTGAGAAAGCATTTGACAAAATCCAACACTCATTTATGATAAAGGTCTTGGAAAGATCAGAAATTCAAGGCCCATACCTAAACATGATAAAAGCAATCTACAGCAAACCAGTGGCCAACATCAAACTAAATGGAGAGAAGCTGGAAGCAATCCCACTAAAATCATGGACTAGACAAGGCTGCCCACTTTCTCCCTACCTATTCAATATAGTACTTGAAGTCCTAGCCAGAGCAATTCAACAACAAAAGGAGGTCAAGGGGATACAAATTGGAAAGGAAGAACTCGAATTATCTCTATTTGCAGATGATATGATAGTATATATAAGTGACCCCCAAAACTCCACCAGAGAACTCCTAAACCTGATAAACAGATTCAGTGCAGTAGCTGGATATAGAATTAACTCAAATACTTCGATGGCCTTTCTCTATACAAAGGATAAATGGGCTGAGAAAGAGATCAGGGAAACATCACCCTTCACAATAGTCACTAACAGTATAAAATATCTTGGTGTGACTCTTACGAAGGAAGTGAAAGATTTGTATGCCAAGAACTTCAAGTCTCTGAAGAAAGAAACTGAGGAAGATCTCAGAAGATGGAAGGATCTCCCAAGCTCATGGAATGGCAGAATCAATGTAGTAAAAATGGCTATCCTGCCTAAAGCTATCTACAGATTCAATGCAATCCCCATCAAAATTCCAACTCAATTCTTCAAGGATCTAGAAGAGACAATTAGCAAGTTTATCTGGAATAACAAAAAACCTAGACTAGCAAAAACTCTTCTCAAGAATAAAAGAACCTCTGGTGGAATCACCATGCCTGACCTCAAGCTGTACTACAGAGCAATCATAATATAAACTGTATAGTACTGGTACAGCAACAGACAGGTAGATCAATGGAATAGGATCGAAGACCCAGAAATGAATCCACACACCTATGGTCACATGATCTTTGACAAGGGAGCTAAAACTATCTAGTGGAAAAAAAGACAGCCTTTTTAACAAATGGTGCTGGCACAACTGGCAGCTATCATGTAGAAGACTGGGAATTGATCCATTCTTATCTCCTTGTACTAAGGTCAATTCTAAGTGGCTGAAGGACTTCCACATAAAACCAGAGACACTGAAACTTATAGAGGAGAAAGTGGGGGAAAGCCTCGAAGATATGGGCACTTGGGGAAAATTCCTGCACAAAACAGCAAAGGCTTGTGCTGTAAGATCAAGAATTCACAAATGGGACCTCATAAAGTTACAAAGCTTATGTCAGACAAAAGATACTGTCAATAAGACAAAAGGGCAACCAACAGATTGGGAAAGAATCTTTTCCAATCCTAAATCAGAGAGGGGGCTGATATCCAATATATATAAAGAAGTCAAGAAGGTGGACACCAGAAAATCAAATATCCCCATTAAAATGTGGGGCACAGAGTTAAACAAAGAATTCTCAACTGAGGAATACCGATTGGCTGAGAAGCACATGAAAAAATGTTTAACATCTTAATCATCAGGGAAATATAAATCAAAACAACCCTGAGATTCCACCTCACACCAGTAAGAATTGCTAAGATCAAAAATTCAAGTAAAAACAGATGCTGGTGTGGATGTGGAGAAAGAGGAACACTCCTCCATTGTTGGTGGGAATGCAAGCTGGTTCAACCACTCTGGAAATCAGTCTGGCGGTTCCTCAGAAAATTGGACATAGTACTACTGGAAGATCCTGCAATACCTCTACTGGGCATATATCCAGAAGATATTCCATCTGGTATTAAGGACACATGTTCCACTATGTTCATAGCAGCCTTATTCATAATAGCCAGAAGCTGGAAAGAACCCAGATTTCCCTCCACAGAGGAATGGATACAAAAAATTTGGTATATTTACACAATGGAGAACTACTCAACTCTTAAAACAATAAATATATGAAATTCCTAGGCAAATGGATGGATCTGGAGGCCATCATCCTGAGTGAGCTAACCCAATCACAAAAGAACTCACATAACATGTACTCACTGATATGTGGATATTAGCCCAGAAACCTAGACTATCCAAGATACAATTTACTAAACACATGAAACTCAAGAAGAAGGAAGATCAAAATGTGGACATGTCTCCCCTTCCTAGAATTAAGAACAAGGCACACATTGAAGGAGTTACAGAGATTATGTGTAAAGCTGAATCCAAAGGATGGACCCAATGACTGCAGCTGCCAGGGGTCCATCCCACAATCAGCCACCAAACATAGACACTATAGCATATGCCAGCAAGACATTGCTGAAAGGGCCCTGTTTTAGCTGTCTCGTGGGAGACTATACCAGTGCCTGGCAAATATGGAGGTGGATGCTCACAGTCAGCTTAGATGGAACACAGGGTTCCCAAGGAAGGAGCTAGAGAAAGTACCCAAGGAGCTGAAGGGGTCTTCAACCCTATAGGTGGAAGAATAACCATGAACTAACTAGTACCCCCTGAGCTCATGTCTCAGCTGCATATATAGACGAGGATGGCCTAGTTCGCCATCATTGGGAAGAGAGGCCCCTTGGTCATGCAGACTTTTTATGCCCAAGTACAGGGGAACGCCAGGGCCAGGATGTGGGAGTGGGTGGGTAGGGGAGCAGGGCCAGGAGAGGGAGAGTATAGGGAACTTTCTGGATAACACTTGAAATGTAAATGAAGAAAATATCTAATAAAAGTTGGAAAAAAAGAAAAGAAAAGAAAAGAAAAGAGAAAAAAAGAAGAGAAAAAATTCGCTTAATTATCAAGTCGTTTAGGTACTTAGTGTTTAAAAGAAAAGAATATAGTCCTTATAACTATATTCATAAAAAATATAAGTCCTTACCACCCCAACCTTAATGTAATCAAAATTGAATAATCAGGAAAATCCAAATGAGAACAGTGCAGAAAACTTAAACAATTTATTTGTTTCTGCCTCCTCTAACTACATAAAAGTGATCCATTTGTGCACAGTTCTCCTTGAGTTGATCTCCAGTTCTAAGTTTCTAATGAAAATAGTTCCAAGTTTTGAGATGTTCAGGCAGCCTAGTTCCTCCTGTTCATGAAGAACAGTATAGCAGTTCCTACTTAGACCACAAGAGAACTCCTGAGTGCATGCTTGTATAAAGCTGTTACAAAAAGAGCCCTTTGATAAGGCTGGGAAAATGATAAATTATGTTGTTAACTTTCCTACTTTCTTCTTCCTTCATTTCTCTATCTTTCTTCTCTATATTTACAGCACCATACATTTAGTAATGTCAGGCTTTGGTATCAATGAAACATTCTGTGAGATACACAAATGTCTTACTTTGATATTTATTAGTAATGAAGTACTTTTTTTGATGCTTGTTTTTGCAGTTATCTGTATTGTATATAAATTGACCATTAGTTTTCTTAAATTCGTTCCCTATCAGAATGGTCCATAAGAAGAAAAATAGAGTAAAATCACAGATGATACAACATAACATTTGATAATTTATGATATATGGAATTTAAAAAGATTTTGTGATTGCCATCAAAAAATTAGCCAGGAAGTGAGAGTGGGTGAGTTGGGGCCCAGGGTGGGGGGAGGGTATAGGGGACTTTTGGGATAGCATTTGAAATGTAAATGAAGAAAATACCTAATAATAAAAACATTTGATCACACAAAAATAATACAGAGAAAGGTGTATAACCATATAAATGCATATGGTATAGAAATAATCAGTTTGAGCATAATGCTAATGAAGTGGTTGTGGTCTTTCAGTGGGAGATTAATTTTCAAAGAACAACAATGAAATCTGTTGAGAAAATTCCTTTCAATGGAACTACAAAATACTAAAATGATACCATGGAGGGGCAGTTCATTTTCTACTACTCTCATTACTTACTTTATATAAAAGGACAGATAGTCAAAGAACAAAGAAAAACTATAAAAACTAATATTGGTTAGTGTTCAATGACAATTTTTCCATGATTATATAACATAGATTGGAAAAACTAATTCTCTGAGACCATTGTTGGCACTAGAATAATTACAAATAAGACTGCCAGTGTTATTTTTCCTTGTTCAGAGAGAAACTTATGCAACAATTATGACAATAATGTGTGAAAACCATACAACTCAAAGAGATGATACTGTCAATGGGTCAGTTAGGAACTCTCCCTGTGTTTGCAAATATTACAGTTCTGGGGGGAAATGTATCCTGGCATATGAGAACTAAAGCATATTAGAAAGGCACTGTCCATATTAAATCTTACACAAAGGATTTATTGGAAGGAAAATACTCAAGATGACTGTTACCACTGTTCAGGCTAGATCCTACAGATAACTGAGCCAGGATCATAAAATATTTATTGAAGGCAGAGCTTTCTGAAAATTTTCAGATTGAGGATTTGTGGACTTTCAAGTCCAGAGCTTAAGCTTTTTCTTCAATATTGCTGTAATAGTGTCTAGCTGTTAGGATAGGTATAGTGTTCTGTGGGTAGAACATGGTGGTTGAAGGCCATTAGAGAAAGAGGCTGGACACTTGTGGCCCCAAGCACTTTACAATTCTTTCTTGTTGTTTATAATTAATTAATAATATGTGATAGGAAGGGGGTGATACTATTGATTAACTACTTCTTTCTAAATTCATCTTGTCTGACTCTTCTCTTGTGCCATGCCCTCACATTTATTCAGAGGGAAAAACCTACAAGTTGGCATCCTGTTCTCAGTCTAGAGCAAGCAGAGAACTGAATAGAAGGTAGGGTTTGCATTAAGTTCATTGGGAGCAGAGCTTTCTGGAAATTTCCAGTATTTCAAGTTCAGAGCTTATTCTTTTTAATCAGTGTTGTCGAGAGCTGGATCCAGCTGTTACTGCAGTTAGATTGTCCTGTGTGTAGAACTTGGTGGTTAGCGATCATCAGAGACAGGAGATGGCCAATTATGTGCCTCAAGAGCCTTAGAGCTGTAGCAGCCCTCCATAATGGACTCTCCAAGGGAATTCAATAAGTTGCAATTCCCAGTTTTCTTTCAGCAATTTATTCTGAAAGTAGTTCATGCCCATTGAAGATGATGCTGCACTCCCACACTCCCAAATTCTATGATTATAACAATGAATTATACTAGTAGATAACACATTTATATCTACTATAATGACTTCCAAAAGGCTGCTTGGATTGTAAAAAGTAATGGTGGGTTCAATCCCTTTGCCAGAAATATATCCAATTAAAACAGAATACTCTTCAGTGACATAATGATAAAGAAATAATTTAAGGCATCTATTTTAGAATATATATATATATATATATATATATATATATATATATATATATGCACATTCTCAACAATTCTTTATGTTTGTATACAGTTTCATGTTGCATACATGTGTGCATATTTAGGATAACATATAATATTACTTATTAGTAACCATTTATCTTCATAAAATAATTTATACAATGTCATTATTTGATTATTTTTTGTTTAAAAAATATTCCTTGTTCCCTATCCTTGAATATCTACACCTACAAAACTAGTACACTATTCAATCTTACCTCATCTAATTTATCACTCTTTAATAACAGCTGTTTATTTATGGTATCTATGAGTGTATGGTTATGAGATAACCTTGTCCACAAACTTCAGAGTACAAGTCCTATTGGGATCTATCCATCAAATTTTACCCCAGTGATGAATAGGAAATTAAGAGACTATAGCATCACACACAGGGCCATCACAAGTTCAAAACAGCTAAAAATACTAGTACAAAGAAGGGAAAGTAGACACAAAGTACCATCCTTAATCAATACACTATTTATAATTGATAGCTGCTTTATAGAAAGGCAAAATTCATTTTTTCCAATGTAGTGCTATTGGCTATAACAACCATATTCCCCAATCCAGGGCAGGCCCCAAAGATTCCAATACTGAAAACAGACCCATTGCTTCATTGTTTTTCTCTGGGTAATAGATTTATTTTATTTTTGTACTTTTTTGCATCGTTGGGAGTTTTATTTGATCATTGTTATTTTGCTGTTATTGTTGAGAGGGTAAGACAAGCACATATATAGTTGCCATGTACAAAAGCAAGGGTGATGAAATTTTATTGGTAGGTAGAGAGGAAGATCTGGGAGTAGTAGAACAAGTAGAAAGACAGATTTAAAATATATTATGTGAAAAACAACAAATAATAATACAAAATGAATTAATATAGTAACAAATACAATCCAAACCATCCAAAATATAGGGAAGTGTTTATACAATTATATTGTAAATGTGAAGTAAAATGTAGAAATAGTTTAACACATATAAAGAGCTCATACAAAGTACTACTACATTAATAAAATAATGACAAAGAATTATAAGATAATTCCAATATTCAGTAAAAAAAAAAACCACAAAAATCTTTGAAAATTTGTACCCACTTTCAGGATTTCAAAAAAATAATTCAAATAGTAATTATAAAAATTAAATTACATAAACATAAGTGAAATATTAATATACACAAATAATAAATACCTGCTTATATCTTCCACTTTAAAACTCATCTGTTACATATTGTTACCACTTCTACTAACACATTTTTTTCCAGATGCTGTATTCAGAGTAGTCATTAAGTAAAGTACTAGGGATTTTTCTTAAATATTGGTTAATGTACAAGTTTCATAAAGTATACTCTGATATAAAAAATAGACTAGACAAAACTAATGGATTGTGAACAGGGCTGGAATCAAGGGGAAACCGGGAGAGAGAGGAGAGTTAGGAAGAGGAAACAGGAAGAAACAGATAGAGTAATGCGGGTAGATTATGGAAAGTAATAAAGGAGGAATATTTGTTAGGGACATCCCAGTGCAGAGCTTGGCAGGTCCAAAAACATACAAGCGCTCATGAGACACAAGAGTTTCAAAAGGAACTCATTCTCCTGGGTAGACATTCTCACAACCAGTATATCCCTACATTAGTCTGGCGTATGGATTCACGAATTCATTTAGTAAGGTTTTCATTATAAGCATAGAATGAATCCTGACATAAGCTAAGACTTTCCTCATTCCAATGGTCCTAGAGAATTCTTGATTTTCTGTGGGAAGAAGCCAAAGCAGCTCAGAGCTGGTCTGCAGAATGTTTGCTAAAGACAATAGCTTTGATCTGCAGAATGTTTGCTAAGGGCAATAGCTTTAGTGAATAGGTGGACTTCCCACTGAGAAAGGAATCTTCATTACAACCAGGTAAAGCAAACTAAACTGTAGATTAGAAGCAAGTTAGTAAATTCCTCTTCTTTAGAATCTACCTGGACCTAAGAAACAGTGAGTTGTGGTAATACATTAACACCCCTGGCGCCAGCTCCCACAAGGAGTAGAGCAAATTGTGATTTATTCATTCCTATTGTATTGTGTCATTGTAACTTGATGGATGTACCTCGCCTGGTTTATTCCCCCGCTGTATAAAAGTTTGGTGCTTGATCTCACAATTACACTCAGATTCTACACTCTCGTGTGGTCTCTGCTTGTCATTTGCCGAACTCCTTGCGCACTTGCTTCAGAGAACTCGACCCACGCAGACTTGGGACTTGAGATGGTCTGCGGCAAATATTTAAAAATAAGGTGCACAACTGAGGCACTGAAGGGGTAGGAGGAAAGCATATAATAAAATTAAAATGTTATAAATTATATATATAAATGTTATAATTATATATGTGTGTGTCTGTGTGTGTCTCTGTGTGTGATTTAAATGAAATCACCAAATAATGCTCTCAACTGATTATCACTTATTACTAAACAAAGCTTCCAGTAATGGAATTTATTTACATTTAATTGAGTTATGGGCCAAAATGTCTGTCATAAATAGAATAGAAATTTCCAATCAACACAAGTTGTTGCCAAGACTGTAGGTTCCTCTCCCCAATCTGAGAGCAAAGCCCCATAGTTGATGATAGTACTTAGAAATTTCAGTAAAATGGGCATTATAAGTCAGTGCCCACATATATCTTAAACTGCTATGTTACAGTTTTTTTTTTTTTTTGTAATGTAATAGGTTCTTCTCAGATATACTATGATTTCCACTTTAGAAATTTTGTGGGTTGTCTGAGTGTAAACTAAGTGTGTCTATGCATATTGTGTCTTGTCTTGGGCTCATGTCTTTCTGCTGATTTTCTTGATCATAGTTGTATTATTTATTTTTATATTAATATCTCACCAGTGACTACCTGCTACAATGGTTTATGCTCCTGAATGAAAAACACTCAGCCTTTATATATAATATGTCTTAAGCAGCTCAATAGCTGAATGACTGCCTAATCTCGATGCTGTTAAAATCAACCTATTACAGAAAACTCTTAGTTACTACTTAATTTCTTTGTCCTGTTTTGGCTGTACTTGACTTAATTGAGCAGTCCTCCGGGACACGTTCTCCTGGCCCCTTTACATGGTTGCTCTGCTTTTATCCTCTGGTACTGCATCTCTCTGCCCTTTCTCTTCCTCATGGTTCTAAGCCTGGGAACATTAAATTCTGCATCTGTCTCTCCTCCAAATCTAATGGCTGATGCCATCTTTATTTCCCAATCAGAATTAACTGGAGTCATATTCCCAGAAGCTACTTGCACATAGTCTCCTGCAAACACGTTTTAGAGACACAATTAACATTAAATTCTGTTACATGGAGGCAGGTGGTAACTCTGTGCAAGTGTTGATAAACCTAATAATACTATAGGCTTTCGTTTCATTTTATTACATTTAATTTTCTTATATTTAAAAAGTAATGAACAGATGAAAGAAAGAAAGAAAGAAAGAAAGAAAGAAAGAAAGAAAGAAAGAAAGAAAGAAAGAAGGAAGGAAAATATAGGAATTTTTAGTGTCACTTATATATACTATCATATAATCTGCAAATAGTGATACTTGGACTTCTTCCTTTCCAATTTTTATCACCTTGATCTTCTTTTGTTGTCTAATTGCTCTGGCTACGACTTCAAGTACTATATTGAATAGTTAGGGAGAAAGTAGGCAGCCTTGTCTAGTCCCCGATTTTAGTGGGATTGATTCAAGTTTCTCTCCATTTACTTAATGTTGGCTACTGGTTTGATGTATATTGCTTTTATTATGTTTAGATATCGGCCTTAAATTCCTGATTTTTCCAAGACTTCTATCATGAAGGGTGTTAGATTTTGTCAAAAGCTTTCTCGGCATCTAACAAGATGATCATGTGTATTTTGTCTTTGAGTTTGTTTATATAGTGGATTATGTTAGTGTATTTCCCTATATTAAACTATCCCTGCATCCCTGAGATGAGGCCTAGTTGATCATGATGGATGATTGTTTTGATGTGTTCTTGGTTTGCGAGTATTTTATTGAGTATTTTTGCATCAATATTCATAAGGGAAATTAGTCTGAAGTGTGCTTTCTTTGTTGGGTCTTTGTGTGGTTTAGGTATCAGAGTAATTATGACTTCATAGAATGAATTGGGTAGAGTACCTCCTGTTTCTATTTTGTGAAATAGATTGAGTAGAATTGAAATTAGATTTCTTTGAAGGTATGATAGAACAGAATTTCTATCCATCCTTGTGTTAACGAGTTCCCAGATCAGTTTGGCTGTTTTTCAGAAAATTGGACCTAGTAATACCTGAAGACCCAGCTATACCACTGTGTAAGTGCCCACGCTACCGCCTCACTGGCAAGAACAGAAGTGGACACCAGAATCCTTCTGCAAGCATCTTTTATTACATCATGTGGAGGAAGAGAGCGAGCTCAAGATGGGTACCACTTAAATACATCTCAGTGAGACGTGTGTCGTCAGGATTGGCTGACTGCCATTACCTCAAGTTACGCCCCAGGATGGGTGGTGACTTATGTGACTTTGTCACAAGGGCATGCACACTGAACTTGTTTGCTTGTCCCAGGCTGGGGGTGGTGACAGAATGTCGGCGCCATCTCGGAACGGCGGTGGCAGAACCAGCTCGGGCGTGGCTCTCTACACCACTGCTGGGCATATACCCAGAAGATGCTCCATCATGTAATAAGGAAACATGCTCCACTATGTTCATAGCAGTCTTATTTATAATAGACAGAAGCTGAAAAGAACCCAGATGTCCCTCAACAGAGGAATGGATACAGAAAATGTGGTACCCAATGGATACTACTCAGCTATTAAAAACAATGTATTTGTGAAATTCTCACCCAAATGGATGAAACTAGAAAATATCATCCTGAGTGAGTTAACCCAATCACTAAAGAACACACTTGATTCACTGATTCTGAGCCCAAAAGCTCAGAATACACAAGATACAATTCGCAAAACACATGAAACATAAGGAGGAAGACCAAACTTCATAATTAGGTCCTTCTTAGAAAGGGAATAAAATAACCATGGGAGGAGATATAGAGACAAAGTGTGCATCAGAGACTGAAGGAAAGGCCATTTGGAGACTGCCCCACCTGGGGATTCTTCCTGTCTACAGTTAGCAAACCCAGACACTATTGTGGATGCCATCTAGTGTTTGCTAACAGGAGCCTGATATAGCTGCCTCCTGAGAGGTTTTTCCAGTGCCTGAGAAATATATAGGTAGATGCTCTCAGGCAACCATTAGACTAAGCACAGTGTCCCATCAGAGTCACTCAGCATTTACATGTAGACTATCTCCTCTCTTGGACAGCCTGTATTGGAGGCCCAAAATTAACATTAGAATACAAGAGACATTCTTTCAACACACTAGATTTTTCCTGTTTGTTTGTTTGTTTCTAATCTTAGTCCAGCTCTATAGTTTTCTATGTAGATATGAAAATAAATGGTAAACTTTCCCATTTCTCCACTTTTTTTCCTAGTGATAAATATTTTTGTTTTGTTTTGTTTTGTTCTTGTTTGTTGTTGTTGTTGTTGTTGTTGTTGTTGATAAGCAACAGGATTCTTGCTATTTCAGGCAGCTACCAATGATACTCCTTCCAAGATGTAGGGTTCAGAGGGCTGATAGCAAACATGCATCAATCAGTTCTGCAACTGCATGCAACATGTAAAAAGACTACCTGTGATTTAACATATAGACATCCTGTGCCCTGTTGGTCTCACATTAGTGGCATTTCCTACTAGCCTACATACCATCTGTTCTCCTGCCAATTTTGATTTTAATTAAAATTTGAATAACCAGCATGTAAACATTTTCCAATCAAATTAAAATCTCTCATTCAACATTGTTTAAGTTGCCTCTCTCATTCCGCACCTCAAGGATAGAGTTAATTCTCTTGGAAAATTAATCCTTGGATTTGTAATTATCACAAAAATACCCAGAGTGTTGCTAAATAAAATTATTTTTCCTGTTGAAAGACATAAATATTGTCTCATACTGAACTTAAGGGCAAACCAATTTAACATTTCATCAAAATTTGTTCTAGGGAACAAATGAAGTTCTGGAGCTTATTTAGAAATTAAAGGTAATGGGACATTTACTGGATAATCACAGCGCCAACAAAAATGCTACACAAGAACATTCCTACTAAGGAAATCCTTAGTAGGAATAACAGCTTTCCAGTAGTTGTGTTTATGGAAACTTTCTCCACTATGATTTCCTGACAAGTATATGCTAAACCTCTTGGAGACAATGTTATTTTAGGGAAGACTTACATATAACAGGTGAGAGTATGAAGCTGGACACACAGATAACCATGGCTTAACACTGAATGATCTTATATGTGGGCATAAAATTAGTGAAAAATCCATATTTGGATGATATTTCATAAGCTGACATAGAGAAACTTCCCAAGATGTTACTGTTATGGCTTAGAAAAGAGGCCTGTTTAAGACAGTCATTTGTAGAAATCACAGGGAAACTATAAAATTTTTAGTTGAAAGGTAGTGTTTTTCTTCCTCATGTTTGTATTTGGTGCTCATCAGATTCCTGTATGGACACTAGAATTGCAATTTGGAGGTCTTTCTGAGAGACAACAGATGCATTTTCCATCATCAAACTTGCATCCTAGCACATAGTATAAAAAAGATAAGACAAACTAATTACATGGAGCTCACTGGTCCTTTCAAATTTAGTCACCAAGGTTTCACAAATGGTATGCCTGCATTCAGGCCATTGCTATTTGCTCACAATTCTACAGGATTCTGTTAATTTCAAAATCCTTTATTATATTTTATTACACAAACATGAATACTAGTATTCAAGATTAAATCAAGTTGTACCTGTATAGATGGCAATCTCACTTTAGAGTAGAAATTCAACAGGGACATGTTTACTGAGAGGATATGTCTAAATTTCAGGGAGAAGTGTCAGTTTCTTTGATCATAAAGATAGAAAGTTTCATCTACAGCATGAACTAGAGACATTTTCAAAGATTCTATATACACATGTGTTATCAGTGATTTCTCATCATGGAAAAGCCCTTGCAATATCTACTAGAATAGAGTCAAGCTTTGGGATAGATTTTAAAGTAAAAACAGTGTGAGGAACAGGATAAAAGTGAAAGTAGATTCTACACATAACTTTTGAACAAAAGAATCAAAAAATTAGGAAGATGATCTGTCCTAGTGCTCAGAATAATGAAGTATCCCTTCTCAGACATAGTTCTGAACCTCTTCGGGGACTCATAATACTGCAAGGCTGAACAGTTGTGACTGGAACCTGATGCACGCACCTTTTGTTTTCTTGGAATCTTCTGAAAAAGATATCTTTATCAAATTCACATAATTTAAAATAATTTCTAATCCATCATTGACTGTGTATGAGCTAATGTAACAACCACAGCAAGGAAGCAATAATCAAACAAGAAATGAGGAGCATGTGTTCACTTGATTAAATATCTTCAAATAAGCAATCACATCATTATTTACTCCATTTATTTAGATTTTATCCATACTGGAATGATAACTTGTTCATGACACAGAAACTGGGAAAGGCAAACAAAACAACAAAATGGTACATAGTGTATTATGCTACAGAAAATAAAGCTCACAAAATAGAGAAAATTAATAGTCCATGCCACTTAAATGTTTAAAATGGTGGATTCCATGAAATTATTAGAAATAAAATGAATTAAAATCCCTAAAATTTCAATCTCCCACTCAAGTATGCCATATATATATATATATATATATATATATATATATATATATATATATATATATATATATATATATATATTCAAGTTTCTGGAAGAAGATTGTCTAGCACCTGGCTGCTAGCTGATGCAAATCAAGATGAGCTATGATGAGTTAGCCATCATAGTGTTCAGTTTTCTAGAAGTGAGGTACCTCCTTAGGCTCTACATTTTTCTTACCATTTTTCTTACCATTTTCTTCACTTTTGTAAAATTTTCATGAGGAAAACAAAAACTGTTCTTTGCAAGACAAGTTGAGTGTTTTTGCATACAATAAATGAGAAGAAAAGCAGATACAGGAAATGGGTTCATAGGCATAGCTGTCATCTGCTAGGCATTCAAGTTAAACAGACTCTGCTTTGGATGTACTCATTTCCTACCTCAGAAGATAAGCTTTCCTTCCCATACTGAACCCACATCAAAACAAGGCACAGTTTTCTACAATGTACAAGTAGCAGCATTGTGGTGATAATGTTTTAGGCTCCATAATCATGCTTAGTTTTCTGAGCTCTTAAATGAGGCAAAGTTCTAGCTATTAGCTACCCTGTGATTTCTCAGGAATGACTTAAATCCCTTCAAACATATAAGCCCCCAATAAAGTCCTTTCCTACTAATGCACACAAGTAAACTCTTCTTGAATTTCAAGTATGACTAACCATGAAATCAAAGCACATTTTTTTTTGTATTTTGAGACAGGCTTTCTCTGTGTGCCCTGGTTGTCCTGGAACTCACTTTGTAGACCAGGCTGGCCTCAAACCCAGAAATCCACCTGCCTGCTGGGATTAAAGTCGTACACCACCACACCCGGCTCAAAGCACATTTTTAATAAAAAATTTTGATACATCAGAACCACTCAAGACTATCTCTTTCTGAAAAAAAAAAGATCCTTTCTTTTTGGTCAGACAGACTAGCTTTGTGATTTGTATTTATCTATTCACAGTACATGTACCAGGAATTGGGTGTGGTATAAGAGGGGATTAAAAGGAAGAGTGACTGTCCACATTTAAAATTCCCTGATGTTTCAAGGAGGAATCTGCTGTTACCAGGAAATGTATTGCTTCTGTGCCCTGCATTCCTGACATATGGTTCCATTCTAGTTTATATAGAAGAAATATCTAATAGAAATAAAGGATAAAACCTCCAAACTTCATGGGAGCACAACCATGCTATTCTCTTTAGTATTGCAGCAGATGAAAGCAGACTGTGGATTCCAGCTGTACTCATCATGGTAATGTTGGTCCCCTCCTTCAGATGCTGCTTTCAGGAATGTAGGACAGTCATTTACACATCAAATTATTCCTTCAAAATTAATATTCAGGAACATTACCTTGAGTACATCTAAAACCATGGAAGAAAATCCCCAAGAAATGTAGTTAAGTAGAGTAGTCATCTGATTGAAACCTTAAATAATTTCTTCAGAAGCACAGAAGACTAAGCCTTAAATAAAATGAAATTTAAAAGATTATCCACTAATGTATGGAACTAGAAAACATCATCCTGAGTGAAATAATCCAGTCACAAAATAACACAAATGGTATTTACTCACTGATAAGTGAATATTAAAAAGAAAATTCAGAATGCCCACGATAAAACTCACAGGCAATATGGGATGGATCCCCAGGTGGGGCAGTCTCTGTATAGCCATTACTTTAGTCTCTGCTCCACTCTGTTCTTGTATTTCTTTTAGACAGGAGCAATTCTTGTTCAAAATTTTGGAGATGAGTGAATGGCCCCATCTTTTAACTGGGGGCTTGACTAACTTCTGGGTATGGTATCTACAGGTTCTCTGTCCACTTTGCTGGTTCATTGCTATGGGTCCTGGGAGCCCCTACCTTTTCTGGCATCTGCGACTTTCTGGTGGCTAGCCCTCTTTCCGACTCCCCATTGCTACATCCCAATACAGATGGAGGTACTTGCAGAAATCTTCAGACTGAGCATGGGGACTCCAACAAAGGAATTAGGGCAAGGACTGGAAGAGCTGAAGGGGTTTTGTAACACCATAGAAAGAAAAACATAATTAACCAGAACCCGAGAGCTCCCAGGGACTAAATTACTAACCAAAAATGACCCATGGCTCCAGCTGCATATTTATCAGAGAATACTCTTATCTGGCATCAAATAGATGGGAGGTCTTTGGTCCTGTGATGGCTCCATACCCCAGTGTAGAAGAATGCTAGGGTAGTGAATTGGGTGCATGGAAGTACCCTCATAGAAGCAGGGGGAGGCTGGATGGAATATGAGGTTTGTGGAGGGTAAACCAGAAAAGAGGATAATAGTTGAAATGGCAATAATTAAAATATCCAATAAAAATTAAAAAAAAAAAACTCACAGGCCATATGAAACTCATGAAGAAGAGACACCAAAGTGTTGATGCTTCAGTCCTACTTAGAAAGTGGAAAAAAATAATTCTTGGAGGTAGAGAGATGGAGGAACCTGGGATCACGAAAAGGATGGAAGGGAAACAGGAGGACAGATCAGGTGTGGGAGTAGACAGAGGAGATGTACAGAGGGTCAGGAAATTGAACAGTGCTATGGGTGTTTAGCAGTGGTCATGGAGAGTTGGGGGTATCCACCAGAAAGTCGCAGATGCCAGGAAAGCAAGAGGCTCCCAGGACCTAATAGGAATGACAATAGTTAAAATACCCAACGGTGTAGAGAAAGAACCTGTCAAGACCATATCCAGAGGTTAGACATGACCCCTATTGTAGAATGGAGCAATCCACCCATGTCAAAAATTTTAACCCAGAATTGTTCCAGTCAAAAGGAAAACAGGGACAAAGAGTGGAGAAGAGCCTGAATAAAAGGTCATTCAGTGACTGGGGAACCATCCTATGTGTAGCCACCTAACTCAGGAACTATTAGTGAAGCAAAGAAGTGCTTGATGATAAGAGCCTGATATAGCTGTAACCTGAGAGACAATTGTAAACCCTGACCAATACAGATGCAAATGCTTGCACACAACCACTTTGCTGATTACTTGGACTCCAATGGAGGAGTTAGTGGAAGGACTGAAGGAACTGAAGGGGTTTGCAACTTCATAGGAGAAACAATATCAACCAACCAGACCCCACGCCCCAAATCTTCCAAGGACTAAACCAACAGCCAAAGAAGTACCCATTTCTCCAGCTACATATGTAGCAGAGGATGGCCTTATCTGGCATCAATGGGAGGGGAAGCCCTGGGTCCTCTGATGTTTTAATGCCACAGCATAAGGGAATGCTAGGGTGTTGAGGCGGAAGTGGGTAGGTGATTGAGGGAGCACTGTTATAGAAGCAAGGGTAGAGGAGAATATGATAGGGATTAATAGAGGAGAAACAGGGAAGGGGGATAACTTTTAGAATGTAAATAAATAAAATGATTAATCAAACAACTTTAAAAAAGGAAGAGCATCCGCAGGAAATGCGACATTAGTCATCTAGATGAAACCTGAAACAATTTCTTGGGAAAGACAGAAAACTAAGCCTTGAATAAAATTAACTTTAAAAGGTTTTCTATTATTGGTTTGAGATGTAATAGCAGCAAACTAGTATTCTGTGAGTTTTCATTTAGATGTTACAAAAAGTCCCTAGGTTCTTTAATTTCCCCTTTGCTCCTGTTTAGACACATGCTCATGGTTCTTCTCTTTATTTGTCTTAGATATATCTTCCAGAAATAAAAATCATCTAAGTCAATGAGCTCACTTCTGCCTCAATTATATCTCTATGTTTCTGCAAGTCTCCCTAATTCTGCAATTGCTGAAATATCTGTATCAATCATCAGGATAGAGAGAATAAAAGAAGAAAAAGGAACACAGGAAAGATATAAGATCAGGAAAATGTAGGTTGGAGTTAGGACATTTCTTCCATACTTGACATTGCTATTACCCACTGAGCTCAAAACAACCTGCAAAAGAACTACATAAAATCCAGTGAGTTAAAAATTCCACCAAGGAACAGGACTTCCTATTACATTCTTAGAAATATGTACATTGGCTACATGTAGGGGAGAGGGTTAAATTTCTTCAGACCACTGTTTGTATAATGCCAGTGTTCAAGGGATGACCATCGCATATGTGTGCTTATTAGGACAATTTATTGGAATTAGTAGGATTTCCATATACAAAGAAAATACAAAAATAAATAAGTAAATGTAAGTTTAACAACTGAGGAAATAATTTTAATGGTGTCTGTATGTTTTATGGGGGTCAAACAGCAGATTCATTTTTATGCAAGGTTGTGTAAAACAAAATATACAATGCAAATATGAAAATGAATTAATCTAAGGAAGAAAGTAGAAGTGAATCTTACAATACACATTCTATTATGTTTCTTCTTGTGGATAATCATGTCAAATACACAGTGGATATTTATGAAAATTTTGGACAATCTTTTAAAACTACATGTAAAATCACAATATATGCTAAATATAATTTTATCCACATGTGGATATTAGCTACAAAGAACTGAATATCCATGGTATAGACTACAGACACAAAGAACTAAATTAAAAGGAATGCCCAAATGAGGAGGCTTGATTCCCACTTTGAAGGAGAAACAAAATAATCTTGGAAATCTGAGGGAATGAGAAAGTAGGTGGGAAAGGGGAGAGGGAGGGAAAGAGGGTGATATGATCAGGTATGGGAAAAATGGAAAAGAGGCCCAGAGGGGCAAGAAAATGAATAAAAATATGAAGCTTCCTTGTGTAGGGAATGAGGGAATTCGAAGAAGTCCCAGAGGCCAGAGATGCGGAGGCTCTGAGGGACAATGCCATATTTGTAAATACTTGAGATAAGTAACCTGAAGTGAACACCTCCAGTAGCCAGACTGGCCCCCCAGTTTACACTAACCCACCTCAAAATCTCTATACAAAATTGCTCTTGTCTAAAGAAATGCAGGGATAAAAATGGAGCAGAGACTGAAGGAATGGCCACAAGTTACTGGCCCAAATTGGAATCCACCTCATGGGCAGGCACCAATCCTTGACACTATAACTGATCCTCTAATGTGCTTGCCAACAGGAGCATAGAATAGCTGCCTTCTGAGAGTGTCTACCCAACATATTATTAATTCAGACACAGATACTTACTGCCAAACATTAGACAGAACTCATAACCCCTATGGTAGTTTTAGAGGAAGTGTTGAAGCCAAAGAAAGGGAAAGCCCTTAGGAAGAATAACAGTGTCAACTAACCTGGGCTACAGAAAACTCCCAGAGAAAAAGCATACCCAGACTTGTCTGAGACCCCTGGCATATATGCACCAGAGGACTAATTTAGGCCACTCTCTCAGAGGCCAAGGGAGCAGGGAGAGAAGGAAGAGCACTATAAGTGGGTACCAGTAGGTGACAACATTTGAGATGTTAATATGTAAATAAATTTATAAATTCCACTAGTATACTCATTTTTATAGGATGGCTCTGAATCTGAGACCAAATTAAATACACTGTTATCTTTATAAAATCTTGGCAGTATTTTCAAAATTTATCATGTTGCTTTGATTTCAAAAGCATTAGACAATAATCCAGTCTTCCTGTTGAGGGACTTAGAAGTTAACCATGAACAGTGTGATGGGAAAATTTAGGCATTAGCAGGATAAGGTTTTCTTCCAAATCAATGTGGTTGTGATTCAGTTTTTATCCCAGACAATTTAGGAAGAGTTCGCTGGTTAGTAAATAAAACCATGTGGAATTAATATAAATAGTTAATAGGAGGGAGAGGAAGGGAGGGACCTGGATGGGAAAGGGCACAGGCACGGGAAGAGGGAAACATGATCAGCTTTTGGGTGGGGCAACCAAACTGAAGCCCTGAAGGTCAGCAGAAAGATTGGAAACAGGAACGTTGGGTTGTTGGAAGTGAGGGGACCCTCTAGAATGTACCAGAAGGCTGAAAGGTGAAAGACTCTCACAACTCAAAGGCAAGGACCTTAGATGAAATGGGGAAAAGGAACATGTAGAACTCATGCCCAGTAGAAAGACTGGGCATCAAGAGGAGGGATTGTGTTGCCATCCCACAGTCAAACACTCTGACTCAGAATTGCTCCTGTATGAAATGACTTTTGAGACAAAAAATGAGAAGAGCCTGAGGAAAAGGCGGTCCAGCAACAGACCCAAATTGGAATTCAGCTCAAGGAAGGGCCCCAAGGCTTGACACTATTATTGATACTTAGTGTGCTTACAAACAGGAACCTATCAGGACTGCCTTTGAAAAGACCCAACTTGAAGCTGAAAAAGATAAATGTAGCCATTTACATCTAATGAATTCATAGAAATTGCAGACCCACATGGATGATTTAGGGAAAAGCTGGAATAAGCTGAAAAGGAGCGTGACTGTTTAAGAAGACCAGAATTCTGAAAGTCCCCTATACCCTACTCCCCCATCCCTGCCCTGCTTCCCTACTCATCCACTCCCACTTCTTGGCCCTGGTGTTCCCCTGTACTAGGGCATATAAAGTTTGCAATACCAAGGGGTCTCTCTTCCCAATGATGGCCGACTAGGCCATCTTCTGCTACATATGCAGCTACAGACATGACTTCTGGTGGTACTGGTTAGTTCATATTGTTTTTCAACCTGTAGGGTTGCAGACCCCTTCAGCTCCTTGGGTACTTTCTCTAGCTCCTCGATTGAGAACCCTGTGTTCCATCTAATAGCTGACTGTGAGCATGCACTTCTGTGTTTGTCAGGCACTGGCATAGCCTCACACGAGACAGCTATATCAGGGCCCTTTCAGCAAAATCTTGCTGTTGTATGCAATATTGTCTATGTTTGGTGACTGATTATGGTATGGGTCCCCGGATGCAGCAATCATTGGTTGGCCCATCTTTTTGTCTCAGAAAAAAAAAAAATTCAAAGGCTTCCACATAATGAGCAATCTCATGGGTCATGGGCCAAGGACAGGTGGACATAGTGATATTGCATATTAAACTTGCCTTGAACCGCTTAATGTTTTTCTCAGATCACAAATACATACTACATTTAAGGGGAATTTATTTAAGAATACAGAAACGGTTTTATGTTATTAAAAATAGGGATAGACCCTTTTGAAAAATGAAAAATAAGCTATAAAATTATTTTCCATTAGTCAAAGCTTTAATTCTATAAAGGGAAGATTGCAACAGCAAAGCATGATGTAAATATATCTAAGATAAATTACTACAAAATCATGTAAAATGATTCCTGTTGAAGTACCAGAAACAGCAACTTTGTTCCTGAAATAAGAAGCCTAATGGAAAAGCAACAAAATAAAGTATGTTTTGGGTGGAAAAAAAAGAAGAAGAGCAGCATTTTCAACTAACATGGACCCGTGAGATATCTCAAACACTGAGTTACCAACCAGTTAGCATACACCAGCTGATATGAGGCCCCCAACACATATACAACAGAGGGATGCCCTGTCTGGACTCAGAGAAGATACACCTAACCATCACGAGACTAGAGGCCCCAGGGAGTGGGGATGTCTGGTGGGGTGGGTATAGGTGGATAGGGACACTCTTGAGGAGACAGGCATAAGACATATAAAATTTGGAAGAGTCAGAGCGTAGACCAGGAGGGAAATAAAGTCTGGACTGTAAAATGATGAGTAATTAAAAAAAAATACTTACAAAATAATTTTAAAATATTTTTATTGGTTCTTTTTTAACTTAGTATCATATATCCAATCCCATTCATTTTCATGTCCCTTTGTACCCATCCTCTGCCCTTTCAAAAGTCACTACCAAAAGAAAATCAAAAGCACTCATTGTGGAAACTGGAGAATGTCAAAGTATTTTCCTCATTTTTTTGTACTCTTCTTTGCTTACAAACGCTCATTGCAATGGGACATCCACCTTTGGAATATGCTACACTATCAATACAGGGACCTCATTGGGACTCTTACCAGATATCCTGTTGTTGACTTGTGTTATGGAAATCTTTAGGCCCAGCCAAGTAACATGGTCTAGCAATTCATTGATTCAGTAGGCCAACACAAAGCCCTGTATGTTGTCCTGGCAAGTATCTGAGCTGTTCAGCCTGCCAGCTCTTCTGAACTAGTTTATCCAATGCTACTACCAGGAGAGAGCACAGACAGCAACCAGCTCTCCCGTTCTCATGTCCTGAGGTTTGGCTCACTTGCATCCCTACCATCAAGGTTAGCTCTACAGAACTGCCCATGTGAGTTGCAGGGTCTACTCTCTAGGTGCCCGAGGTCCTCTCAGCAGTGGCCTCAGGTATGCGATGCCCTGCCTGCAGTGTCACATAGGTCAGGGTTTATCTCAGTTGTGGTCTGCCAACATGGCTCTCTCTGGTGCCTGATTGATGATCATCTGAGGCAAGTTCCCTGTTTGAGCTCCTTGGATCCAGAGTACTGGTCATCTTGGCTGGCTTTTTGCTTGGGCTGTGATATATAAGTTTGAGGTGCAGGCATTTTGTATCATAAAATAATACTTATGATTAATTCTATAAAATAATTTTTATAATAAAATGTGTCAAATGGCTAAAAAGGAAATAAATGCATGTCTCCATAGCTATATAAATAAAATGTAAGAAAAACATAAAGGGGCTGTGAGCAGAAATTACTCTAGAATTTGTCTGTCTAGAAATAGACAAAATTTTAGTTTTGGGAGTGTTTAAGAGTACCCTTGGGGGTTAATGCATTGAACATGGAGAGCAATATTGTGAGAGAGCTGGTATGGACCTATAACCTCCAGACCCATGCTCATAGTTCTGCACAACTTGCACTGAGTTCTTTCAAAACTTTTCCTCAACTGCTAAATTTGTCCCACTTCTCCCATTTATAAATACCCAAAATTCTATTCTTAAAATATTAATAACCACATATCAACAAAAATGAAATAATATCTTTAAAAACTGAGAAAAAGAGAATCAATATCATGGAGAAAGGCAGGTCATTCAAGAGTATAACATATGCTTTATCACACAATTGATGAATGGACATTGTTTAAACTACCATTTGTATGGTCAAGTTAACAGACAAATGGTTTATCTGAAAAAAATCTCATGTATGAATAGACATTTCATCAAAGCAGATGTAACACCATGAATGAAACCTAAATATTCCAATACTTTCATTCTCATGGAAATATAAGTATTAGCAATGTGAAATATTTTTCTAGAAATCTAACATGCATACTGTTAATTCAACATGTCATTTTACCTTTAATCCTACACACATGGTAATTCCATAATGGTAGTCACCTTAACATGCCAATAATATCCCCCAAACAGATCCCTCCCTCAGAGTTCCCATTGACTAAACAACCAACCAAAGATTACACCTGGAGTGATCCATGGCTCAAGCTGCATATGTAACTGAAGATAGCCTTGTCAGGCATCCGTGTGGAGAGGCCCTTGGTATTGTGAAGGCTAGATGCCCTAGTGTAGGGGAATGCCAGACTGGGAGGCAAGAGGGTAAGGGGGAGCACCCTCATAGAAGCAGTGGAAGGGAGGTTGGATAGGGGGTTTCAAGAGGGGAAACCGGGGAAGCTGATAACATTTGAAATGTAAATAAAGAAAATATCCAATAAAAGAAAAAAATCTTCACAAATAAAACATAATTAAAACAGTTCAAAATTTTGAAAAAATATATGGATTTCTTGATAACATGCCACCCCTACTTAAGTTAAACTAGTATATATAAGTAAAATATTTTTGTATTTCTTCTTATTCCTTCCTTAAAATTTAGTGGTAAAATTTTCATAGAGCATGATAAAAATAAAATGTAGATAAATTGAAAGAGTTACAGAGATCGGAAGTGGAATCCAAAGGATGGACCCAATGACTGCGGCTGCCAGGGATCCATCCCACAATCAGCCACCAAACATAGACACTATAGCATATGCCAGCAAGATAGTGCTGAAAGTGCCCGGCTATAGCTGTCTCGTGGGAGACTATACCAATGCCTGGCAAACATGGAGGTGGAAGCTCACAGTCAGCTATTAGATGGAACACAGGGTTCCCAAGGAAGGAGCTAGAGAAAATACCCAAGGAGCTGAAGGGGTCTTCAACCCTAAAGGTGGAAGAATAACATGAACTAAGTAGTACCCCCTGAGCTCATGTCTCTAGCTGCATATATAGAAGAGGATGGCCTAGTTGGCCATCATTGGGAATAGAGGCCCCTTGGTCATGCAGACTTTATATGCCCCAGTACAGGGGAATGCTAGGGCCAAGATGTTGGAGCGGGTGGGTAGGGGAGCAGGGCCGGAAGGGGGGAGGGTAAAGGGAACTTTCTGGATAACACTTGAAATGTAAATGAAGAAATTATCTAATAAAAGTTGGAAAAAATTCTCTCAGTTAACAAAAGGTTTAACACCTAGTGTTTAAACATATTTCATTCCTGAGTAGTTTTAATATAATTGCAATGGAAAGGTTGGAAAGAATACAAAGTAAAATTAGTGCAAAAGACCTTGACAATTTCTAAGTTTCTGAATTATCAAACTCTTGCAAAATGACCGATCCAGACACCCATTTCCTTGATCAATTGCCAAGATAAAATCTGATCCAACTTTAGATGTGCACAAGTGTCCTAGATTCTCATGCACATTAAAGAACATAACAGTTCCCTACAATAAGATCCCTGGGTTCATGCTTTTCCTACCTAAACAAACTACAAAAGAGAATTCTTTAAGTAATGTTGTGCACAATACCAAATGGTATCTTGCTCGTCTCCTAACCTCTCTCCCCTGTTTCTATATCTTTTACTGCCATAGCTATACGTGCACCTGTAGATACATATACTCGTCTTTAACAGAGTTTTATGTAAAGGTAATAGTCTGAGGGAGTTTGTAAACTTCTTCCTATAATTCTTCTAACAATATTTTATTGTTGCTTCAGTCTGTTGAGTTATAATTGGTACATCTCAAGTGAACACTTTAGACTGCACAACAATATTATCCTGTATTATGATCCAGAAGGAGCAGAATTTGAAGAGAAAAAAATTACAGAGGGCACACAATAAAACCATATATTGTGTAACAAATTCAGTTGTAGAAGATTTTGTTTCCAGAAAGAACTTAAGCAAAGCTATAAAACTGCATAAACACACATGACATAGAAAATAGAAGTAATTATCATGAACATAATGTTAAAGAAGAAATACTGACCAGTCAACGGAGATTCCCTGCCAAGGTAGACAAGAAAATTTGTTGGGTAAATTCTTTCAAAGGGAATATAGAATAGAAGTCTGGCACAAAACAGATACAATTTATTTTCTACTACTCTCAAGTCGTGCTTGACCTAAGAGAAAGTGATGGGCAGACAAGGAAGTGAGAGTAAATCATATGAGTTACTATTTGGCAAAGAGCAGTAGTTTTGTATCTCAAACTTGTAATGGAAATAAATACCTCTGGAGCTCTTCATAGGAATAGAAGGATAATAAGCACAATATCAGGTGTTATATTTCTATGACCCTAGAGGGCTTCAGATATCATGTGGGATATTGTCTTCAATGCTTACAGCTCAAATTTTTCAGGTCATCTTATGTGGCCAAGGGAGAACTTTTCCTGTCATAGCACTTCTTACGGCTAGATGCCCCAAGAAACTGTAAGGAGAAGTACATCCTCATTCTCCATCAGAAATTAATTCCCAGAGTGACTCATCCTCATTTCGGATGATGATGAAGCACTGCAAAACTGAGGCAGAAATGATGTTTCAGAGATAGGAACATATTTCTTCTACAGAAAACATAAGTGGATGACTCATAGCAGCAGCTTGGGGAATTCCAGCATGTTTTTCTTATGTTGGTTTTTTATTTGCTCTGTCTGTCACAGGTTTTGAAGAAATACCATTCTTTCTTCTCTGGAGCTGTTTTTTTTTTTGTTTGTTTGTTTGTTTTTTGTTTTTTTTTTTTTTAAATCAGGATTTGTCTATTTCAAGCTGACAGCTGGACTATATCCAAAAACCATGCTATAAAAACCTTGAATGTGGTGATGCTAATTAACTCAGGTTGTCTATATTTGCAGGGGTGTGTACATTCATATAGGATATGGCTTAAAAAACAATCAGGAGAGATATCTCAATGCCCCCTCCCCCCAAAAAAAGAAAAAAGAAAAAAAATAACAGCCCTGCTGTTCAACAATCACCAAGTTGCTACTTGATCTTGGTCTCTTCCCTTTATGTTTCAGTGGAAGAATGGAAAGTGAAAGGGTAAAATTGTAAATATATAATTTACCCTGATCTCTTGCTACAATTATCTAAACAGCAAAACAGCCTATGATGCTTGGAGCAGGATTATGTGCCTGGATACTTGGTCTAGGACCTGGCTTTCTCTAATAAAGCACATAGTTCTTTCTGTACAATTCAGTTATAATTCTTGGCTGCCAAGTAAAGCTTGCTGCACACCTGTGTCATTTTTCCCAAGGACTCTGATGATATACATAAATTACTCCATTATATAGGATGTTTATGTATATTTCAGTATTCTAGACAAAAGGCATTTATAATAACTAACTGCTTGAGCTTTAGGCTTACCCGTGAGACATTAAGTCTTTAAAATATTCTAGAGATCAAAATTATTCTTTCATTCCAGGTATAATCACAGAAGCGAGAAAAGATGTAACTCATTTACAAAATTAAGAAAAATAAATGTTGATCATCCCTCTCTGAACGCAGAGGATAGGGCCGCCTGCGCACTCTCCACACCCCAGGACATTAGGCACACTTCGGGGTTAAAGGTGAGTGGAGAGCACCGGGGGCCTTGAAATCGCGGAGGGTCCAGTGTCCCAGTTGCAGCAGCAGCTGGAACAGAGGATCTGAGACCAAGCAGAGGCTGGGACCCCTCCCAGCCAGCCAGGACCTCCCCCGCCGCCTGCCGGCCTATCATCATCCCTCTCTGAACCCAGTGGATAGGGCCGCTTGCGCTTGCGCACTCTCTAAACCCCAGGACATTAGGCACACTTTGGGTTAAAGGACACTAGGCACACATAGAGGTGAACAGCTGAACTCAGCATCTGTTCCTGCCCAATCCCGTGCAACCTAAGTCACCAGCCAGGACAGAGTTAGAGGCCCAGCCAAGGACGGACTCTCCCTTCCCCATCTGGTCTGGTCCTGTGCACCCGCACCAGCCCAGGGCTCGAGCGAGAGCAATGCACACTCTCCGGAGGAGCGTCCAGGCTGTCTTGGGACCACAGGTGAGCAGCTGAACGCAGCATCTGTTCCTGCCCAATCCCGTGTGACCTGAGTCACCAGACAGGACAGAGATAAAGGCCCAGACCATTTCAGACTCTCCCTTCTGGCCTGCACCAACACCAGGTCTCCTTGGTTAGAGATGGCAGGAGGTAAGCGTAAGAACAGAAGCAACAGAATCCAAGGGTACTTGGCATCACCAGATCCAAACTAACCCACCCCATCAAGTCCTAGATACAACAGCACACCAGAAAAACAGGACATGGATATAAAGTCACTCGTCAGGATGATGATGGAGGACTACAAAAAGGAAAAACAGGAAAATGCAGATAAACAAGTAGAAGCATTTAAAGAGGGAAAACTTAGAGAGGTACAGGAAAACACAGATAAACAACTAGAAGCATTTAAAGAGGAAAAACTTAGAGAGTTACAGGAAAACAATAGCAAACAGGTGATGGAATGGAACAAAACCATCCAGGACCTAAAAATGGAAGTAGAAACAATTAAGAAAAACCAAAGGAAGATAACCCTGGAGATAGAAACCATAGGAAAAAAATCAGGAACCATAGATATGAGCATCAGCAACAGAATGCAAGAGATGGAAGAGAGAATCTCAGGCACAGAAGATTCTATAGGGAGCATAGACAAGACAATCAAAGAAAATGCTAAATGCAAAAAGATTCTAACACAAAATATCCAGGAAATCCAGGACACAATGAGNGACGGAAACTCTGCCCTAGAGAAAGCAAGAAAGTAATCCTTCAACAAACCTAAAAGAAGACAGCCACAAGAACAGAATCCCAACTCTAAAAACAAAAATGACAGGAAGCAACAATTACTGTTCCTTAATATCGCTTAATATCAATGGCCTCAATTCTCCAATAAAGAGACATAGACTATCAGACTGGCTACACAAACAGAACCCGACATTTTGCTGTCTACAAGAAACACACCTCAGGAAGAACAACAGACACTACCTCCGAGTGAAAGGCTGGGAAACAATATTCCAAGCAAACGGTCCTAAGAAAAAAGCTGGGGTAGCCATTCTAATATCGAATAAAATAGACTTTCAACCCAAAATTATCAAAAGAGACAAAGAGGGGCGCTTCATACTCATCAAAGGCAAAATCTTCCAAGAGGAACTTTCAATTCTGAATATCTATGCTCCAAATGCAAGGACAGCCACTTTCATTAAAGAAACTTTAGTAAAGCTTAAATCGCACATCACATCTCACACAATATTAGTGGGAGACTTCAACACCCCACTCTCATCAAGGGACAGATCCTGGAAACAGAAACTAAACAGAGACTCAGTCGAACTAATGGAAGCTATGAAACAAATGGACTTAACAGATATCTACAGAATATTTCATCCTAAAACAAAAGGATATACTTTTTTCTCAGCACCTCATGGCACCTTCTCCAAAATTGATCACATAATTGGCCACAAAACAGCCCTCAACAGATTCAAAAATATTGAAATTGTCCCTTGCATCCTACCAGATCACCAAGGACTAAGGCTGCTATTCAATAACAACATAAGTAGCAGAACACCATCATTCAAATGGAAACTGAACAACACTCTACTCAATGATACTTTGGTCAAGGAAGGAATAAAGAAAGAAATTAAAGACTTTCTAGAGTTTAATGAAAATGAAGCCACAACATATCGAAATTATGGGACACAATGAAAGCATTCCTGAGAGGTAAACTCATAGCTCTGAGTTCCTACCAAAAAAAAAAAAAAAAAAAATGGAGAGAGCTTACACCAAAAGCTTGGCAGCACATCTGCATGCTCTAGAATAAATGGAAGCAAAGTCACCTAAGAGGAGTAGACGGCGGGAAATAATCAAACTCAGGGGTGAAATCAACCATGTGGAAACAAAAAGAACTATCCCAAGAATCAATCAAACCAGGAGCTAGTTCTTTGAAAAAGTCAACAAGATAGACAAACCCTTGGCCAGACTCACTAGAGGGCACAGGGTTAGCATCCAAATCAACAAAATCAGAAATGAAAAGGGAGACATAACAACAGATCCTGAGGAAATTCAAAACACCATCAGATCCTTCTACAAAAGGTTATATTCAAAAAACTGGAAAATCTGGATGAAATGGATAACTTTCTAGACAGATACCAAGTTCCAAAGTTAAACCAGGATCAGATTAATGACCTAAACTGCCCTATAACTCCTAAAGAAATAGAAGCAGTCATTAATAGTCTCCCAACCAAAAAAAGCCCAGGACCACACGGGTTTAGTGCAGAGTTCTATCAGACCTTCAAAGAAGACCTAGTTCCAGTTCTTCTCAAAGTATTCAACAAAATAGAATCTGAAGGCACACTACCCAATTCATTCTATGAAGCCACAATTACTTTGATACCTAAACCACATAAAGACACAACAAAGATAGAGAACTTCAGACCAATTTCCCTTATGAATATAATATCAAAGCAAAAATACTCAACAAAATTCTCGCCAACCGAATCCAAGAACACATCAAAAGGATCATCCATCATGACCAAGTGGGCTTCATCCCAGGAATGCAGGGATGGTTTAATATACGGAAATCCATCAACATTATACACTATATAAAGAAACTGAAAGATAAAAACCACATGATCATCTCCTTAGATGCTGAGAAAGCATTTGACCAAATCCAACACCCATTCATGATAAAGGTCTTGGAAAGAACAGGAATTCAAGGCCCTTACCTAAACATGATAAAAGCAATCTACAGCAAACCAGTGGCCAACATCAAACTAAATGGAGAGAAGCTGGAAGCAATCCCACTAAAGTCAGGGACCAGACAAGGCTGCCCACTTTCTCCCTACCTATTCAATATAGTACTTGAAGTCCTAGCCAGAGCGATTCGACAACAAAAGGAGGTCAAGGGGATACAAATTGGAAAGGAAGAACTCGAATTATCGCTATTTGCAGATGATATAATAGTATATATAAGTGACCCCAAAAACTCCACCAGAGAACTCCTAAACCTGATAAACAGCTTTAGTGCAGTAGCTGGATATAGAATCAACTCAAACAAATCAATGGCCTTTCTCTATACAAAGGATAAACTGGCTGAGAAAGAGATCAGGGAAACATTACCCTTCACAATAGTCACTAATAGTATAAAATATCTTGGTGTGACTCTTACGAAGGAAGTGAAAGATCTGTATGACAAGAACTTCAAGTCTCTGAAGAAAGAAATTGAGGAAGATCTCAGAAGATGGAAGGATCTCCCATGCTCATGGATTGGCAGAATCAATGTAGTAATAATGGCTATCGTGCCAAAAGCTATCTACAGATTCAATGCAATCCCCATCAAAATTCCAACTCAATTCTTCAAGGATCTAGAAAAGACAATCAGCAAGTTCATCTGGAATAAGAAAAGACCTAGACTAGCGTAAACTCTTCTCAACAATAAAAGAACCTCTGGTGGAATCACCATGCCTGACCTCGAGCTGTACTACAGAGCAATCGTTATAAAAACTGCATGGTACTGGTACAGCAACAGACAGGTAGATCAATGGAAGAGGATCGAAGACCAAGAAATGAATCCACACACCTATGGTCACATGATCTTTGACAAGGGAGCTAAAACTATCCAGTGGAGAAAGGACAGCATTTTCAACAAATGGTGCTGGCACAACTGGCGGTTATCATGTAGAAGACTGGGAATTGACCCATTCTTATCTCCTTGTACGAAGGTCAAGTCTAAGTGGTTGAAGGATCTCCACATAAAACCAGAGACACTGAAAGTTATAGCGGAGAAAGTGGGGAAAAGCCTCGAAGATATGGGCACTGGGGAAAAATTCCTGAATAGAACAGCAATGGCTTGTGCTGTAAGAAGGAGAATTGACAAATGGGACCTCATAAAGTTGCAAAGCTTCTGTAAGGCAAAAGATACTGTCAACAAGACAAAAGGGCCACCAACAGATTGGGAAAGGATCTTTACCAATCCTAAATCGGATAGGGGACTGATATCCAATATATATAAAGAACTCAAGAAGGTGGACATCAGAGAATCAAATATCCCCATTAAAAAGTGNTACAAAAAATTTGGTACATTTACACAATGGAGTACTACTCAGCTGTTAGAAACAATGAATATATGAAATTCCTAGGCAAATGGATGGATCTGGAGGGTGTCATCCTGAGTGAGGTAACCCAATCACAAAAGAACTCACATAACATGTACTCACTGATAAGTGGATACTAGCCCAGAAGCCTAGACTACCCAAGATACAATTTACTAAACACATGAATCTCAAGAAGAATGAAGTTCAACATGTGATATCTTTGCCCCTTCCTAGAATAAAGAACAAAGCACACACTGAAGGAGTTACAGAGATCATGTGTGAAGCTGAATCAAAAGGATGGACCAACCAGTGACAGCGGCTGCCAGGGATCCCTCCCATAAACAGCCACCAAAATAAACACTATAGCATATGCCAGCAAGATAATGCTGAAAGGGACCTGATATAGCTGTCTTGTGGGAGGCTATACCAGCGCCTGGTAAACACAGAAGTGGATGCTCATAGTCAGCTATTAGTTGGAACACAGGACTCCCAAGGAAGGAGCTAGAGAAAGTACCCAAGGAGTTGAAGGGGTCTTCAATCCTCTAGGTGGAAGAATAACATGAACTAACTAGGTCCCCCTGCACTCATGTCTCTAGCTGCATATATGGAAGAAGATGGCCTAGTTGGCCATCATTGGGAGGAGAGGCCCCTTGGTCATACAGACTCTATATGCCCCAGTACCGGGGAACGCCAGGGCCATTAAGTGGGAGGGGGTGGGTAGTGGAGCAGGGCGGGGATGCGGGAGGGTAAGGGAAAATTTCTGGATAACATGTGAAATGTAAATGAAGAAAATATCTAATAAAGAGGAAAAAAAAAAAGAAAAAGAAATGTTAGAGTTTGATCCCTGCCCACAAACCTTGACACTATTAATGATACTGTGCTGTCTTTGTAGACAGGAGCTTAGTATGAATGCCCTATGAGAGTCTCTACCAGCTGCTGAATGAGAAAGATAGAAATACTTACAAGAAGCCATTGGACAGATGTCAGGACCTCTAAGGAAGTGTCAGGGGAAGCATCAAAGGAGATGAAGGGAATTGGAACCCCATAATAATAACAACAGTGTCAACTAACCCAGACACCTCAGAGCTCTCCCAGAGACAAAGGCACCAACCAATGAGCATACATAGGCTGGTCCCTGGCCTCCAGCAATATGATGTAGTAGAAGACTGCCTTGTCTAACCTCAGTGAGAAAGGATGCTTCTAATCCTGGAGAGACTTGAGGTTCCAGGGAAGGGGTATGTTGGGGGGTGAGATGGGTGTAGCAGGTGGGTGAGGGAGTACTCTCTAAGAGCCAAAGGAAAGCAGGGATGGGATGAAGAACTCTTGAATTGGGGACTGAAAATGGGGACAACATTTGAAATATAAATAAATGAAACAATTTCATTAAAAACATAGAAATGTTACCTTGGCCTTGGTATAATTCCCAGTTGTTTGTCTTTACTATATGTCACTTTAAGAATCAGGTAAAGGAGTTGTAACATATCATACTTACTTACAAAATATATACTAGGGTTTATAGGATGAAATACTTGTGTGTTATGTATTTCTCCTTTAAAACTGGATTGCTCAGCTACCAGTTTAACATGAGATGTTATAACATTTTTTAGAAAAAAAAATCTCTCAGATACCACACCATGTTTAAAAACTTTATTATACTTAAAAATAAAATAAATAAATAAATAAACAAAACAAAACAAAACAAAACTTCGCCAGACTTAATGTAATCACAATTGAATATTGGGAAAATACAAATAAGAACACTGTAGAAAACCTTGACAATTTCTTGGTTTCTGCCTCCTCCAATTAAATCACAGTAATCCATACTGGTACCTATCTTCTTGAGCTCCCAGTGCTTAGTTTCTACTGAAATTTGTTCTAATTCTTCAGCTGTTTAGGTAGCCCAGTTCCTCCTGTTCATGAAGAACAGTATAGCAACTCCTGCTTAGACAACATGAGAATTCCTGAATTTTTTTCTTTCCTTCTATAAAGCTATTACAAAGGAATGCCCTTGGGTAAGGGTATGCAAAGTAATTAGCTGTATCTTGCTCACTTCACTATTTTCCACTTCATCTCTCTCTTTCTTCTCTATATTTACATCAACATACACTTACTAATGCCAAGTTTTGATATCAATGAGACATTCTGTGAGACATAGAAATGCCTTACTTTGAAGAAGAAAGACCAAAATGTTTACAGTTCTATCCTTCTTAGAAGGGGGAACAAAATACCATTGACGGAATTACAGAGACAAAATATGGAGCAGAGACTGAAGGCATGAACATCCAGAGACTGCCCCACCTGGGGATCCATCCCATAAACAACCACCAAACCCAGACACTATTGCAGATTCTAACAAGAGCTTGCTGGCAGGAGACTGATATAGCTGTCTCCTGAGAGGCTCTGCCAGTACCTGGCAAATACAGAAGTAGAGGTTCACAGTCATCCATTAGACAGAGCACAGGGTACCCAATGGAGAGCTAGAGAAAGTACCCAAGGAGCTGAAGGGGTTTTCAGCCCCCTAGGAGGAACAACAATATGAACTAACCAGTAACCCCAGAGATCCCTGGGATTAAATCACCAATCAAAGAAAGTACAAGACTATCCAGCTATACGACTACTGGACAAATACCAAAAAGATGCTCCAACATATAACAAGAACACATGCTCCACTATATTCACAGCAGCCTTATTTTTAATAGCCAGAAGCTGGAAAGAACTTAGATGTCCTTCAACTGAGGAATGAATACAGAAAATATAGTGCATTTACACAACAGAATACTACTCATCTTTTAAAAACAATAGAGTGGGCAGGTTGGTGAGCAGGGGAGGGAGGGTAGGAAGAACAGGGCTAGGGGGTATATAGGAGGCTTTGTGGATAGCATTTGAAATGGAAATGAAGAAAATAATCTAATAAAAATGCCTTAAAAATCATTTAGCATGAAAATAAAAAGGTAATGAGCTGATTAGAAGAAAGCATTTTTGTTTCAGCTTTGGGCAGTAGTGCTTTGATAGCCATCCTTACTTCACTTACCATAGCAACAGTTGCTCTAGTTTCAGAAATGAAGACTGCACATTTTGTTAATGACAAATAAAAATGTCTCATTGACACTTGCAAGGCAACAAATTGTAGATAAAAAAATAAGAAATAAATCTTGATGATTTAGAGGCATTAGAACAAGAGATAAAAAATATTAATGGTCAGCTTTCTACCAAGCGTCAAGCCAGCTTTTGGTACATATGTGAAATGCCATTACCTTTTTTTTTTTTTTTTGATGGATATTTTCTTTATTTACATTTCAAACATCTGCTTTCCCAGTTTTCCTCTCTCCGTAAACACCCTATCACATCCTCCCTCCTCCTGCTTCTATGAGTGTGTTCCTTCACCCACCCACTCACTCCCATCTCAATGCCCTCCATTTCCCTACACTGGGGCAAATATTGAGCCAAGGATCACTCCTCTCATTGATGCATGACAAGGAAAGCCTCTGATACATATGTAGTTAGAGCCATGTGTATGCCTTTGTTGATGGGTTAGTCCCTGAGAGATCTGGGAGGTCTGGTTGGTTGATACTGTTGTTCTTCTTATGGGGATAAAAACCTTTCAAGTCCTTCAGTCATTTCTCCAACTCCTCTTTTGGGGAGCCTCTGCTCAGTACAATGGTTGGCTGTAAGACTCCACATCTGTATTTGCAAGGCTCTGGCAGGGCCTCTCAGGAGACAGCCATATCAGGCTCCTTTCAGCAAGCACTTCTTGGCATCTACAATACTGTCTGGGTTTGGTAACTCTATATGGGATGAATCCCAAGGTGGGAATTATAATTAAAGTCAAAATTGGAATTTTACTAAAAATCATTTGTTGGGAATTTGGAAAAACAGTGATATTACTCATGATACTACTCAATTGCAGGCCTAAATCTCATCTATGAGTAAAGTACATGTTGAATCTACTAACATATAAATGCCCAGTCTCTTAGCTCTGGTTTAAGGTCATTAAACCCTGTTAGTTAAGGCTACATTGGGTTATTGTTATCACCCAGGAATAATTCTTCTCCTCCTTATTTTTCTAGCCATCTTCCAACTAGTCTTTTCCTTAATTTCTACAGCTAAGAGATATTTTGAGCTTCAATTAAAAAATAAAAAGAGGAAATGGAGAGAAGCTTGAAGCAATCCCACTAAAATCAGGGACAAGACAAGGCTGCCCACTTTCTCAACGAAAGGAGATCAAGGGCATACAAATTGGAAAGGAAAAGTCAAAATATCCCTATTTACAGATGATATGATAGTATATATAAGTGACCCTAAAGATTCCACCAAAGAACTCCTAAACCTGATAAACAGCTTCAGAGCAGTAGCTGTATATATCAATGGCCTTTATCTACACAAAAGATTAACAGGATGAAAAAGAAATTAGGGAAACAACACCCTTCACAAGAGTCACAAATAATATAAAATACCTTGGTGTGACTTTAAGGAAGGAAGTGAAAGATATTTCTGACAAGAACTTCAAGTCTCTGAAGAAAGAAATTGAAGAAGATCTCAGAAGATGGAAAGATCTCCCATGCTCATGGATTGGCAAGATTAATATAGTCAAAATGGCGATCCTGCCGAAAGCTATCTACAGATTCAACACAATCCCCATCAAAATTCCAACTCAATTCTTCACTGAGATAGAAAGGGAAATTTGCAAATTCATCTGGAATAATAAAAAACCTAGGATAGCAAAAACTATCCTCAACAATAAAAGAACCTCTGGTGGAATCACCAAGCCTGACCTCAAGCTCTGCTACAGAGCAAATGTGATAAAAACTGCATGGTACTGGTATAACAACAGACAGGTAGACCAATGGAATAGAATTGAAGACCCAGAAATGAACTCACTCACACACCTTTGGTCACCTTATCTTTGACAAGGGAGCTAAAACTATCCAGTGGAAAAAAGACAGCATTTTCAACAAATGGTGCTGGCACAACTGGCGGTCAACATGTTGAAGAATATGAATTGATCCATTCTTATCTCCTTGTACAAAGCTCAAGTCTAAGTGGATCAAAGACCTCCACATTAAACCAGAGACACTGAAATTCATAGGGGAGAAAGTGGGGAAAACTCTTGAAGATATGGGCACAGGGGTAAAATTCCTAAACAGAACACCAATGACCAGTGCTGTAAGATCACAAATCAACAGATGGGACCTTATAAAATTGCAAAGATTCTGTAAAGCAAAAGATACTGTCAACAGGACAAAAAGGGCACCAACGGGTTGGGAAAGAATTTTTACCAATCCTAAATCTGATAGAAGGCTAATATTCAATATTTACAAAGAGCTCAAGAAGCTGAACTCCAGAAATTCAAATAACCCCATTAAAAATGGGGTACAGAGCTAAACAAAGAATTTTCAAATGAAGAATGCCAAATGGCTGAGAAGCACCTTAAAAATGTTCGAAATCCTCAATCATCAGAGAAATGCAAATAAAAACAACCCTGAGATTCCACCTCACACCGGTGAGAATGGCTAAGATCAAAATTCAGGTGACAGCAGATGCTGGCAAGGATGTGGAGAAAGAGGAACACTCCTAAATTCCTGGTGGGATTGCAAGCTGGTACAAACACTCTGGAAATCAGTCTGGCGGTTTCTCAGAAAACTGGACATAGTACTACTGAAAAATCCAGCAATACCTCTACTGGGCATATACCCAGAAGATATTCCAACTCGTAATAAGGGCACATGCTCCACTATGTTCATAGCACCCTTATTTATTATAGCCAAAAGCTGGAAAGAGCCCAGATGTCCCTCAACAGAGGAATGGATACAGAAAATGTGGTACATTTACACAATGGAGTACTACTCAGCTATTAAAAACAATAAATATATGAAATTCTTGAACAATTGGATGTATCTGGAGAATATCATCCTGAGTGAGGTAACCCAATCACAAAAGAAGTCACTTAATATGCACTCACTGTTAAGTGGATATTAGCCCAGGAACCTAGTTTACCCAAGATACAATTTCCAAAACACAAGAAAATCAAGGAAGTCCAACGCATGGATACTTCATTCCTCCCTAGAATAGGGATTAAAATATACATGGAAGGAAGTACAGAGACAAAATGTGGAAATGAAATGAAAGGATGGACCATCCAGAGAGTGCCCCACCCAGGTCCATCACATAATCAGCCACCAAATGCAGACACTACTGCATATGCCAGCAGGACATTGCTGAAAGGACCCTGATATAGCTTTCTCCTGTGAGGCTTTGACAGTCCCTGAAAAATACAGAGGTGGATGCTAACAATCATCTATAGGGCAGAACATAGAGTCCCCAACGTAGGAGCCAGAGAGAGAACCCAAGAGCTGTAGGGGTCTGCAACCCTATAGATGGAACAACAATATGAACTAATCAAAAACCCCAGAGCTCATGTCTCTAGCAGCATATGTATTAGAAGTTGGCCTTGTTGGTCTTTACTGGGGAAGAAAGGCCCTAGGTCTAGCAATGTTTGTAAGCCCCAGTACAGGGGAATGCCAGGGCCAAGTAGTGGGAGTGGGTAGGTAGGGGAGCTGGGCCGGGGGAGGGTTTAGGGGATTTTTGGGATAGTACTTGTCATGTAAATAAAAAAAAATCTAATAAAAAAAAAAAAAAAAAAAAAAAACGAATATATGAAATTCCTAGGCAAATGGATGGATCTGGAGGGTATCATCCTGAGTGAGGTAACCCAATCACAAAAGAACTCACATAACATGTACTCACTGATAAGTGGATATTAGCCCTGAAACCTAGACTACCATAGATACAATTTACTAAACACATGAAACTCAAGAAGAATGAAGATAAAAATGTGGACACTTTGCCCCTTCCTAGAATTAAGAACAAAGCACACATTGAAGGAATTACAGAGATCAAGTGTGGAGCTGAATCAAAAGGATGGACCAGCCAGTGACTGCTGCAGCCAGGGATCCATCCCATAATCAGCCACCAAACATAGACACTAGTGCATGCGCCAGCAAGATAGTGCTGAAAGGGTCCTGATATAGCTGTCTCGTGTGAGGCTATACCATTGCCTGGCAAACACAGAATTGAATGCTCACAGTCAGCTATTAGATGGAACACATGGTTCCCTAGGAAGGATCTAGAGAAAGTACCCAAGGAGCTGAAGAGGTCTTCAACCCTATAGGTGGAAGAACAACATGAACTAACTAGTACCCCCAGAGCTCATGTCTCTAGCTGCATATATAGAAGAATATGGCCTAGTTGGCCATCATTGGGAACAGAGGCCCCTTGGCCATGCAAACATTATATGCCCCAGTACAGGTGAACTCCAGGGCCAATATGTGGAAGTGGGTGGTTAGGGGAGCAGGGCGGGGGATGGGGAAGAGTTTAGGGGACTTTCGGAATAACATGTGAAATGTAAATGAAGAAAATATCTAATAAAAATTGGAAAAAAAGGGAAAGATGCAACCCCAACATCAGTAGGATCTGTGTGACAAGTTCTCCAGACTGAGGTGTTAGACTTCAAAAGAAGGAGGTCTCCTGGAAGCAGTTTTGGAACTCTTGGCCAGAGGAAAAAAATAGAGCCACAGTTCTCTTGTCAACTTTTCTTTTTTATTTTTTCCATTTCTTCTCCTATATGCAAGATGTCCCTGATAACCTAGGCTAAGGCTAGGCAAGTGTTATGACTAAAAAGCCATCCCTTGAAATGGAGACACTAACCATGACCTCATCTCCACCAGAACCACTGCTTCACTCTATGTTATGTATAAGATAGTATTGATAACTATCAACTTTCCCAAGAATAATTTTTATAGGGCTGCATGTGTGTCATCAGAAGTATGTTTTGGTATATTGCTTAATAAAACATTAAATAGAAAGAATTAGAACAGTTTAAGTTTATGCTTTGAAGATTTACAGAAAAACAAGAACTAGATGTTAAACAGTAACTGATCATAAAAACTCATTAGCTTGTTTTGGAAATTTGCCACTAGCCTTAGATGATTTTTGTATTTTGATGTACCAAATGAGCATAATAATATTCATAATACCTATATGTTTTATTGAATACATGTTTTTGAAGTTGTAAGATTTGGATAATTTTGTATTTTTGCTGTACTAAATCAATACATGATTATTGGCATGTCTGCTCTATTTCACTGTTTCACTGAACACAGCTCTTCAATGCTATAACACCTGTGTCTCTATGTATCAAAACCCTTGCTAAGAGCAGGAAATACACTCAGATTCAAATTCTGTCTGTATTTGTTTCTGTTAGTCACAACCAAATCCTTACCCATCTGCCTCAAGAGCCTACATTCCAGGGATCCCCATACCTGGCGTGGGTGTTCAATGGCAGGTAACTGTAACTTGTCTATTAATAAAACATTTACATTGAAAACACTTCTATTTTATTTCCTTTAATTTTTATGAAAAGCTACTGTATGTTAAGGTCACAACATTATTTTTCAAATTATTTTTCCTGATATCTGTGTCTATAGTTAAAATTGTATTGTTTTTCATGGATTGTTAGAAGAGTATATAATTATGTTCATGATCTGGCTCTTGAACTAATAACTGGAGTAAATCCCTGTGCTATTAAAATAGCAAATCAGTTTAATTTCATGTACTAGATTCATTCATATACCAGGCACTGGTTTATAATTTTGTGGTATAAAAACAAGTTTTCAGTACTGACAGCACTAAATTGAATTAGCATTTTACATGAGGCTTTAAAGTAGGCTGCCCTTTAGTATACTACACTTGGCATAACATTAGACATTCATTTTAAACACTTTCAATATGAAATATCTGTATGTATAAGATACAGTTGTCTCCTGGGAGGCTTTGCCAGATCCTGAACAATACAGATGTGGAGGCTTACAGCCAATCATTGAACTGGGCACAAGGAACCCAATGGAGGAATTAGGGAAGGACTGAAGGAGAAGAAGGGACCTTGTCTGGCATCAATGGGAAATGAGGCCCTTGGTCCTGTGAAGACTTGATGTCCCAGTGTAGAGGAATACTCAGAAAGTGAGACAGACATGGGTAGATGGGTGGGGGAACACCCTCATAGAAGCAGGGTAAGGTGGGATGGATTAGGGATTTTGCTGAGGAAAAACCAAGGAAGGGGATAATATTTGAATTGTAAATCAATAAAATAAAATAGAAAATAAATTGGTATCAGAACAAATTTCCATAACTTAAAGATGATCACAAACGTATTTTTAAAACTATTAAAAATATCCATATTCATTGTAAATACATTTACTAATTCACTAGAAACATATTATTATGACTGAGCTCCAAATTCAAAAATCTATTCAGAGGTTAGGGCTGAACTCCTACAAAGCCCAGGTAATTTATACTTGGTCCTATTGCCAAACAATTTAAAATTCATAAGGAAATTCATGATAGTCACCTTTGAAAGGACATCGTTGACACACAATTGAATTGAGAGCATGATATACACTCTCTTTATTTGAAAGAATTCTAACTATGATATTCTCTATTGTTATATGCTTAAATATATACTTCAATGGAATAAAATTTACTCCTCAATAACTAACCATTAAGCCAAGGGTTAAAATCTCTGTGCTCATGCCTTGCTTGACCTCATAGAAAGAGATGGGCAGACAAGGAAGAGAGAATAAACTATAAGAGCTACTATTTGGCAAAGAGAAGTAACAATGTAAACTTGACTCTCAAACTTGTACTGGAAAGAATGTCCGGGAATGATAATAAATAAGGTTGCTAGTGTTATATTTCTTTGATCCCAGAAGGCATTGGATATCATATGCAATACTGTCTTCCAAGGACTACAGTTCAAATTTGAGAACTGTTACTGCCATAGCAGTTCTTAAGGATAGTCGCCTGAAGAAACTGTAATGAGAAATACATCCTCATACTCCATCAGAAATAAATTCCCAAATTGACTCATCCTCATTTAAAATGATGAAGCACTGCAAAACTGAGACAGTGATGATGATTCAGAGGCAGGAATGCGCAGAGAACAGAAGCAAGTGACTCATAGCAGGAGTTAGGGGAATTCCAGCATGTCCCTTCTTACAATGGCTGGCTTTTTATTTGCTCTGTCTGTCACAAGTTTCTGAAGAAATGCCAGCCCCCCCCCCCTCTGGAGAAACTTATTATCAGTGTTTTGCTAGATCAAGCTGTAGCTGGACAAAAATCAGAAGCCTGGCTATCAAAACCTTGAGTGCAGTGATTCTTATTATCTCTGGTTGTCTCTTGTTGGAGGAATGTGCATGTTCAAAAAGGATATGGCTTTAAAAACAATCAGGAGAGAGATCTCAATCCAAAAGATGAAAAGAAGTACTCTGCAGTAATCATATTCAATACTCTCCATACTGCCAATTCATCTGTGTCTCCTCCTTGTGTCTTTCAGCAGAAGAATTTCAAAATGAAAGGATAAAACGGTGAAAAAATAATTTACCCTGATCTCTGGCTCCAATTAACAATACATAAAAACACTCTTTGTTGTCAGGATCCTGATTATGTACCTGGCTACTTGGTCTAGATCCTGGCTGTCTCTGAGAAAACACACATCTCTTTATGTGGCTTTCTTATTATAACTCTGGGATGCCAAGTAATGCTTGATGCTCATCTGTGTCATTTTTCCCAAGTTCTATAAAGACATGCATAAAATATCTCATCATATAAGATATTTCTGTATATTTCAGTATCCTACACAAAGGGTATTTAGATTTTGTAAAAGAAATTTTGAAGCTGCAGCAGCTGGGCATCCTGAGGATACATCCCCACCCCCACCTCCATGCCCCACAGAATTCCATTCTCCTTCTTTTCTCAGTCTTCTTTTGGGCAGATCACCAGCTTGTCTGGTCTTCTGAAGACAGCACAGAGTGAAAGGCTCCCAGGAGCTGAGCTGCAAAAGGGGCAATTGGTAAGGGACCTTACCAAATAGCCATAGCAGCTAGATATCACAAAGGGCCCAGCAGACTTGGGACACATCACCTACTCAAACTCTTGCTACCTTAATTTTATTCCCCTTCCTGCCTTACCTTCTGCTAGTGCAGACTACTTGCATGTCTGCTCCACTGAAGACCCTATGGTCTGAAGGTTTTCCAGTAGAATAACAACATATAGGGCAGCAGCTGGAAAACTTCTGTAAAGGCCCAACAGTCTTAAGGTCTTCTAGGAGATCTATAGCAACACATATCAACAGTGGTATGGCCTCCCGAAGAACTGATACTCTCAATCTTACAGAAGAGACACTGCAAGTCAGGGTAACAGGTCACTGGTACAAATGCCCACCTGAAGGCAACACAATCTGAAGACCTCATAGGAGGTCTATTATAGCCAGAACCACAGGATTCACAGGAGACCTGCAGAATCTCAGGGACACAGAAGGCAAAAACACAGGGATAACCAGATGTTGAGAGGCAATCACAAGACCATAAGCAAAAGAAACCAATATATTTGGGAATCATCAGAACCCAGTTCTGCCAGCACAGCAAGCTCTGGGTGTATCAACATATCTGAAAAAAAAAAAAAAAAAAGGCTGACCTAAAATCCTATCTCATGAAGATAATAGAATCATTTAAATAGGATTAAATAACTCACTGGCGGAAATAAAGTAAAATACAGGTAAACAGAAATTTTAGAGAGGTCACAAATAAATCCACTAAAGAAATATAAGAAAATACAACCAAACAGGTGAAAGAACTAAACAAAGCTGTCCCGGATCTAAAAGTAGAAGTAGAAACAATAAAGAAAACACAAATGGAGGCAATCTAGGAAATGGAAAACCCAGGAAAGAAGTCAAGAATTATAGATGTAAGCATCACAAACAGAATACAAGACATAGAAGAGAATCAAAAATGTAGAGGACACCCAGTGTGGTGGCAAACGCCTTTAATCCCAGCACTTGGGAAGCAGAGGCAGGCAGATCTCTGACTTCGAGGCCAGCCTGGTCTACAGAGTGAGTTCCAGGTCAGCCAGGGCTATACAGAAAACCCTGTCTTGAAAAACAAACAAACAAACAAAAAAGTAGAAGACACCTTAGAAGATATCAACACAACTGTCAAAGAAAATTTAAAACATAAAGTGCTCCTAACCCCAAATATCCAGAAAATACAAAATTCCATGAAAACACCAAATCTAAGAATAATAGGAATAGAGGAGATCTAAGATTCCCAGCACAATGGACTGGAAAACATCTTCAACAAAATGCACAGAACAAAGAAAAAATATTAAAAGCTGCTAGGGAAAAAGGCCAAGTAAAATATGAAGGCAGTCTTATTATAATTATACCAGACTTCTCAACAGAGACAATAAAAACCAGAAAAGTCTGGAGAGTGATCAAGTAGACCATAAGAAAGCAAACATGCCAGCCTAGACTACTATACCCAGAAAAACTTTCAATATAGACAAAGAAATCAAAATATCCTAGGACAAAACCAAATTCAAATAATATCAATCTACCACTTGAGCCCTATAGAGGGTTCTAGAAGGAAAACTACAACACAAGGAGGGTATCTACACCAAAGAAAAAAAAAACAAGAAATTAACCATCTCACAACAAACCAAATAGGAGAGAATCACATGCACATAATGCCACCTACAACAACAAACATAATAGGAACTAACCATCATGTGTCTCTAATATCTCTCAATACCAACAGAATCAATTCCTTAATAAAAAGACATAAGCTAAGAGGCTGGATACGCGTAAAAGGATCCAGTATTTTGCTGCATAAAAGAAACTCACCTCAGTAACAAAGATGGACACAACCTAAGAATAAACGGCTGAAGAAAAAAGTCTTACATGTAAATGGTCCCAAGAAACAAGCTGGTATTACCATTCTAATATCCAATAAAATAGACTTTCAGCCAAAAGTTATCAAGTGAGAAGGGGAAGAACTCTTCATATTCATCAAGAAAAATACACCAAGATAAAGTCTCAATTCAGAACATACATGCAACAAATGCAAGCACACACAGATTAATAAAAGAAATTTTAGTAAAGCTCAAAACACACATTGAATCCCACACAATAATAGTGGGATACATCAACACCACACTCTCCCTAATGGACATGTCTTTGAAATAAAAACTAAACAGAGACACAGTGAAAATAATAGAGGTTATGAGACAAATGGATTTAACAGATATCAACAGAACATTTCACCCTATAACAGAGGATTATACTTTCTTCTCGGCATCTCATGTTACCTTCTCAAAATTATATCATATGATCAGTCACAAAACAAGCCTCAAATGATACAAAAAGAAATTGAAAAATGTCATGTATCCTATCTGATCACCATGGACTAAGGCTGGTCCTCAATAACAACAAAGTTTACAGAAAACCCACATCATAGAAACTGTAAAGTTCTCTACTCTATGATAACTTGGTCAGGGAAGAAATAAAGAAATTAAAGACTTCCCGGAATTCACTGAAAATGATGACTTACAATACCCAAATTTATTGGACACAATGAAAGCAGTCCTAAGAGGAAAATGCATAGCACTAAGTGGCCTGGTATGAAATTGGAGAGATCCTACACTAGCAACTTAACAGCACACTTGAAGGCTCTAGAACAAAATAATAAACACAACAAGAAGAATACAAGTCAGGGAATAATCAAACTCAGGGTTGATATCAAACATATAGAAAGAAAGACAATAATACAAAGAATCAATAAAGCAGAATATGGTTCTTTGAGAAAATCAGCAAAATAGATAAACCCCTACCAAACTAAATAAAGGGCCCAAGCAGAGTATCCAAATTAATCAAATCTTAAATGAAAATGGAGACATACCAATGGAAACTGAGGAAATTTAAAAAAAACGCTTTTAATGCTAGTACTTGGGAGGCAGAGGCAGGTGGATTTCTGAGTGACACCCACCCAGGGCCACATGGCAAGCATGATGCAATCTTCCATGTATGCCCTCCCAGAAAATTGAAACTCTGGTGGGACATGGGTTCTCCCCCACTCCCCTCTTTTCTCCACACCCATGGCACCACATGTGAGGATGCCTCAATCCTAGTAAGGGAGGGAGAAGAAGCAATCACAAGGCAAGAGAGGGAGGAAAGAACTGGAGTGGGAAAGGGGACAGTGAGGAGGAGAGGAGAACATAGTCAGGTATTAGGGGAACATGAGTTAAACCCTAATGGCCAGCAGAAAAATGGAAGCGGGCAATCTGGGGAGGTAGGAGGTGGGGGGACCTTCTAGATTGCTCCAGAGATCTACTAGGGGAAAGACTTTAAGGATTCGAGGGAGGGACTGGGATTTTTAGGTAGAACCAGACCCAAATTCTACAGAATACTATTAGCCTGCTTCTGTTGAAAAAAGGGAAGGATAGTCAGTAAATAGCATTGGATATACTCCAAATTGGGATAGACTTTTATTCACCGATATTGCCTTATTGTTGATGGCATCTATGAACTTCTTGTCAGTATTTTTTTTTCAATTTTTATTCGATATTTCTTCATTTCTATTTCAAATGCTATCCTGAAAATCCCCTATACCCTCCCCCTCCCCCGGCCAGCTCCCGTACCCACCCACTCCCACTTCTTGGCCCTGGCATTCCCCTTTACTAGGGGATATAACATTTGCAATACCAAGGGGCCTCTCTTCCCAATGATGGCCGACTATGCCATCTTCTGCTACATATGCAGCTACAGACACGATCTCTGGGGGTACTGGTTATTTCATATTGTTGTTCCACCTATAGGGTTGCATACCCCTTCAGCTCCTTGGGTACTTTCTCTAGCCCCCATTGGGGGCCCTGTGTTCCATACAATAGATGACTGTGAGCAGAAACAAAAGGATGGACCATCAAGAGACTTCCCCACCGGATTATGGGATCAATCCCACCAAACGCAGACACTATTGCATATGCCAGCAAGATTTTGCTGAAAGGCCCCTGATATAGCTGTGTCTTGTGAGGCTATGCCAGTGCCTGGCAAATACTTCTTGTCAGTTTTGTCAGAGGTAATTTCCCAACATATCTTCCTAGGACCCACTTCTTCCAGTATCCTCGAATTATATCAGTCTTACCTTACCTTACCTTACCTTACCTTACCTTACCTTACCTTACCTTACCTTAACCAAGAACAGGTCTCTTTGCATACAGAGTAGGAGCCCAATAAAACATGCAACTTATAAGACTGTGGGAACTCCAACCCCAAGCTGTGGAAAGCCTTTTGGGGTACCGCTTGGCAGCAGTCTGACAATGGCTAAGGACATTGGAAGTAAGCTTCAGGCAGGAATCTGACATCAGGGCATAATATGGAAGTAAGTTTCAGCAAGAAGCTAACTTGAAATAGAGAAGTAAGGTAAGGCAAGAATTTTTAGTCTTGGGGTGGAACAGAAGAACTAGGCTTCAGGCAAGAGTTTAGGCTTGGATGAGGAAGCAGGCTCAAGTATTTCAGTCATTATGACAAGCCCCTTTTAACAACTGTCATGGGAGTAATTTTCAGGACCTCACTTACTGATTTGATAATTCCTTATTGTAATTCTTGCCCAAAATACTTTGGGTGGGTAAGGGAGCAGGGCAGGGGGGGGAGTGTATAGGGGATTTATGAGATAGCACTTGAAATGTAAATGAAGAAAATATCTAATAAAAAACATGAAAAAGAAAACCAATTAACAAATTGATATATATATATATATATATATATATATATATATATATATATATATATATAAGCATTACCTATGAGTAATTACAAATATAATTGGATACAAACTCAAATTAAAGATGAAATAATTAAAAAAATACTTGCATGTATTTAAATTGGTTTAAAAGTGGGTTGAAAAATTTTAAAAAATGCAGACACTACTGCATATACCAGCAGGATATTGCTGAAAGGACTCTGATATAGCTGTCTCCTGTGAGGCTTTGACAGTCCCTGACAAATACAGAAGTGGATGCTCACAATCATCTATAGGGCAGAACACAGGGTCCTCAATGTAGGAACTAAAGAGAGTACCCAAGAGCTGTAGGGGTCTGCAACTCTATAGATGGAACAACAAAATGAACTAATCAGAACCCCCAGAGCTCATGTCTCTAGCTGCATATGTATTAGAAGATGGCCTAGTTGGCCATTATTGGGGAAGAAAGGCCCTTGGTCTAACAAGGTTTATATGCCCCAGTACAGGGGAATGCCAGGGCCAAGTAGTGGGAGTGCGTGGGTAGGGGAGCTGGCCAGGGGAGGGGGAGGGTATAGGGGACTTATGGGATAACACTTGCAATGGAAATGAAAGAAATATCTAATAATAAGTAAATAAATAAAACTCAGACACATAGCTGAGTATTATTAAAAACAAGGAATTCATGAAATTCACAGGCAATGGATGGAATTAGAAAATGTCATCATGAGTGACGTAAACCAGTCACTAATAATTAGATATAAGCCAACAAAAAGCTTGAAATACCAATGATACAACCCTTGACCATATGAAACCCAAGAAGAAGCAAGTGTGGATGCATCTGTTCTTCTCAGAAGGTGGAAGAAAATAATCATGGGTACAGAGTGAAGCTTAGAGTCCCGCAGAAGGTACAGGTAGAGAAGTGATCCAAGCCCTTTGGAGGAGCCCAGAATATTATTATGCGTGGACCTCAGACATTGAAACAAGAAGCTGTAATGTTGAAATTGCCTTTGATATCCCAAGATATTAGAGATGGGAGAGCCATAGGATACCAGCTGAGGAAAGATTTTAACAGTAAGCAGGACCAGCACAAGAGAACAAAGTTTGTTGGTGCTGAATGCCAGATCTGGTAACAGCAGTAAACAAGGATAAAAGGAATTGGAGCTCTGAGGAGTACTTTGATATTGGACATGAATATGCAGAGTTTGGAGTTTGGCCAATTGGTTTTGTTATTCCTTTGGTCCAGTATTTCCTCACTAGACTATTTTGGGAAAGTAATGTATATACAGTTACATTATCTTTCGGAAGTACATGATCTGCACTTTTATTTTGATGTTTTAGGTGGTTGCTTTAAGAAATTTCATGAATTGCAGAAGAGACACTGATCTTTAGACTCTTAAAGATTGGTAGACTGTTATAGAATATTAGGATTTTTCAAGTTGGATTATGTATACTCTGCTTCAAGTTATAGCTAGTTATGGCCCTAATAGAATCATTGGTTTGAACACTCCTAAGTGAGCCAGGGAGTAGAATATGGTAGTTTCAATATGATTCATTAATAAAGTAGTACTACAAAGATGTGTGACCTCTTGAAGGTATTACTGTGTGGTGGACTTTGAGAGAACTGCCTTCTTGTTACCTAGAAATGCCAGTCTTCTTCTGGAGATTTTCAGAACAAGATGTAGAACTTTGAGCTCCTACACCATGCCTGCCTGGACAGTGGAATGCCTCTGCCTTGATAATAAGTTTTAATTAAATATTGTAATGTATAAGATATACCTTGGTAATGGTGTCTCCTCATGACACTGGAAACCTTAACTAAGACAATCCTTAAACTTGTAGTACATCAGGGATTATTTTTTTCAGAGGCAATAATACCCACAAAATTGTAGAGGAAATTTATGCAAATAACAAATTTAATAACGCTATGATTTAAACAAATCTACTAAGTAGGAAGGCAATATAGGGTAAATTAAAGTACCTACTATCGGGAAGGTTTGTAAAGATATATAAATTGAAGAATTTCCTACAATGCATAAAACAAAATGCAATCTTTAGAGAACTTAGAGACATTTAAGTTTTCTTTTGATTTTTCTTTTTTCTAAATTTTTATTAGATATTTTCTTCATTTACATTTCAAATACTATCCTGAAAGTCCCCTAAACCATCTGCCCACCCTGCTCCTATACCCACCCACTCCCACTTCTCTGCCCCAGTGTTCCCATGTACTGGGGCATATAAAGTTTGCAAGACCAAGGGGCCTCTCTTCCCAATGATAGACAACTAGGCTATCTTCTGCTATATATGTAGCTAGAGACATGAGCTCTGGGGGTACTGGTTAGTTCATAGTGCTGTTCCACAAGTAGGGTTGCAGACTCCTTCATCTCCTTGAGTAGTTTCTCTGGCTCCTTCATTGGGGGTCCTTTGTTCCATCCAATAGATAACTGTGAGCAACCACTTCTGTATTTGGCAGGCACTGGCAAAGCCTCATAGGAGACAGCTATATCTGGGTCTTTTCAGCAATAGTGTCTGCATTTGGTGGCTGATAATGGTATGGATCTCTGGGTCGGGTAGTCTATGGATGGTCCATCTTTTCATCTTAGCTACTGGCAAGGATTCATATTTTACTTAATGGCTGCAACATAAATTAATGTACAAAAATTGGTGCAGTTGATTTTCATACTCTTATAGATTGTAGAATCTTCTTCTACCGCACAAGGAAAGGATCCCAAAGTCTTTTATTTCTAAAAATGTATTGCTTTAAACTTCTATCTTTATTATTTATCTGTGCTCTACCCCCCCAAAAATCTTTTAATACTCTTTTGGAAACACTATCTTAATATTTTCATGTTCATTGACTATGGTTTAAAATTTACAAAATTTGTAACAAAATTAGTCTTTAAAATTATAACTTAAGGTTTATAATTAAAATATGTATATATAAATACAAATCTGTATAAAATAAACTGAAACATATTAGATATGTTTCAAGACTTGTTTACAATGTATTTTCATGTGTGTGTATGTATGCATGCATATATGTAATTTTGATTCAACACTCCATGTGTGTGATTAAAGTGTATTACACTCTGTATGTAAATGTGTATATATCATAGATTCATTTTCTATTTGTAGATCTACTAGGAAAACAGATTTTTAAAAAAATAGCAACCTTCTAGCTTCCCAACCTTGGCTGATGCTCTCATTAAGAAGTAAGCATCCATGAGTCTGTAATCTTTATCTTCACTAAAGTTAAAGTGTATATAAAATTTGAATTAACTGGCATCTTCAGAAGACAATTTGGCGTAAAACAATTGTAAAACCTCTTACTCTTAGTGAACTCTCTTTTTCATTGCATCTTCTTTTAATTTTAATTAGATATTTTCTTAATTTACATTTCAACTGGTATCCCGAAAATCCCCTCCCTCCTCCCCCCTCCCTGCTCCCCTCCCCACCAACTCCCACTTCTTGGCCCTGGCATTCCCCTGTATTGGGGAATATAAAGTTTGCAGTACCAAGGGGCCTCTCCTCCCAATGATGGCTGACTAGGCCATCTTCTGCTACATATGGAGCTAGAGACATGAGTTCTGGGGGTTCTGATTAGTTCATATTGTTGTTCCTCTTCTAGGGTTGCAGACCCCTTCAGCTCTTGGGGTTCTATCTCTAGCTTCTCCAATGTGGGCCCCGTGCTCTCTCTTATGGATGACTGTGAGCATCCACTTTTGTGGCAGTCAGCTATATCAGTGTCCCTTCAGTAAACACTTGCTGTCCTATGCAATAGCGTCTGAGTTTAGTGAATGATTATGGGATGGATCCCTGGTGGGTTAGTCTCTGTATGGTCCATCCTTTCATCTTAGCTCTAAGCTTTGTCTCTGTAACTCCTTACATGGGTATTTTGTTTCCTATTCAAAGGAGGAATGAAGTATCCACACGCTGGTCTTCCTTCTTGATTTTCTTGTGTTTTGCAGATTGTATCTTGGGTATTCTAAGTTTCTGAGCTAATATCCATTTATCAGTGAACATATGTCCAATGACTTCTTTTGTGATTGGATCACCTCACTAAGGATTATGTCCTCCAGATTCATCCATTTGCACAGGAATTTCATAAATTCATTTTTTAATAGCAGAATAGTACTCCATTGTGTAAATGTACGACATTTTCTGTATCCATTCCTCTTTTGAGGGACATCTGGATTCTTTCCAACTTCTGGCTATTATAAATAAGGGTGCTATGAACATAGTGGAACATGTGTCCTTTTTACCAGTTGGAACATCTTCTGGGTATATGCCCAGGAGAGGTATTGCAGGATCTTTCGGTAGTACTATGTCCAATTTTCTGAGAAAATGCCAGACTGACTTCCAGAGTGGTTGTACAAGCTTGCAATCCCACCAGCAATGGAGGACTGTTCCTCTTTCTCCACATCCTTGCCAGCATCTGCTGTCACCTGAATTTTTTATCTTAGCCATTCTGACTGGTGTGAGGAGAAATCTCAGTGTTGTTTTGATTTGCATTTCCCTGATGATTAAGGATGTTAAACATTTTTTCAGATGTTTCTCAGCCGTTCGGAATTCCTCAGTTGAAAGTTCTTTGTTTAGCTCTGTACCCCATTTTTTAATGGGGAAATTCGTTTTTCTGGAGTCCAGCATCTTTAGCTCTTTGTAGATGTTGGATATTAGTCCCCTATCAGATTTAGGATTGGTAAAAATCCTTTCCCAATCTGTTGGTGGCCTTTTTGTCTTGCTGACTGTGTCTTGCCTTACAGAAGCTTTGCAATTTCATAAGGTCCCATTTGTCAATTCTTGATCTGACCAAACAGGCCATTGCTGTTCTGTTTAGGAATCTTTCCCCTGTGGCCACGCCTTCGATGGTTTTCCCCACTTTCTCCTCTATAAATTTCAGTCTCTCTGGTTTAATGTGGAGGTCTTTGATCCACTTAAACTTAAGCTTTGTACAAGGGGATAAGAATGGGTCAATTCCCATTCTTCTACATGATAACCGCCAGTTGTGCCAGCACCATTTGTTGAAAATGCTGTCTTTTTTCCACTGGATTCTTTTAGCTCCCTTGTCAAAGATCAAGTGACCATAGGTGTGTGGATTCATTTCTGGGTCTTCCATTCTATTCCATTGATCTATCTGTCTGTTGCTGTACCAGCACCATGCAGTTTTTAATCACAATTTCTCTGTAGTACAGCTTAATGTCAGGCATGGTGATTCCCGCAGAGGTTCTTTTATTATTGAGAATAGTTTGGAGAATTGAGTCCATTGATATTAAGAGAGATTAAAGAAAAGTCATTGTTGCTTCCAGTTATTTTTGCTGTTAAGGTTGGGATTCTGTTCCTGTGGCTGTCTTCTTTCAGGATTGTTGAAGGATTACTTTTAAGTTTTTTCTAGGGTTTATTTTCCGTCCTTGTTTTGGTGGTTTCCCTTTATTATCCTTTGAAGGGCTGGATTCGTGGAAAGATATTGTGTGAATTTGGTTTAATCATGGAATACTTTGATTTCTCCATCTATGTTAATTGAGAGTTTTGCTGGATATAGTAACCTGGGTTGGCATTTGTGTTCTTTTAGGGTCTGCATAACATCTGTCCAGGATCATCTGGCTTTCATAGTCTCAGGTGAGAAGTCTGGTGTAATTCTGATAGGCCTGCCTTTATATGTTACTTGACTTTTTTCCCTTACTGCTTTTAATATTCTATCTTTATTTAATACATTTGTTGTTTTGATAATTATGGGTCGGGAGGAATTTCTTTTCTGGTCCAGTGTATTTGGTGTTCTGTAGGATTCTTGTATCTTCATGGGCATCTCTTTCTTTAGGTTTTGGAAGTTTTCTTCTATTATTTTGTTGAAAATATTTGCTGACCCTTTAAGTTGAAAATCTTCTTTTTCATCTCCTCCTATTATCTGTAGGTTTTTTGCTATCCTAGGTTTTTTATTATTCCAGATTAATTTGCCAACTGCCCTTTCTATCTCAGTGAAGAATTGAGTTGGAATTTTGATGGGGATTGCGTTGAATCTGTAGATTGCTTTCGGCAGGATAGCCATTTTGACTATATTAATCCTACCAATCTATGAGCACGGGAGATCTTTCCATCTTCTGAGATATTCTTCAATTTCTTTCTTCAGAGACTTGAAGTTCTTGTCATACAGATCTTTCACATCCTTAGTTAGCGTCACACCAAGGTATTTTATAGTATCTGTGAATATTGTGAAGGGTGTTGTTTCCCTAATTTCTTTCTCAGCCCTCTTATCCTTTGTGTAGAGAAAGGCCATTGATTTGTTTGAGTTAATTTTATATCCAGCTACTGCACTGAAGCTGTTTATCAGGTTTAGGATTTCTTTGGTGGAATTTTTTGGGTCCCGAATATATACTATCATATCATCTGCAAACAGTGATATTTAGGCAAAAGAAGCAACATATCTCCAAAATATTTTGTATTGATATGAATTTCTGTAAGATGGTAAGAATTTAATATTGTCTTTGCTAAAATCAATTCTGGTTTATAATACAATATATAACTGTAGAAAATTAAGTTTATAAAGGCATATTGAGGTTAACAAACTGAGGTAGAGATTTATACCTAAATGCTTATGTTTTTGCTACATTTCACCAGGCTTCTAAAATTTTGATAAGTAAAAACATATGGTTGACAAATTTGGTATGTTTTATTATTGAATCCAAACTTTTATTCAGATTCACAGTAGTCAATGTCAGTGTGTAATTGATTAAATGTATATACTTAATTTGTCCTCCTATATATGTTTTAAACATTATACATAAGTGACAAGCAACAAAAAAGTTTTTTTTTTTTAATTTTAGATATACTTTATAGACAAATGGTCCACAAATTCTTCTGATATCTGTTGAATAGTGCACTTAAAATATTTAATAAATAAGCTACCCGTGATAGAAAGAAGTACCAGCTCTTGGGCTTACCCCTAAGATCTCCTGAAAAGAAGATGATGGAGTATACTTGTACTCCACCTGTATCTTGCTTGAAATGTGGCATAGCTGACCACTAGATGAAAACTGTTCTTTCCTTGCCTGAAGGTAAGACCCTGACCTTATTATGAGAAAGCAGGCCAGTGAAAAGTAGATTGCCTTGTTTTACTGACACAAGAGTATGCTGGTTCTCTAAGGTTCTACTCACAGGAAAGTCTCTTGGGTCTTCTGGAACTCTCAAAAAATTCTGATGCTACACTGGTACCTCTGTCCTCAGATGAAACTGAGACTATCTTGGAGGAGCATAATAGCCACTAAGCACTAAGTGACATTTTGACTTTTTTTTTTTTTTTTTAGATTCCGGAGCTACTTGGTTTACACTTCGTACTTACTCAGATGAAATATATCTTTATCAGATCCCTGATGGCATTGAGAAGTAGGCAAACAGTAGATTTTCCAGTTTAATAGCAAGAAGTATAACTGCTCCAACCCCACTATTTCAGTTGTCCTATTGGTTCTCATCCTATGGAAAAAGCAGGCCTAAGGATTCCCAGTTCTCGAGCTACTTCTATGTGTCCACTCAACTATCCATGCAATCAGACTCTAAAATGAAATAAATTCACAAAACAGATTCAATATAACATCCAGCAACCAGGATCTCTCTCTCTTCTTTATGCTAATTAGAAGTAACTTCCCTCTACTATTATCAAATTATTAAGTATAACATTTAATATTTATGTAAAGTAAAATGTTTGCAATATTTTTGTTCATTATAAATAATGTGGAGTAAACTATATCTTTGATATGGTTTTTATTTTAATATAATTTATAGGCATAGAACAATAGCTTGAATAGAGGATATGTGAAGCATATTGAATGGGTGAATGAATGAAATGGAAATTCGTCACTATAGAAGCTAATTCTGATGTAAAGTATTTGTGACTTTCTTTATTGAAATCATCATCATCATCAACAACAACAATAACAAATTTTTAAACTTGCTTGGTTTTTACCAAGTAGAACTTCAAAACAAAAAGCTTAATGACTTAATATAATACATCTTCACTAACATCCTTTATATGTGGTTAGTCATCCCCCTTTGACCTCTGTGTTGACAATCTGTGGACTTGATATTTCCAGAAATTTGAAGATTGCTTCTGTAAATTGTATTGTAACATAGTCACATGCTACGTTGATATAATAGTAAGTGGTGTGATGGGGACTTGAGATTTAAAAAAAAATACTTTGGCTTGATTCAGGACTCTAGTATGAACTTGTTGAGCCATTGAGAAAATGTATCATCACAGTAATGAAAACAAAAGTATACTAATACTTATCTAAAAGAATAGTATTTTAATAAAGAGTGATGGTAAAAGTAAATTAACAGGACATTATTTAATCAATACAGCAGCAATCTGTAATGTAATAGCATTAATATGTGCTATTCTCGTGAATGAAACTGTGCATGTGTGCATATGCTTGCATACTCGTTCAATAGAAATTAGTAAAAAAATAGGAACATCATTGCCACTATTTCACAGAAGAGGAAGCTGAGTCCTAGAAGTATTTTTCAAGTGGCAGAGCCAAAACTGAGCCAGCCAGACTGTTTAGGTTTGCCCAGAAGGGTATCAGTAAGAAGTCCTAAGGACCTCTTTATCCAAAATGAGAACCTAACAGAGTGTCCACAACAAATCATTAATCTCTTTCAGGATTAATTGATTTTTTGTGTTTTTATTGGATATTTTCTTTATTTACATTTCAAATGTTATCCCCATTCTTATTTTCTTTCCCCCAGAAATCCCCTATCCCATATCCCTCACCCTGTTTCTAAGAAGGTGTTCTTCCACCAATCCACCTACCCCTCCACCTCCCCACCCTCACATTCCCCTACATGGGGGCATCAAGCCTTCACAGAACCTAGGGCCTCTCCTCCCATTGATGTCCTAAGAGGCCATCCTCTGCTACATATGTGGCTGGAGCCATGATTCCCTCCATGTATACTCTGGTTGGTGGTTTAGTCCCTGGGAACTCTGGGTGGGGGTGTAGTTGGTTGATATTATTGTTCTTCCTGTGGGGTTGCAAACCATTTTCAGCTCCTTAATGTGTGGTTTTAAAGGGGTCATGACATTTTGTGATGCATATAAAGTTGTAATGTGATTCCTTCTGTCAGGAGTGTATTAATTGAAGTAATACCGTATCATAAATATCCAGGATATATGACAGAGACATGATCTTTAAAAACAGAATGAAAATAACATAAAATTGTGGGGCTCTAGGTAGCCACAAGTATAAGGTCACAATGAAAATTACTGTGTCCATTCCTTCTTTACATGGAGTAATACCGAGGTGGGAATGGCCAGGACATGGTGTAATGATTTTTCTAAAGGGCACATGACTCTACTGAGTTGTTAGGTAACAAAGGACTGATCTGGAAGAAAAACAGGCTAGAAAATACAGTAAATGACAAACTAATAAAAATATACAATGGTTGTATTTTGGAATGTCTTTTGCCATTAATGGTAACATGCTACCATCATCACTGTTCTAAGGCTGCTTGGATTCTGGGTATTGTAGGAACTGTGTCTGCTAGTTACATCTGAGTTTTCTTAAACTCAAAGATGGTATTTTGAGGACATTTGCTGGCATAGCATTTCTTACAGTGGCTGATCTAAGGAAATAAAAATGCCATAAAATCCCTAGTCTCTCACAAGCTGAAGTTTGAATCTTGTATCTTTTTTGAAGAATACACAGCCTTGTATGACAGAAACAAGGAAATCACACTCTAAAGCAGAGGCGTGAATTTCCCATAGGATGACTGTTACTATACAAAACATGGAGATAAGCAATCAGTGCATGGAGGATCTGAAATAAATAAGAACAGTCTTTGTAGCTCTTCACTGGCTCTGTCTACATAAAGTGACACAAGGATTCTCCCTTCTCTTTAGCACTACACGGAAGTGCGTTGGTTATACCCAGAACCATTTAAGTCTTGGAATATAGCCAGCAGTCTGACAAAATCTCCCCCTGCAGACAAATTCATTTGCTCTCCTTGATTATGATTGATGAGGAATGTGCATTTAAATAGAGAACAGAATCAGAACCAATCAGGCAAGAGATCTCATATCTATGCATGGACATTAAACACATAAGCTACATCCATTTCCTCCAAACCTTGATTCCAGACAGCTTCAAAATTGTGAGCCCTAGGTAGTCTAGAGTTACAGAAGCTGTCTGCATTTTTTAAACCAAGATTGTAGTGAGAATTTTGTTTTCTGTAATCCCTAATTATGTTATGTGAACAAGTGTTTGTTTAATAATGCAGATTGTCCAAAGCAGCAGACTATATATCTTATGTGTGCTCTAGAAGAAGCATTATGTTTGCTAGCTGCAGATAATTTAATACTGAGAACATTTGAGAGGGTTTAAATGGGAGAGCCCTCAGATATCCTGCTGCTGCTACTACCCTTGTTCCAGTACCTGCTGCTGCTGGCTTGTTTTGCTGTTGTGTTTATTATTACTGGTTTGTTGGACTGCTGGATATACTGACAATAAAAATGGGTCCTGACTCAAGGAACTGCATTTCTACTCAACAGGAGGGGGGATACAATATAGAGGTTCACATAACTTCTGTCTAACTTGCATTCTCTCATAACTATTGTTTGGGGGCTTAGGGTGGATAAGGGAGGTAGAGTTATAAGAACCTAATAAAACAAACTTGCAAAAAAAAAAAACCCAAAACCACAAACAAACAAACAAACAAAAAAACAAACTACCAACATCACATGATCTTCAGGAGCCTGAAAAGAGAGTGAAAAAGCCTGCTCTACCTGGCCTTGGCCAGCTTTCAGTTTTGTTGGGAGCCCAAATTAGTCAGAAATAATCTAAAGCATATTGCACTCCCATTCCCGGCTCCCTAGCCATCCTTTTCAATTTTCTCATCTTTTGTAATAATCAAAAGGGAGAAATGTTAGAAACACCCCACATTCCAGAAACAAACCACCTTCAGGTCAGAGATGAAACAGGTACATCATCATATACAACATATTTCTACTGTCACCAGGAGTAGCATACCCTTCTAAAGCCCATTCAACACACCTTTCTTTCTCTTTCTCCATTCAATGTTCAGAGTTCCCACCACCCTAATACATTTCTTGTGCAAAATGCAACATGTGGTATGGACTTTGCAGCATTCCTCATCCCTGATATTCCAAGGTACTCTTTAGATGCAAATTTTAATGCAAAAGAATGGAACCTAAAGTTCTAATTATGAAAAAGCTATACTAATTTTTTAAAATGCAAGTTAATAGTAAGTCATTCTAAGAATTGACAAAGTTAGTGAAGAGATTAAGACTCATGTTTTATGTATGTGAGATATAATTTAGAACAGATAATTAAAACACATTTTTTAGCACTCAAGCCTAACAGAAAGCCTCTAAACATTAATATTCTTAAAGAGACTTATTTCGAAAGAGACTCCCAGTTCCTAAAAGTGACCTTCTTTAAAATGTCCAATGACATATGGGCACCATAGCAATGATTTACACATGGATTTTGATATGACAACTATTTCACAACCTTATTGCTGCAACTTCTGCTAGGACTCAGAGCTGTGGGCAAACAGGTAAGTTAATTGTCTTCACATTTTCAATGGCAAGGTGATGTCATTTCTCCCATCTATGCCCTCTACCAAAACAAACAGAACAAAAAACAAGCAAAACACCACCACCAACAAAAACAACAACAAAATCATCTCTCATCATCTGGGCTTAATGGCAAGAATCCCTTTTCCCATGGCATCACAGAAACTACAGGAACCTGGATCAACTGCCTAGGTAATAGACTAGGGATTAGTGTCTTTCCTTTTAATTAAATAGTTTATGTAGATTATAATTTATTCTTCTCATATCCCTGATCATATTGACCCTTAAGCTAACTGTACCTTGACACCTAGTGAACCAGGGGCAACTAGCACTTACTCAAAGTCAAAGTACGGGTGTGTTTGTTCATTAATCAGTTCATTTTGTAGTTACAATATGAAATATTTTATTTAAATAGGTAAGCATGGTTGTCTTGTTCACATACATGTTAAAAGATAAGTAATTTTAAATGAACCCTTTTACTGTTCCTTTATCTAAAGAAACTCATTTTTCAGATAATTCTCCAGATCATCAACCAACTGTGTCTAATTCATGACAAATAATCAGATAGGGAAAAAGATGTAAAGTTTATGTAGGACTGAAGAAAGAGAACCTTATGATATGAGGACCTAAGAAAAATATTTTAGTGTCTAAGAAGTTGTTTTATGGTGGGTAAAAGCAAGTGAAAGACTAAATAGTGATAAATATTTAAGCTATTTAAAAAGAATAAAAAAAAAATGTTTAGATTTCTTTCCATCCCTATGCTATTATTGTATTAGTACTCAAAACCTCAGAGTTCTAAAAGTGGGGTAATGATAAACTAGTAGGCTAACCCCGGCAAAACATTTCATTATATGATCCATTATCATCCTTTCAAGCTCAAGATTTTACATTTCCTTGGTTGTGTTTCAAGTATAGACAATAGTGTTTCTCATTGTACTAAATCTATTTATGCCATGTATTCCAGATAAGTGAACTCCACCTTTCATGGTCTATAATCATACTGAAAATCAAGATTCCTGTAAGCTTCAGGAAATCCACTTGGATCCACCTGTCATGTGTCAAATGGAATCCAACAAGTGCTCTTTAGTCAACTACCTAAAGTTTTCTTAGGACTCCTTATTCCAGAAGGTAGGATTCCTCCTCCTTTCTCTAGTTTTGAGACCAAAGTTTCTATATCTACTTCTACCCATTTTCTTGTTTTGGGGACTCAAGTTTCAAATGTACACACACACACACACACACACACACACACACACACACACACACGCAATTTCCCTAACATTCTTGGCTTTATCTTCTGGAAATTATATATATATATATATATTTGATAATTAATATATATAATTTGATACTTCAGCGGGAAGTAGTTTAAAAAACACAATGACCTTACATTTGCTCCACCATCACCCTTTCCTAGATCCTCATTTTAATTAAGCAAAAAGGGAGGAATGATAGCTTACTAGTGATTCCACTAGGCACCTACAAATCACTTATGTCCTCTTCTGCTGTCTCCACCATTAGGGAGAGGTAAAAGTTAAAGTTGTGTTTTAAATAAAAGGATCACCACCCCAACTCTCTCTCTCTCTCTCTCTCTCTCTCTCTCTCTCTCTCTCTCTCTCTCTCGTGTGTGTGTGTGTGTGTGTGTGTGTGTGTGTGTGTGTGTGTTTGGCATTAAGTCTCTCCTCCTTTCTGACATTCTTTGCACCTCCATTCCATGAAATCATCTCTCTGTTCCCATCTAGCTAACTAGCTAGCTTTTTCCTATCTGTACCCCTCAAAGGGTACTTTTGTACCAAATCTGTAGAGTAATGTAATTTCTCAGAGGCACACCATGGCATGGGCCTGCCAGTTATCCCCTCAACTTATTTTGTAACACCAAGTAGGTAGTGAATCTATTATGAATGACATGGCTTTACTGAGTATCTAAGTTGATAACCTAGGTACCTCCATGATAATTTTGATTTTGTTGGAGGCAAAGGTCTCCAGTGAGCATTAGTCTTAGATGCTAGGACAAAGAGATCCTAAAGTTTTTTTCTGTGGAGAAGGAACTTGAAGGACCATTTTATCTTGTCTATGCAATGGCAGGCAATCAACTTCGCAGTGTTTTGCTCCTCAACAGTTTGGACAAGATCCTGGTAGTAGGTGATGTGAAGGACAGTTTTTCACAAAATGCCCAGCTTTGCTACATTTAAAGCAATCTCCATGCAGTGTAATTTTATGGCTCACTATCTTTAACCATATCATTAACGATCGGGCTCCTGCCAGGAGCTGGGACCTTTGTCAATTGTTAAAAGCCTGTCTATCTTTTTTTTTTTCTGTTGTTGTTTTCCCTTCCATTAAACAAATTAAATGCCATATTTAGCAGATCTCTCTGGGAATTTTGAAGATTGTCAATCAGACCATAATATTTTCTCCCCACCCCCAACATAAGATGCTGCCTGAAAGAGGTAATGAGAGTTGAGGGCAAGCATACTCTCATTAGAATTAGTGTCTAATATTGTGTAATAAAGGAAGGTTTATATAAGTAGGATGAAGAAATCTGCAGGATATTTGTTTGGTATCTGGGTGACAACCTTTAGTTTATCAAAATCAATTGCCTTATAGGAGGCCTTTTTGTTGTCTAACCAAGAGGCAAATCTCAATTGTCCCAGACAACCATGACAGTGAACTGATTTACAGCATTAACCTGGTAGTTTCTGGGGTGGGGGTCAACCAAGGAATTGCATCACCTCTCTCCAGATCATAATTGTATCTGTGGTGGACATAATCTGTGAAGAGTTGTGGAGCTTAACAGACTTTCTCCTTGTCTATAGTGGTGATAATAGATAAAATAATGTCATAGAAGTTATTCCACATGTGGTTATACGTTTAAATAAGACAACATGAATTCTTTGTTTAAGCTAGATGAATCAACAGAAACATCAACAACAACAAAACACAAGGTATCTTTATATCTAGGAGATCCCAGGCATACTAAAAAGGGCATATTGAAAGACCACCAGGACCTGACACTTTTCTGAGAGAGTAGTGGCTATCAGTGTGAAATTGGATATGGGATGTGGGAGGTGATAAGGAGAAAGCTTGTGAAGTTGAGTTAGGATTAAGATAGGGAGGTCCTGCTGAGAGAATGCTGATCTGATCTAGGCAGAATAAAGCCTTAAAGGGCCAGATGTTCTGTATAGACATTGAGAAGTGTGCTACCAAAGACTCTTTTTTTTTTTTTCTGTTTCAAGAGGGGATTGAGCTTTTGCCAGGAGAACCTGGTAAGCCAAGCATGATCTACAGAGGAAAGGGTCAGAAAGGAGTATATACAAAGCCTGCATATTCAGTTCACTTGCTCATGTGTTGACAATATTTGAGTCACTGTACTATCTCTGGCCATTGAGGCTAATTGTTGAGTTTGTATTTTAGCCAGGTCATGAGACATAAAAAATGTGGTGAGTTTTAATATTATAAGTAAGTAGGAGGTAAGGATACTTGATTAGACATAGGAACATAGTTGAGGACTTAGGTTTTGAATGGGAAGACCTCATGGTCAACAAGTTGGTGCTGCATGACCTTGGGAAGGTAATAGAGATAAGACAGTGTTGTACCAATAATCTCAATCTGAGGTATCACCCAAGTGACTGAGATACTTTTCAAAGAAAAATATTTAAAAACACAGAGAAAAGATAATCTTTTTTATTTTTTCCTGTGAAGGGAGATTTATGGGACTAGAGGTGCTTCCTGTCATACCAGAGTGGCATTATACTAATAGTAGACAAAGCAGGGAGGTCCAGGTTGACACCTAGTAGATTGTGTTTAGATCAAGTAGATGAGAAGAGAGCTGGACAGGTAGACAGGAAGGGGTATTTTGGAAAAGGAATAAGGGTTTCAGTATACAAAGGGGAAATTATCTTAGAAACTAGAGATTCCCAACAGGCTCCAGGGTCTGGAGATACACTTAGTCGTTGAGGAGAGTTAGATGGTTAAAGAAGGTTGAGGAGGAGCAGTTGGACTTCAGAATTGAACTCTAGAATTTGGAGCCAAATATGGTTGGTGAAGGAAGACAGTGGATTCAAGCAATTAGTACCCAATAGGACAAAATGGGTAGGTTAGTTAAAATAAAATTTGTTACTCTCCTAACTTCAAAGGACCAGGAAAATGGAATATGCAAAATAAAGAAACCAAAAATAGCAACTCTGTTGGTAAATGGGGGAAAGTTTAATCCAACTGCTAAGCCAATCTCTAGGAAAACCAAAAAGAAGCAAAGGGTGCTGCCAGTGTAAGAAAAGCAGTTAATCTGATGGTGTTTTGAATTTCCACAGGATTA
>LR753387.1:423629-491885 GCA_902729485.2 Mus minutoides
GTCTATCTTGTTGACTTTTTCAAAGAACCAGCTCCTGGTTTGATTGATTCTTTGGATAGTTCTTTTTGTTTCCACATGGTTGATTTCACCCCTGAGTTTGATTATTTCCTGCCATCTACTCCTCTTAGGTGACTTTGCTTCCATTTGTTCTAGAGCTTGCAGATGTGCTGCCAAGCTACTGGTGTAAGCTCTCTCCATTATTTTTGTAGGAACTCAGAGCTATGAATTTACCTCTCAGGAATGCTTTCATTGTGTCCCATAAGTTTGGGTATGTTGTGGCTTCATTTTCATTAAACTCTAGAAAGTCTTTAATTTCTTTCTTTATTTCTTCATTGACCAAAGTATCATTGAGTAGAGTGTTGTTCAGTTTCCATGTGAATGATGGTGTTCTGCTACTTATGTTGTTATTGAAGAGCAGCATTAGTCCATGGTGATCTAATAGGATGCATAGGAAAATTTCAATATTTTTTAATCTGTTGAGGGCTGTTTTGTGGCCAATTATGTGATCAATTTTGGAGAAGGTGCCATGAGGTGCTGAGAAAAAAGTATATCCTTTTGTTTTAGGATGAAATATTCTGTAGATATCTGTTAAGTCAATTTGTTTCATAGCTTCCATTAGTTCGACTGAGTCTCTGTTTAATTTCTGTTTCCAGGATCTGTCCCTTGATGAGAGTGGGTGTTGAAGTCTCCCACTATTATTGTGTGAGATGCAATGTGTGTTTTAAGCTTTACTAAAGTTTCTTTAATGAAAGTGGCTGCCCTTGCATTTGGAGCATAGATATTCAGAATTGAAAGTTCCTCTTGGAAGATTTTGCCTTTGATGAGTATGAAGTGCCCCTCTTTGTCTCCTTTGATAATTTTGGGTTGAAAGTCTATTTTATTCGATATTAGAATTGTTACCCCAGCTTTTTTCTTCGGGCCGTTTGCTTGGAATATTGTTTTCCAGCCTTTCACTCTGAGGTAGTGTCTGTCGTTTTTCCTGAGGTGTTTTTCTTGTAGACAGCAAAATTTCGGGTCCTGTTTGTGTAGCCAGTCTGATAGTCTCTGTCTTTTTATTGGAGAATTGAGTCCATTGATATTAAGCAATATTAAGGAACAGTAATTGTTGCTTCCTGTCATTTTTGTTTTTAGAGTTGGGATTCTGTTCTTGTGGCTGTCTATTTTTTGGTTGGTTGAAGGATAACTTTCTTGCTTTCTCTAGGGCAGAGTTTCCATCCTTTTATTGGTGTTTTTCTGTTATTATTCTTTGAACGGCTGGATTCGTGGAAAGATATTGTGTGAATTTGAATTTGTCGTGGAATACTTTGGTTTCTCAGTCTATGGTAAATGAGAGTTTTGCTAGGTATAGTAGCCTGGGCTGGCACTTGTGTTCTCTTAGTGTCTGTATAATCTCTGTCCATGATCTTCTGCCTTTCATAGACTATGTTGAGAAGTCTGGAGTAATTCTGATAGGCCTGCCCTTATATGTTACTTGACCTTTTTCCCTTGCTGCCTTTAATATTCTGTCTTTATTTAGTGCATTTGTTGTTCTGATTATTATGTGTCTGGAGGAATTTCTTTTCTGGTCCAGCCTATTTGGAGTTCTATAGGCTTCCTGTATGTTTATGGGCATCTCATTCTTTAGGTATGGAAAGTTTTCTTCTATTATTTTGTTGAAGATATTTGCTGGCCCTTTAGTTTGATAGTCCTCCTTCTCATCTACTCCTATTATCCTTAAGTTTGGTCTTCTCATTGTGTCCTGGATTTCCTGGATATTTTGTGTTAGAATCTTTTTGCATTTAGCATTTTCCTTGATTGTCTTGTCTATGCTCCCTATAGAATCTTCTGTGCCTGAGATTCTCTCTTCTATCCTTTGTATTCTGTTGCTGATGCTCATATCTATGGTTCCTGATTTTTTTCCTATGGTTTCTATCTCCAGGGTTATCTCCTTTTGGTTTTTCTTTGTTGTTTCAACTTCCATTTTTAGGTCCTGGATGGCTTTGTTGAATTCGATCACCTGTTTGGTATTGTTTTCCTGTAACTCTCTAAGTTTTTCCTCTTTAAATGCTTCTAGTTGTTTATCTATGTTTTCCTGCATTTCCTTCTTATAGTCCCCCATCATCATCATGACTTTATATCCATGTCCTGTTTTTCTGGTGTGCTGTTGTATCTAGGACTTGAAGTGGTGGGTGAGTTTTATCTGGTGATGCCAAGTACCCTTGGATTCTGTTGCTTCTGTTCTTATGCTTACCGCCTGCCATTCCTGCCCAAGGAGACCTGGTGTTGGTGCAGACCAGAAGGGAGCGTCTGTCCTGCCCTGGACGTTTATCAATCTCCCGCTGGTGTCTCAGGTCGCTCTCCATTGGGTTAGAACAGATGCTGAGTTCAGCTACTCACCTGTGGTCCCAAGATAGCCTAGGGAGTCGCGAAGGGGCCTCAGGGAGAGTGCGCAGAGCCTGTGCCCAAGCCCTGAACTGGTGCGGGGTACACCGGAATGGACCTGAAATAAGAGTCTGTCCTGCTCTGGGCGTTTATCACTCTCCTGGCTGGTGTCCCCTGCTCCTGCAGGATATAGAATTAACTCAAACAAATCGATGGCCTTCCTCTATACAAAGAATGAACTGGCTGGGAAAGAGATCAGGGAAACATCACCCTTCACAATAGTCACTAACAATATAAAATATCTTGGTGTGACTCTTACGAAGGAAGTGAAAGATCGGTATAACAAGAACTTCAAGTCTCTGAAGAAAGAAATTGAGGAAGATCTCAGAAGATGGAAGGATCTCCCATGCTCATGGATTGGCAGAATCAATGTAGTAATAATGGCTATCGTGCCAAAAGCTATCTACAGATTCAATGCAATCCCCATCAAAATTCCAACTCAATTCTTCAAGGATCTAGAAAAGACAATTAGCAAGTTCATCTGGAATAAGAAAAGACCTAGAATAGCGAAAACTCTTCTCAACAATAAAAGAACCTATGGTGGAATCACCATGCCTGACCTCAAGCTGTACTACAGAGCAATCATAATAAAAACTGCATGGTACTGGTACAGCAACAGACAGGTAGATCAATGGAATAGGATCGATCAAAGACCCAGAAATGAATCCACACACCTATGGTCACCTGATCTTTGAAAAGGGAGCTAAAACTATCCAGTGGAAAAAAGACAGCCTTTTCAACAAATGGTGTTGGCACAACTGGCAGCTATCATGTAGAAGACTGGGAATTGATCCATTCTTATCTCCTTGTACTAAGGTCAAGTCTAAGTGGTTGAAAGATGTCCACATAAAACCAGAGACGCTGAAACTTATAGAGGAGAAAGTGGGGAAAGCCTTGAAGATATGGACACTGGGGAAAATTTCCTTAACAAAACAGCAAAGGCTTGTGCTGTAAGATCAAGAATTGACAAATGGGACCTCATAAAGTTGCAAAGCTTCTGTAAGGCAAACATACTGTCAACAACACAAAAGTGTCACCAACCGATTGGGAAAGGATCTTTACTAATCCTAAATCAGATAGGGGCTGATATCCAATATATATAAAGAACTCAAGAAGGTAGACACCAGAAAATCAAATATCCCAATTAAAAAGTGGGGCATAGAGTTAAACAAAGAATTCTCAACTGAGGAATACCGAATGGCTGAGAAGCACTTGAAAAAATGTTCAACATCCTTAATCATCAGGGAAATGCAGATCAAAACAACCCTGAGATTCCACCTCCTACCAGTAAGAATGGCTAAGATCAAAAATTCAGGTGACAACAGATGCTGGCGTGGATGTGGAGAAAGGGGAACACTCCTCCATTGTTGGTGGGAATGCAAGCTGGTTCAACCACTCTGGAAATCAGTCAGGCGGTTCCTCAGAAAATTGGACATAGTACTACCGGAAGATCCTGCTATACCCCTACTGGGCATATATTCAGAAGATATTCCATCTGGTAATAAGGACACATGTTCCACTATGTTCATAGCAGCCTTATTCATAATAGCCAGAAACTGGAAAGAACCCAGATGTCCCTCAACAGAGGAATGGATACAAAAAATTTGGTATATTTACACAATGGAGTACTACTCAGCTATTAAAAACAACAAATAGGGGCTGGAGAGATGGCTCAGTGGTTAAGAGCACTGACTGCTCTTCCAGAGGTCTTGAGTTCAATTCCCAGCACCCACATGGTGGCTCACAATCATCTGCAATGGGATCTGATGCCCTCTTTAGGTGTGTCTGAGGACAGCTACAGTGTATTCATATAAATAAATCTTTAAAAAAAAAAAAAAAAACAAATATATGAAATTCCTAGGTAAATGGATGGATCTGGAGGCCATCATCCTCAGTGAAGTAACCCAATCACAAAAGAACTCACATAACATGTACTCACTGACATGTGGATATTAGCCCAGAAACCTAGATTACTCAATCTACAATTTACTAAACACATGAAACTCAAGAAGAAGGAAGACCAAAATGTGGACACGTCACCCCTTCCTAGAATTAAGAACAAAGCACACATTGAAGGAGTTACAGAGATCATATGTGAAGCTGAATCCAAAGGATGGACCCAATGACTGTGGCTGCCAGGGATCTGTCCCACAATCAGCCACCAATCATAGACACTATAGCATATGCCAGCAAGATAGTGCTGAAAGAGCCTGGATATAGCTGTCTCGTGGGAGACTATACCTATGTCTGGCAAACATGGAGGTGAAAGCTCACAGTCAGCTATTAGATGGAACACAGGGTTCCCAAGGAAGGAGCTAGAGAAAGTACCCAAGGAGCTGAAGGGGACTTCAACCCTATAGGTGGAAGAATAACTTGAACTAACTAGTACCCCCTGAGCTCATGTCTCTAGCTGCATATATAGAAGAGGATGGCCTAGTTGGCCATCACTGGGAACAGAGGCCCCTTGGTCATGCAGACTTTATATGCCCCAGTACAGGGAACGCCAGGGCCAAAATGTGTGAGTGGGTGGGTAGGGGAGCAGGGCCGGGATGGGGGAGGGTATAGGGAACTTTCTGGATAACACTTGAAATGTAAATGAAGAAATTATCTAATAAAAAAAAGAAAATTAGTTAATGATGAAAGAAAAAAGTGAGGACTTTGAAGTGTAAAACTGATACTTGTGAAAGGAAGGAGTCCAGAAGGTATCATAGACCTTGACAAGCTAATAGCCACCACAGGCATATGCTCATGAAGGAGCCTGATTTCCCTTTTGCCAGTGATAAGGAAAATGCTTCTTCTAGTTTTTTTGTTTGTTTTGTTTTTGTTGTATTATTATTTCAGCCCACATACCCTTGGGCCAGGGCTGGTTCAAACATAGCTATGACTCCAGAGCCAGCTTTACTCTGCTGCCCTACCTAGGCAAGGCCCAGAGATAACTCTTCCAAAAGCTGTAGCCTGTGAGAGGCTGGACTAGCTCTAGGAATCCTGTGATTCCCATGCCACCTTTTCTGACTTAGGTAATTAGCAAGATAATTAGAAAGAGGGGCATCACCTTCTTGTCAGAGCCACCCCATGGCAGACAAGTCTTGGCAGGGACTTCCCAATTTTCTCTGGTGGAGAGGCTGGATACTCAAAACAGGCTATTCATCTCCACCCTGGCATATCCACTTCCACCTTGCTTAAAAATGCTCAAACTCTTTCACTTTTTTTTCTCTCTCTTATGGACACCACACATTTGCACAGTGGTTCCCATTCTAGGTAGTACACACATCTGACATGCCTCTGGGAACCCTCTTCTCTCTGTGCTGCATGGCAGCTTGTGAGTATATGGACATATTCCCCATCTTGTATTGATTTTCATGGGGATAAGTGGGGCTCTATGTGTCTTCTGTCCACCCATACAGTGCTGTGGAGGTACAGAAGACTGGTCTGTGTGAATCTTTGCCCACAGGCATTATAGCCATTATAGTTCTCATGTTTTAAGGAGACCATTTTTAATATTGAGTAACAACTCTTTCTGAGAAAGCATTGTAACCAGTGTTTTGGGCAAAGAGAGGAAATTGGAATCATGGAAGCTTGTTTGCAGCCCACAAACCACAGCTGCAGTGCCATACCCAAGGTGTGAGGCAAGTATGTTAGAGAAGGTCACCAGGTCTCCTCCTCTGGCCCAAGTACTCATGTCCTGCACATACTTGTGGACACAAACAGATAAATAAATACAGCATCCTTAGTCATCAGGGAAATGCAAATGAAATCAACCCTGAGATTCTACCTCACACCCTTCAGAATTGCTAAGATCAAAAACTCAGGTGACAGCAGATGTTGGCAAGCTTGTGGAGAAAGAACGACACTATTATACTGCGGGTAGGATTGCAATCCTGTGCAACCACTCTGGAAATCAGTCTGTTGAGGACCCAGCAATACCACTCCTGGGCATACCCAGAAGATGCTACAACATATAACATGGTCACAAGTTCCACTATATTTACAGCAGCCTTATTTATAATAGACAGAAGCTGGAAATAATTCAGATATTCCTCAACAGAAGAATGGATACAGAAAAGGGGGTATATTTACACAACAGAGTTGTATTAAAAACAATGACTTCCTGACATTTGCAGGCAAATGGATGAAACTTGAAAATATCATCCTGACTGAGGTAACCCAATCATAAAAGAACTTTATATGGTATACACTCCCTGATAAGTGGATATTATCCCAGAAGCTCAGAATACCCAAGATACAATTCACAGATCATATGAAACTCAAGAAGAAGGAAGACCAAAGAGTGTATGGTTTGCTCCATCTCAGAAATGGAGGAATATGATCTTGTGAGGTAGAGGAAGTGAGAGATCTGGCAGGGAGAGAGAATGGGGAGAAAAAAGTGGGGCTGGATCAGATTCATGAGATGGTAAGATGTACAGAGGTTCAGGAATTAGAAAGGAGGTATGTAGCAGTAGGTGATAAGAAATTTATTGTAGCCACTAGAATGTCCCAGATGTCGTGGAACCAAGAGTTTCCCAGGAACCAATAGGTAAGACATTAGCTAAAATACCCAGAGTAGTCAATAGAGAAATCATAGAGACCACATACAGTGGATGGGTACAGCCCCTGGTTAAGTGATGGGGCCACCCACCTATCTAAAAAATATTAACCCAGAATTTCTACTGTCAAAAGAGTTTCAGGGACAATGAGTGTAGCAGAGACTGAAGGGGTTCTCCGTCCTATAGGAAGAACAACAATATCAAAGAACCAGATCCCCCAAATCTCCTAGGGACAAAACCTCCAACCAAAGATTATACATGGTGGGACCCATGGCTCCAGGTAAACATATAGAAGAGAATTTGCTTATCTGCCATCAATTGGAGGGGAGCCCCTTGATCTTGTGGAGGCTCTGGAAGGGGGATAACATTTTAAATGTACATAAAGAAAATAACCAATAAATAATCTTTTGATGGCTAAAGAATCTGAGACATTGCTTCATTTTCACATTTGGAAGTACTGCAAGAAAAAAAAATATTACACCTATAATGTATATGCAGAAGACATAAATCAAACCCATACAGCATCTCTTATAGGCTTTTTAGTATCTTTGAGCTGCTATGAGCCCTGCTATGTATATTCTGTGGGCTGTGTTTTCATAGTATCCTTGTCCACATTTGTTCCTACATGTTCTCCTCCACCTCTTCTGTGTGGTTCCTCTGGCTCTGCATGTTTTCAAGATGCTTTTTATTTCTACTAGGATACCTAGTCCAGCTCCCATATCATTGTAACTTGTTCTGCTTGGTTTCAACTGGTTTCATTTAGGCTTCCCTTTTTTTTTTTTTGGTAGAGAAATTGATGAGCACTAGATTCAGGGGATAGAGAATTTTGTGAAAAGGTACAGGGAGGATTGTAGGGTGGAAAGTGTTTTGGGAGTGTTTCCCTTTACTTATTATTATCAAATTCACAAAATATAAACAAGCAAATATACAATGTGTTAATTATACACATGTGTGTGTGTGTGTGTGTGTGTGTGTGTGTGTGTGTGTGTAAAATGCTTTATTTGTCAATGTCAGAATAGCTGAAAAATGAAAAAAAATTCTAAATGCCAATATTCAACAGAGAATACAAACAAGCATCTAGCATAAAGAAAGAATTTTCCATGTCATTTAGATTTTACAAACAATGTAGTGGCTAGAGTTGTTAGAAAATAAGTGTATGTATAAGACCAAGTGAGATGCTACCATTTCTGACCTCACATCCACATAGGCTGATTTTTTTTTTTCCTTTTGGTTGTTATTGGCAGGCCTCACATAGGACCTAATTTGGGACTATTCTAATTGTTTCCATGGTTTAGCAGTATTGGTGCCATGTCACAAAGTTGAGGAACCTGTTGTTTCCATTAATTGAAGTAAAATTATTTTCCCATAATACTCAGTGTTTTAGTGCTGCAGAGAGGACACAAGGCTTCAGATATTTACCCCTACTTTTTCAGTGAGTCATATGCTTAGCTTTTTGTTTTATTAAGATTTTCTTCCTTGTGTCTTTACTAAGGCCAGAAGATTCTTTGCATATAGAATTAGGAAGAAGGGAGACTTAAGTGGAGGAAGGGGCACATGTTAAGAGGTGCATCTGCAAGGGAATAATTGTCATCTGCCAGACAGTCCAGCCAAACAACCCCTGATCCTGTTCCATTTAGATCCTTTAGAATTGTTGCATTTTTCCAACTTTTATTAGATATTTTCTTCATTTACATTTCAAGTGTTATTCAGAAAGTTCCCTATACCCTCCCCCCTCCCGGCCCTGCTCCCCTACCCACCCGCTCCCACATCTTGGCCCTGGTGTTCCCCTGTATTGGGGCATATAAAGTCTGCATGACCAAGGGGCCTCTCTTCCCAATGATGGCCAACTAGGTCATCCTCTTCTATATATGCAGCTAGAGACATGAGCTCAGGGGGTACTAGTTAGTTCATGGTTATTCTTCCACCTATAGGGTTGAAGACCCCTTCAGCTCCTTGGGTACTTTCTCTAGCTCCTTCCTTAGGAACCCTGTGTTCCATCTAATAGCTGACTGTGAGCTTCCACCTCCATGTTTGCCAGGCATTGGTATAGTCTCCCCATTTTATTCTACATGTGGACCTCAGGAAATTAAAGGCCAGATTCCTAACCATGCATCATAACTATGGTAGTAACTCTTTGAGGCATGCCTTTCTTCCTGAGGCCTGTATGGAAGCACAAGGAACACTTTCTTGTAGCCTGGTGACTCTGGACAAATACATACCCTAAGAAAGTCAATGCCCAGCAAATTTGTTCTATACCAAAAAATAATTGGCTCTCCCAACTCACCCAAAGTAACCTCTTTTTTAGATGCCAGAATCTGCAAACCTTGAAATGATTTTAACTATATATTAATTATTATTAGCCCATCAGAAAATTTCAAGACTACTGCAAGTAGAAGATATTGAGAAACTTGAACATTTCCCATTTGCCAAACAGCTTAGATGCATATGCCTTCACATACCTATTCACAGCTCATTGACCTGTGAACTGAATATGGGATAAGAACAAATTAAGCAAAAGAGTGACTGTCCACATTAGCCATTCTTGATTGTATCTATGGGACATTAGTTCCTCAAGCCTCATTTCAACGTGTATGATTATTCCAAGGATTATTCAGGAGAAATATCTCAGCAGGAAAAGATCCAACAACACACTTCTGTGGTCAGAGGATTTTTGTTCTCTTTATTTTTGCTGCAGATGAATAATGACTGGAGGTTCCAAATATACTGAGCATGATGAACTCTCTTCTCTTAGTCCATAAGGGACCTTTGACAATTTAATACAATCATGCATTTTCCACGTTTGGCAAACAAGTATTTAAACTTGAAAAGAGATATTCTAAAATCTTAGATGTGAGTCCCCAAAAAGAGTAATATTGGGAATTCTGATCATCTAGATAATACATGACCAGCCTTTTTATGAAAAGACAAAAGATGTCATTAGAGAGTGTGAGATTAACAATGTTTCCAATTATCAGTTTAGACTAGGAATCTTCTAAGTAAGGTTTGGGTTAAATGTATCAAAAATCCTGTTTTCTCAATTTTTCTTTCAGTTCCTATTTAGAAATGTGTATCAGGGCCTTGTCATCATTGTGCCTTGGTAAGTCTTTCAGAATTAAGAATCCTCCACATCAGCGACTTTTGCCTGTTTCCTATGTTTTGACTAATATTCTTCCCTCTGTCCCTCATGAAATAGTTACATCCATCTTCTTAAAAGAAGGAAAATGAATGTAGGAATAGGAATATAATTTGGATATAAGAGTAGGAAAAGGAGGAGAAGAGTTGGAAAATATTGTCTTTCTGGTTTAGCATGTCAATTGCCTAGTGAACTCACATAAAATCCTGTATAAGACATGCAGAGATATTGACAAAAATGCTAATGAGACTAAATGATACAGTTCCAGCTCTGATGAGATTTTTGTGAAAAAGTTCTAGGTTTGCACAGTGAGTTTTCTGGCTCATGCTGTTTTGAATAAAATTACCTATAAAACTGTTTTTGTTGTTCTCTATTTACTTTGCCTTTGTTAATAATAAACACCTTAGTTTTGTGGGATGGGAACCAGAATAAATACAAATTCGTCAGCTGGTGTTATTTTTCTTTGTTCTGAGAGGACCTTATGCAACAGATATGATGGTAATAGATGAAAATCCTACAACTCACAGACATGATAGTTTCAATGGGCAAGGTAAGATCTCTCCCTACCTTTGCAAATATAAGAGCTCTGAGCTGAGGGCAGGGGGAGTGTACTTGAAGTTGAGAGTCAAAGCTGGACAGAAAGTCACAGGACATATCACAACTCAAACAGATTTATTGGAAGGAAAAGACCCAGGAGGATTGTTGGCCCTGTTGAGGCTAGAACAAGTGGATATCTAAGCAGAAAACAGATTATATAAGGTTTCTTGGAGGCAGACCATTCAGGTGATTTTCAAAATGGGGATTAGTGGATTTTCAAGTCCAGAGCTTATGTTTTTTTTTCCCACTGTAATGCTGTGGAACGGGTTGGCTTTTAGGGTAAGTAGAATGTTCTGTGGGTGGAACATGGTGATTGAAGGTCATTAAGTACAGAGGCTGGGCAATTGTGTGCCTCAGGCAGTATATACTTTTTGCTTATTATTAATAAACAGTAAGGGATGAAAATATCTTCCTGTGCACAGTATAGAGTAAGCAGAAAAGTTAATGGAATGGAAGACAGGGTTTATATTAGGTTATTTGGGCCAGAGCTTTCTGGAAATTTCCAGTATTTCAAGTTCAGAGTTTGTTCTTTCTACTGAGTAGGGCAAGGATTGGATCTAGCTGTTACTGCAGTTAGAGTGTTCTGTGTATACAACCTGGTGGTTGGGGTTCATCAGAGACAGGGACTGGTCAGTGCTCTACCTTGAGTGATTTAGAGCTACAGAAGTTCTTCACAATGGACTTCCCTAGAGAATGTAACAAGCAGCAAATGCTTGTTTTCTTTCAAAAATGTATTCTAAAAGTGAATCATGCCCATTAAAGATGAAGCAGGACTCCAAGACTCAAACAACAACAACAACAACAACAACAACAAAACTTAAAGCATATCTTAAAGCAGAATCAATGATTTCAGAGAGACACAGACATTACTTGCAAAGGAGACAGTATTTCACAACTCAGAACTATAATCCTGTGGTGGGGGGGAACTATTAGTACTTCCTGTTTTCTCTGACTCTTGTAGATTAGGAACAGTCTTCCTTCTCTAGAGAAAATAAATCATAGACAGGCTTTCTTGATGCCCAGAACCATTTGAGTACTGGAGTATATCCAGATGTTTGATTGGTAAAAACTCTTACTACAGACAATTTCATTGGCTCTTCTTTTATGTGAATGGAGGAGTGCAGCCTTATAGGAGGAACAACAATATGAACTAACCAGTAACCCAGAGCTCATGTCTGTAGTTGCATATGTAGAAGAGGATGGCCTTGTAGGCCATCAATGGGAGGAGAGGCCCTTTGTCTTGTGAAGATTGTATGCCCCAGTACAGGGTAATGCCAGGGCCAGGAAGCAGGAGTGGGTGGGTTGGGGAGCAGGGCAAGGTGAGTGTGCAGGGGACATTTGGAGAGGAAACTAGAAAAGAGGAGAGCATTTGAAATGTAAATGAAGAAAATATCTAATTTAAAAAAAATGGTTTATAAACCAGTCAGAAAAAGAGCTCTTAAATAGGAAGAGAAAGCAAAAGCTTGCTGATCATGATCTGAACTGCTGATCCATCTCTCCCTCCCCCTGATAAAATAGAAAGTGGAAGACAGGAAAAATTGCTTTTATCCTGAGCTCCTTTTCAATTAACAATAGAACAAAACCAGGCATTAGTGCCTGATTGCTGATCATGTACCCAGAGTCTGCAAGTGAGGAAATCTAAAGGAAAACCCCAATTTCTGTATGCAATTTTCTTACTGTGACTCTGAGCAGCCAAGTGAAAAATGCTTGTGATTATTTGTGATATGTTTGTGCCAGGTTTCACAAGATCTATGAGTATAAGAATGAGTTATACCAGTATATAATGCATTTATCTCTACTATAATGTCTCCCAAAAAGCTGCTTAGATTGTAAAAAAAAAAAAAAAAAGGTGGGTACTAACACTTTCCCAGAAGTATGGTCACACAGAATATCACTAAGTGATATAATGATAAGGGAATAATTTAAGACATATCTATGTTAGAATATATATATATATATATATATATATATATATATATATATATATATATATAATATATATATATTATATAATAATATATATAATATATATATATATATATATATATATATATATATATATATATGCACATTCTTATCAATTTTATGTGTTTATGCACTTTTATGCTGTACACATGGGTGTACCCAGATTGCCTGATTAGTACAATTTATATATTACTTATTAGTAACAAATTTTCTTGATGAAATAATTTATGCAATATCATTATTTGAATAGTTTGTGATTGAAAAAAATCTAGTTATCTATCCTTGAATATCTACCCCACAACACTAGTATCACTCTTCCATCTATCTTCATATATTTTGCCATTCTTTAACAACTGATTATTTAAGGCAACTGTGAGTACATGGATATGAGACAACCTATATCTACAGACTTCAATGTGCTAGATCCTCATTGGGATGTATTCTTCAAACTTTACCACAGTGATGGATATAGGAAGTCAAGAGACTCTAGCAGCACACATAGGACTAGCACATGTTCAAAACAGACAGAAATACTAGTACAAAGAAGGGAAAGTAGACACCAAATACCAACCAAAACCAAGACACTATTTGCAATTGATAGCTGCTGTATAGAAAGGCAAAACTCATTTATGTTTCCAATGGAGTATGATTGGTTATATCAACCACATTCTAGGGCAGAAACCATGAGCAAGAACACTGAAAACAGATACATATTTGTCTCACTGTTCTCTTGTGGGTATTTGCTTAATTTTATTTTTGTATTATTTTGCTTTGTGGGTTTTATTTGGTCATTTTTTTTTGTTTTATTTGGTCATTTTTGTTTTTATTGATGATGGGGTAAGACAGACACAAAGACAGTTACCTTGTACATAGCCAAGGGTGGATGAAATTTTATTGATAGGGAGACAGCAATATCTGGGAATAGTTGGAAAAATGTGAATAGGGTAATCAAAGTATATTATATGAAAAACATCAAATAAAATACAAAATGAATTTATATACTAACAAATACAATCAAACCCATTCAACAGATAGAAAAGTTTTTATACTGTGATTTTGTAAATGTGACTTAAACATGTAGGAATAGCTTAACATACATAAAGAGCTCATGCAAAATACTACAATAATACAAGTAACGACAAAGGCTACATGATCATTTCAACATTCAGTAAAAGAAAATAAAAGTCTTTGAAAATCCATAGCCACTTTCATGATTTAAAATAATAATTTAAATATTAGTTACAAAAATGAAATTTCCTAAACTTAAGTGGAAAACTAATACAAACAGATCCTAAATACCTCCGTGTATCAGCCATTTTAAAAATCATCACATAACTAATGTTACCACTTCCTAAATAACTCAGTATATCAGCCATTAAAAAAAATCATCTGATACACATTGGTCCCACTTCCATTGAACATTGTCCCAGATGTTGTGTCATTAGGTAAAGTAAATACTCTGCTTTTTTCTAAAATATCAGATAATATACAAGTTTTGTAAAGCATACTCTGACATAATTAAGAGACTAGACAAAATTAACAGACTGGGAAAGGGCTGGTATCAAGTGGGGAATGAGAGGAGAACACAGTGAAAGAGCAAACAGGGAAACAGCTAGGGTGAGGAGAGTGGATTGTGGAAAGGAATACAGTAGGAATAACTAAAATTAAGGGGGCAATAGAGGGGTACTGGGGAGATAGTAGAGAAACAATACAATAAGAACATTTTAAATTATATACATATATACACATTTGTGTGTATATGTGTGTGAGTGTGTGTATGTGTGTGTGTGAGTGTGTGTGTGAGAGTGTGTGTGAGAGAGAGAGGCAGTGAGACAGAGAGAGAGAGTGAGTGAGTGAGAGAGAGAGAGAGAGAGAGAGAGAGAGAGTTCTAAATAAAATCACCAAATATTGTGTCTCACACAATTGTCCATCACTTCTCACAAGATTTGGAAACAAAACTTCCAGTACTGGAATTGTTTTACATTTAAATAAGTTATGGGCCAAAACGGCTTTCATAAATAGAATAGAAATTTCCAAACAACTCAAATTGTTGCTAAGTCTATAGAGTTCTTTCGCCAAACTCAGATCAAGGCCCTATTGTTCATGACAATACTTAGAAATTTCACTAAAATTGAAGTGTCAAGTCAATGCCCACATAGAACTTTCACTGCTATATTACAGGGTCTTTAGCGTGTGCTAGGTCATTCTCACATACACTATGACTTCCAATTAAGGGATTTTATGGGACGTTTGAGTGTTCAAATAACTGGGTCTCTGATTCTTATGCCTTGTTTAGGGCTCATGTTTTTTTGTTGAATTTTTTCTTGCATAATTGCATTTTTATAGTTGTAGTACTAATTTTTAAATAAAGCTCTAATGGGGTGACAACCCACATCAATTGTTTATGTTCACAAATAAAAGAGATACACTGCCTTTATATTAAATTTGACTTAAGCAGCACAATATTTGAGCAACTGGCTACCTTCTATGCTGCTAGAATCTACCTCCTACAGATAACTCTGTGTTACTACTTACTAATTTCTGGGTCATGTTCTTCTGGCCCAATTACATAGTGGCTCTGCTTTTCTCCTCTGCACACACCTTTGGCATGGCATCTATCTGCCTTTCTTCTTCCTCATGGTCCCAAGCCTGGGAACTTTAAATCCTGCCAATGTCTTTCCTCCTGAGCAATTGGATTCTGGCATATTTATCAATCAGAATTAACTGGAAGGATGTTCCCAGAAGCTACATGCAAATCCTCTTCTGCAAACAGGTCTTGGGGATCCAAATAACATTGAGATACAGTTATATTGAGGCAGGTGGTAACTCCGTGCCAGTATAGATTAGTATATTTATACAATAGATATTTTTGTTTTATTTTTATATTTAATTTTCTTATAATTTAAAAGGAATTAATGAATATATAAATTAACAAATAAATAGATGATAGATAGATAGATAGATAGATAGATAGATAGATAGATAGATAGATAGGTGTAAATGTAGCCACTAGAATAAAGATTAACAACTGAACTCTCACATATAATGACTTAGCAAGAGTTTGCCTGAAAGTAAAACAAGGTACATCAACCAGGACAGTCCCTTAGGTTCCACAGTAGTAGAACCACAAATAATTTGACTACACAGTTTTCTGAGATTTTGAGTATGCATTAACATGGATACAGTTTGTTTTTGTTTTTGTTAATTTTTTTGTAATTTGTTGTATTTTGGTTATTTTTTGATTGTTTGTTTTCAATGTGGTTTTATTTTCCCTGATTTTGAAGGAATTGTTTTCTATTGGATTTTATTATGTTTTTGTTTTGTTGTTGTTGTTGTTGTTTTGGGGTTTTTTGTTATTTTTGGTTTTGTTTTGTTTTTGTTTTCATTGTTGTTATTTTAAATTTCTTTTGTTTTCTTTTGGCAAAGGGGCTTAATGATGGCATGAAACTAGGAAAGGAGCTGAAGAACTTGAGGAAGTGGTATAATATCATTGAATATTTCAATTAAATGTTTTAATAATGAAAAGTATAATATACAAAAATATCAATCAAACAGACCCTCCAGAGCTCCCAAGGACAGAACCACCAACCAAAGAGTACACATAGAAGGGCCCATAGCTCCAGCTGCATATGTAGCAGAGGACTGGCTTTTCAGACATTCATGGGAGGGGAGGCTCTTTGTCTTGTGGAAACTTGATGCCACATCATAAGGAAATGCTAGGGTAGTGAAGGGGAAATGGGTGGGTGGGCTTGGGAGCACTCTCGAAGCAGGGGGAATGGGTATGGAAAAGGCAGTTTGTAGAGATGAAATCAGGAACATGGATAACACTTAAAATGTAAACAAATAAAATAACCAATAAAAAATTACAAATTTTTTCAGTACTTAAATATCTTTTGTAATTTAAAAAACATGGCATGTAATAAAATATGGTTACATCTAAAGGTGATTTAAGCAAACTTGTAGTAAATGAGAAAATATAAAATTTGATTCAAATTTATACACAAGCAAAAATGAAAGTCAGTAATGAAGAGATTTTACAATACCACCAGCTAAGTGTGGTGATCTGTATCTGTTGTGCTCTTCCGTGATGCTGGGAAGAAGCATGGATTCAGTAATGAACTTGAAGTCTCAGATGGCAGCCCAGTGAGACTCTGTATCAGAAAGATATAATGTGCATTAAAAAAAACACACTGGGGTTAATGTAACATTTGCATATTTTAAAGTACAAACAAAAGTATATGTCTATAAATACTTCATAATTGAATGTAAAATAAGTGCTAAGAGCTTTTGTAAAGTATGGTATAGAGATTAAAGAAATGTCCAACATCCTTAGTCATCAGGGAAATGAAAATCAAAATGACCCTGAAATACAATCTTACATCTGTCAAAATCAGTAAGATCTAAAACTTATGCAAGAACATATGCTGGCAAAGATGTAGAGTAAGGAGAACATACCTCTATTGTTGGTGGGAGTGAAAAAAAATTGCAACCACTTTGGAAATCAATTTAACATTCTCTTAGGAAACTGGAAAGAGCTCTACCCAAGTTCGAGCTATACCACTCTTGGTAATATACCCATGAAATGACACACTATACCACATTCAAATATTTTTCATTTAATTTTCTTTGAGTTTTATTCAAAATTTCCTTATGCTAAAAGCATATGATTTTTTCAAATTCTTTTTTCTGATATCTGTCTATAATTAGTAGTGTATTGTTTTACATGGTGTTAGAAGCGTATGCAGTGCTTTTGATTATCTGAGTCTTGTACTGATAACGCATGGATATCCCTCTGCCTTTAAAATAGAAAATCAGTTTAATTTGATGTGCTAACCAAATTCATATCCCAGAACCTGGTTTATAATTCTGTGGTATAAAAAAAAAATACTTTCAGTACTAAAAGCAGTAAGTTAATTTAGCACATTATATGAGACTTTAAAGTAGTTTGCCTTTTAAGAGACTATACTTGGCATAATATTAGTAATCCATTTTAACTGTTTTCATTATGAAATCCCTGTATGCATAACAAATTGTTAACAGAAATCCTTCAACAATTTAAAGGTGACCACAAACACATTTTACAACTATTAAAAATACCGACATTCATTTTAAAAATTCTGATTAATTCACTAGAATCATATTATTGTCACTAAGCCCCTAATTCAAAAATCTATTTAGAGAATAGGACTGTACTTCCCACAAAACTATATCATTTATATTTGGTCCTATGGCCGAACAATTTAAAATTCATAAGGAAATTCATGATAGCTAACATTGAAAGAACTTCTTGAAAAACACAATTGAATTGAGAGCTTGATATACCCTTTCTTTATTTGAAATAATTATAACTATGCCATTCTCTATTGTTATATGCTTAAATATATAGTTCATATGAATAAAATTTATTCCTCAAAAACATGCAATTCAGCCAACTGTAGTGGTCTCTGTATTTTAAATCCTATTACAGGGAGGATTATAATCACGTGGGTCTCTGGGTTTGAAGTCAGCTCAAACTACATATGGGGCGCTACATCCTAGGCAACATAGTAGTTCCTTTCTAAAAATAAGACTAATTACATACCACATGTGTGGAAATATATATGCATGTATTTGTTTATGTGTACATGGATGTGAGGTATGAACACAGATATGTAGAAGAATGAGGTGAATATTATTTGTCTTTCTCATTCAATTTTCCCCATTGAGAAATTTTGAGACGAATTCTATCATTAAACTCAGATAACTATAAACTTAGATCAGTAAACTTAATAGATTAGCCAGCCCATGGTAGGGATACAAATAGACAATGTCCTGTCAATTTTTTTGCTTGTTTGAACATATGAAGATTCAAAAGAACCAAGCCCAAGTCGTTCTGCTCAAATGCATGGATTTTATAGACTAAGCCAACTCCCCAGTTTTGATCACATGTATAAGTTAAAATAAAATGAATTATTAAAAAATAAAACAACAACTGCTCTAATACAGTGATTAAATGTGTGTTCAAAATAATATATACACACATACATGTATGTTTACATAAATGCATATATATTTCTTCATATATGTATGTATAAATGAAAAACGACCACCCTACATGTGTGTATATATATATATATATATATATATATATATATATATATATATATACATACATATATATATATATTTATATTTATATTTATATATAATATATTGAAGTGATTAACAACTCTAAATTGGTTTTCACACTCAGCTGTAAAATAATTAATTCCAAATGGTTCCCATAAAAAGGAATGTAAAATTAGAAAAAAAAATTGAATGCCAAAATATCTTGCAAGCTAGTCTTTATACAATTAAGTAAAACAGTAATTGCTCATATATGTTGTCACAGTAATGATTGAGAAGTATATCCCAACTAGCACAATTAAACAACTTTGAAATATGAATTATACACTATTAAGGTTAGCATGAGCCAAATAAAAGCTCAATTTTGTTTGACAATATTGATTTAAAGAGTTAGGGCATGAGGAGGAAATACTAAACACAGGATTAATTAGCTTTCATACATCCCAGAGGTGATGTGCTACACTTAGAACCTCTGTTTCGTCACAGTTTTTCTATGCTGCTTCAGTTTTATTTATTTCCTTTCTTGTGCAATTTATTTCTAGAAAATAATTCCAAATTAATAACTACTACAAATATGATAGTCAATGAAAACTAAGAACAATTTTAACAATAGGAAAAATTACAAGCTCACTGTTACTAAGTGTAGATATCTTCCACAATAAACTATTGAAAAGAATGTCCCATGCTAGGTATATTAAATGCAAACCTAATGGACATGTAAAAAAAAAGTGTCTTACCTACACGAGTAAATCCTTGAGTACACATTTCTCCAAGGAAGCTATACAAGGATAGAAATAGAAAGTAAAATATGTATATATCAACATGTTAAGCCTTAAGAAAGCAACATCTAAACAGTTGTAACAGATTGAATGGCTCTAAGAGCCATACTGCTAAGTGAAGAAAAAATATTGAAAAATTTTCAAATGTGCAATAGATCAAAAAAGTAGAATTAGCAATTTAATTTACTATATATATGTATATGCTGTTTGAATGACTTTGAAGGATTTCTGATATCTTTCACTTATGTTATTAGAATTTCATGTTTGAGTATTATATTTACCAACATTTCTACCACGTCAACCTTTTTCTGTAAATGTAGACACAATCACTCATTATTTCTTCTTCGTCTCCTCCTGGTGTTCCTGGTCCTCCTGGTCCTCCTGGTCCTCTTGCTCTTCCTGCTCCTCCTGCTTCTCCTGTTTTTTCTCCTCCTACGTTGCTGCTGCTGTTGCTGTTGCTGTTGCTGCTGCTGCTGCTGCAGTTGCTGGCACTGCTGACATTGCTGCTGCTGCTGCTGGCACAGCTGCAGTTCCTGCTGCTGTTGCTGCTGCTCCTGCTGCTGCCCTTGCTGCTGCTGCCCTTGCTGCTGATCCTGCTGCTGATCCTGTCGTTGCTGCTGCTGCTGCTGCTGCTGCTGCTGTTGCTGCTGCTGTTGCAGGCGCTTCCTTCTCCTCTGTAATTGAAATGTGACATATAGTAAATAGGAGTACCAGATTTTAAAACCTCAAATATTTAACCATCCAAACTCCACTTGTTTCTCTGCTCAGGATTCCAGATGGAGATCTATGAAGTTTCCTAGAAAAATCAGAAGACTATGTCTCCTTTTAGGCCTATATGTTACTTTTTAGGTTTGTCTCCATGGTATCTTCTCTAGAAAACAATATATTTTTACTTTTAGAAAATATAACAATAATTTAAAGAAAAACAAAATTCAAAAATATAATCCAAAGTTATATGAGACAAAATTTTAATTTTCACTATGAAAGCAAAAAAAGTTTTCACAATATACACATGCAAAATTTATAAGTGCTTTCCTGACAGGAGGTACAATAAGATTTCCATAAATCCCAAACTGATTCACAATAAAATTTAGTCAGATTTTTTTCTCTCTTTCTTTTTCTCACTCATATATATTGTGAGGCTCTCCATGATTATTAAAACTTTGTGGAGATAAACTGAACAGCAGTGATTGAAGGACCAATACATATAATTTCAATGGAGACATCATGGATTCAAAACTGGGTATAGGCATTAGTCCCACTGCCTACTCCCTGACATGCTCTGAGGACTGATGAATATGTACTTCTTCATGAAGGGATGTGATAAGAGGAATAAAAAAATGCTGTATTTTATCTTTATCTAGGGAACTTTCATGAGGTAACAGTTAAATAACCTGAATATTTGATTGGAACACTTGAAGTAATATCAAGTGGAAGAGTTTGAGAGCAGTCATGCTTGAGCTCCTTGTTCTTTCCTTCTTACTGTTAAACTCACATTCAAATGAATGCATATGTAGAATAAAATGGTCAGTATTCATAATATCGTTAACATAGTTATAGTATAGTCACAATCTGAAAAATGTTTTAAGAGTACTAATCACTAGATAGGAATCAAATTAATTATATTCCTTTAATAATGTTATTTAAATATTTTATCATATTTGCTTCCCAAATGAACCAACACTCTGATATGGTATACCCTTTAAATTAATCTCTCCATGATTATTAAAACATGGTGGAGATAAACTGAACACCAGTGATTCAAGGGCCAAAGATTTGTCAATGTAAATACAAGGACACTATTTAAAACATATTAAGTCATTATGATATCCTTCAAGACAAGGATGTGTTTCAGAGTTTGCTTAGATATCCACAAGCAAAATCTGTAAAGTCTTGTGAAATCTGGGCATTTGTTGTTACAGGACCAACAATAAAGACAAAGGACAAGACTAAAAAAATATTTAATGGGCAGAGTTTAGGATTTATCCATCTAGGAGAATGGTCTTCAAACTTCCTAATGCTTCAGGACATTAATCTAGATCAGAATGGTGAGCTGACCCACAAAAATGAAAATATTTTGTCAGTACTTCATAAATATCTGATAGGCATTACATCTGATATGGAAGTCCGAAAAGAGTTTGCACAGTCTAAGAAATGCTGATCGCTAGTTCCTGCATTAGGGCACCTGCGTTCTATGCAATAGATGACTGTGAGCATCCATTTCTCTATTAGCCAGGCATTGGCATAGCCTCACAAGAGAAAGTACCCAAGGAACTAAAGGGGTCCACAACCCTATCAGAGGAACAACAATATGAACTAACCAGTATACCCACCCAGAGCTGTGTCTCTATATGCATATGACACAGAGGATGGCCTAGTTGGCCATCAATGGGTGGAGAGGTCCTTGGTCTTGAGAAGATGATATGCCCCAGTACAGAGGAATGCCAGGGCCAGGAAACAGAAGTGGGTGGTTTGGGGAGCAGGGCAGGGGGAGGGTATAGGGGCTTTGGGGATAGCATTTGAAATGTAAATGAAGAAAATATCTAATAAAAAAAGAAATGCTAATCACAGAAAATGGGGATTCTTGAGAGTTGCGATATTGATCTATTTTAAGGAGTTTTTGTAAAAAACAACCAAGGTATTTTATTTGGTCCATTCAGAGTCAAAGTTTAGACTTTCCGTTTTACACTTTAGTTTAAGCTGAAAGTTTATAATCCATGGTTGGTATAGTTAGGCTTGTCAATAGTATCATATATAATAATATTTCAAGATGAGGAGGGGCTCAGTTACTATATATTTTTTTGTTCTCATATCTCCCATAGCATAAAATATACTGTAATAAAGTTGTATGGAGACTCCATCAGTACAGAGGCCCTGAGCTATGTGTAGCACAAATAACGAGGAATACTCTTAAATGCTTGGGGTAAAATTGTCCAATGACTGGTTACAAATTAAATATTGGGTAACATTTTAATCTCTGAAGAAAGGTCATTTTAGTTCTACAGCTTCATGTATCAAGGATTTTATTGAATGCATTTTGATAAATGTTGGAGTAGCTAGAATCACAGTGTTATGTCTCCCTAGATGGCTTGTATAAGGAAAAGATAAGGAAGTTTTATGAGCAGTTTATTTTTAGTTTGAAACAACACTGACATTCTTTATTTTTGCTGAAACTGCATGGTCTGCTGTGATACTGGCAAAATGTCATAATGCACTATAAGTAGTTTACATGTGAGGTTATCCACATCTCAATAAATAAAGCATGTTTGTCTTATATTCAGTACTGAACTTTAGATGTATGTAGATAGCCTAAAATAATTACAGGGTCTAGAATATTTAATCAGCTCACAGGATGGGGGAAATTTTCAGAAGAACATAGATAAAATGATGTAAAAGGAAAATATGGTATGGAATGTTTTTTTCTGGTAATGAAGACAATACTGAGTTTCAAAAGAAATCAAAAGAAAGAACAGAGAAAGTGACTGTAAAGGCCATAGGTAAACCATATTTGTGTTTATTTAAATTATACATATCATACATGCAAGTATATCTGTATGTACCTGTAAATGATGCTAAATATATTATGTTAATTGTTAATAGAATGTACTCCAGCAGTAGAATAATCTAAAAAATCTATTTTTCCTAACACATAAAGCCTCCTTTGTAAGTGGATGATGGTAAGAGGACTGCAAGAAATTTGCAAAATAATATACTATAGTGCCCAATTATTTTGTCTTCATGACCTTAAAGGCAGAATCCAATTTCTGAATACAGTACACACTGTGGACATCCTATTTGAAAACAACCTGGACACCTGCTATCCATCACATAACATATAAAGATGCTATGTATGCTTCAAATAGAGGGAAAAAAACTTCAATATTCCTGCCTCATTGAATAGTCAGCGAACCACAATGTCAACAAAGTTAAGATATCTCTTTTTTATTGGATATTTTATTTATTTAAATTCCACATGTTATCCCTTTTCCTCGTTTCCCCACTGGAAATGCCCTATCACATATTCCTTCTCCCTGCTTCTCTTGGGGTGCTCTTCCACCCACCCAACCACCAATCCACTCCTGCCTCCCCACCCTGGCATTCCCCTATACTGGGGCATCAGTGCATAACAGGAACAAGGGATGCTCCTCACATTGATGTTTAACAAGGCCATACTCTTTTATATATTCAGCCAAAGCCATGGGACTAACCAAGTATACATTCTGGTGATGGCATAGTCCCTGGTTGGTTGATATTGTTGCTCTTCCTATGGCTTTCAAACCCCTTCAGCTCCTTCAGTCCTTTAACTACTACCTTGTGGACCCCATGCTCAGACCAATGGTTGGCTGCAAGTATCCACCTGTATATTTGTCAGGCTCTGGCAGAGCCTCTCATGAGATAGCTATATCAGGCTCCTGTCAACTCTTGGTATCCACGACAGTATCTGGATTTGGAGTCCTTGTTTTATGTTGGAGCATCTTTTTTGGCTTATTTTATAGAGCTGAACAAGAAGGCAGGTTTAAATATAGTGGGGGATCAAGTATGAAGGTTTATGTAATCTAGGAATAAGGTCAAAATATGACTTGGAGCCTCCACCTGAGCTGGATCCGACTTTGGGCCTGTCACTGGATCTCTTTTTCCTCAGGCTCTTCTCTATTTTTGACACTTTTACTCTGAGGCAGTATAGGTCTTTGTCACTGAGGAGCATTTCCTATATGCAGAAAAATGCTGGGTCATGTCCACATATCCGTTCTGTTAGTCTCTGTGTTTTGGGGGAAACATGTCCATTGATGTTAAGATATATTAAGTAAAAGTGATTGTTGCTTACTATTACTTTTACTGATGGAGGTAGAATTTTGTTTGTGTGGCTATCGTTTTTTGAGTTGGATGAAAGATGATTACTTTCTTGCTTTTTCTAGGGTGTAGTTTCTCTCCTTGTGTTGGAGTTTATTGGGAGAAGATGTGGTTTAAATTTGGTCTTGTCATGGAATATTTTGGTTTCTACATTTGTGGTAATTAAGAATTTTGCTGGGTATAGTAGCTTGACCTGGCAGGGTGAAAACTTCAGAAGGTCTAGTAATTGAATGGAGTTGTGTGTAGCAATGGGGCATGGGGAACTCAGGCTAGCCACTAGAAAGTCCCAGATGCCAAGGAACCAAGAGTTTCCCAGGACACAATGGAGGTGACATTAACCAAAGCATCCAAGTAATGGGAGATAAAACCTGGAGAGACCATATCCAGTGTATAGGCACAGCCCCCTGGTTGGGGTGACTGAATAATCTCAAAAATTTTAACCCAAACAATTTCCTGTCTAAAGAACATACAGGGACTTTGTGGAGGAAAAACAGAAGGAATGACCATCTAGAGACTGCCCCACCTATGGATCCATCTGTTCTGCAGTCACCAAGCCAAGACTCTATTGCTGATGCCATGAAGCCCTTACTGACAGTAGCATGGTATAGTGGTCCCTGAAAGGCTCTGCTATTGCTTGACCAATACATATATGGATACACTCATTCAACAGTCATAAGACTGAGCACAAGTTCCCAAGGCAAGAAGGTAAGGGGATTGAAGGTGCTTAAGAGGATTGAAACCCCCTAGAAAGAACAGCTATATCAACTAACCACACTCCACAGGGACCCAGTGACTAAACCACGAACCAAAGAATGTACATGGAGTTAATCCCATGACTCCAGAAGAAGATTGCCTTATCTGACAGAAGTGGGAAGGTATGTCATTGGTCCTATAAAGGCTTGATGCCTCAGCACAGGGAGATACTAGGGCATTGAGATGGGAGTGGCTGAGTGGGGAGTACCTTCATAGTGGAGGGGAAGAGGAATAGAATACAGGGCTTACACATGGGAAACTCAGAAGGGGGTCAACATGTGACATGTAAACAAAATAAATATCCAATAAAATATTTTGTTCACTAATAATATATTAATATATCTTGTTTGGACAAATCAACTGCATTTTTCTAAAATGAATTGCTACCTAATAATCATTATGAATATCCTATCCCCCATTCATATGCTTTGTACCTTTAAAAACTAATTAGTTCTACTGTGCTGCCAAGGTGAGGTGTAGGGACTATACTTACAAGAACTACAACCAATGATTGGCAAGGCCAGGTAATCTGTTTCATGGTCCTGAGGTAATCTATCCTGACTACCTCAGGTGGCCACAGGGAGTAGGGCTTTATCCACACACATATACACACACACAGGGTACCTCACCTGCTCATCCCATCTCTACCAAAAGGTCCAGATGCTAAACATGCGAGGTGCAAGGTGAGCTCTACTGAGTGCTGCATCCAGCAGTGGTCAATGACAGATCTCCCACTATTGTCATCTGGACCAGAGATGCTGGGGAGTCTTGGAGAAGAGCATCACCCCATACTCTCTCTACTCCATAGCAGAAAAATGGTGCTGTAAACACTTTCTCACTAAGACCCTTGGGGCAGCCTACCCACATATTTTGAAATATGGGTAGCTTATCAGTGTAAGAATCCATGAAAAAATACCGAGTCTTCTTCAATAACCTATTAAATGCAAGTAATCACTCTGATAATGATGGGGTTCCATGAGTCTTGCCCAACCGGGCATACTGGGATTAGGGCTGGATTGGAATAGTATAAGGATTGTACCAGCAATAAGCACTCTTAACAATTCACGACAGCATCAAATACTGGTTCAATGCTGATGAATATTACCACTGGCTCATGTCATAAAGACTTTATTTTTGAAATACAAATTTCCTCTGTATATGATCTCAAGAGGTCCTCCTTCCCCTTTGCAGGATATTTCAGCAAATGTATTCCCTGTGGGGTCCTAGGAGGATCTTGCTTTCTTGGCATCTGGGACTTTCTGGTTCTACATCTCCATCTGCTTCCATGCCTTATTCTTTCCCTCTTTTCCCTTCCCACTCTTCTCTTTCTTCCAAGTCCCTCCCACCATCTACTTCTCTTGATTCTTTTGATCCCCTTTCTAAGTAGGACTGTTGAGCTTCATATGGTCCATGAGTTTTATCATGGGTGTGATTGTTTGTATAGTCTTGGACCAGGGAGTGGCACAATTTGGAGGTCTGGTCTGGTTGGAGTAGGTGTGTCACTGTGGGTGTGGGAATAAGATCCTCACCCTAGTTGTCTGGAAGTCAGTCTTCCACTAGCAGCCTTTGGATGAAGATGTAGAACTCTCGGCTCTGCTTGTACCATGCTTGCCTGGATACTGCCATGCTCCCACCTTGATGATAATGGACTGAACCTCTGACCTGTAAGCCAGCCCCAATTAAGTGTTGCTTTTATAAGAATTTCCTTGGTCATGGTGTCTGTTCATAGTAGTAAAACCCTAACTAAGACAATGGGTATGCCATGCTCTTGCTTAATATCCACTTATGAGTGAGTATATACTATGTGTGTTCTTTTGTGACTGAGTTACCTCACTCGGGATGATATTTTCTAGATACATGCATTTGCTTGTGAATTTCATGAAGTTGTTGTATTTAATTGCTGAGTAGTATTTTATTGTGTAAATGTATCACATTTTATGTATACATTCCTCTGCTCTGCAACATCAAGATTGCATCCAGCTTCTGGGTATTATAAGTATGGTTGTTATGAACATAGTGGAGCATGTATACTAATTACATGGTGGTTTATCTTCTGCATATATGCCCAATAGTGATATAGCTGGGTCCTCAGATAGTACTGGGCCTAATTTTCTGAGAAACTGCCAAGTTGATTTTCAAAGTGGTTGCACAAGCTTGCAATCCCACTAAAAATGGAAGAGTGTTCTTTCTTCACATCCTTGCCAGCATCTGTTATCTTCTGAGGTTTTTTTTTTTTTTTTTTTTTTTTTTTTTTTTTTTTTAATTTTTTTTTTTTTTTTTTTTTTTTTTTTTTTTTTTTTTTTTTTTTTTTTTTTTTTTTTTTTTTTTTTTTTTTTTTTTATCTTAAGCATTCTGATTGATGTGAGGTGCAATCTAATGGTTGTTTTAATTTTCATTTCCCTGTTTACTAAGTATGTTAATCATTTCTTTAGGTACTTCTTAGCCATTTGGTATTTCTCTGTTGAGAATTCTTGTTTGGCTCTGTTCTCTATTTTAATTTTATTTTTTTCTCTGGAATTTAACCTCTTGAGTTCTTTGTATATATTGGATACTAACCCTTTATGAGATGTAGTCTAGCCTAGCTGGGTATAAAATCAGAGCTCTTTTTAAACTCCTCCCTCCTGCTATAAATTTGAATATTTATACCGTCATGCCTGGTTATTATTATCTGTATCCTAGAAATAAATCCCAGGTGCTACTATTTTCAAGTGAGCATGTTGTGATCTGATCCATCAGTCTTGATGGATATATTAAAACCTTAATAACAAAACCTACCCATATGAATTTAACTCAAATATCATACTCTTGTCCACAGTTTTTATTCTTTGTTCTGAGTCCCTCTATTTTCAATATTTTTTTTCTGGTTCTCAGGCAAAATATTAAATGCCAAATGTGTATGCTATTTGCTGTGATCCCTACATATATAATGAAATATGGGCAACAGATAGGGCTCTTATTTATATTCCATCTCAGAATCAGTCTAAACCTTACCTTAGTCCTTCTACTTTCCAAGAGGCTCCATTTAACATTTTTTTTGTATAATAGTAAGGTCTTAGAAGAAGTCCTCTATGTTACTTAGGATATAACTAGTTCTACTCTTTATCACCACGGTGTGTTAATGTAAACACTGAAGGTTACTCCAACTACAAGTTAAACTTTATGAGTTTACCATCTTTTTTTCACATCATACTTTGCCCACACATAGCAGTTACAGGAATATTAGTGGCTTGGTGCTCACATCTTAATTTTCCACTACATGTCTGCTGTGTAATATAGATTATATCACAGAAAGTGATTTATGCCCAATATAGTAAAGCTAGCTTACATCATATATCAAGAAATTTTATGAAGCTTTAAGGAAAAGCAGTATCTGCTAATTTTCTAAAACCGTATAATTTCTAAGATTCCTTCTACCTACAGATAAATTTTTACCTGTCTTCCTCAGCAACATTATTAATTTTACAGCACTAAAGGACAATTACAGAATAATTAAGCTGATTGAAGTGTTCTCTCTCTGACTCACAGTCAGCTATTAGATGGAACACAGGGTTCCCAAGGAAGGAGCTAGAGAAAGTACCCAAGGAGCTGAAGGGGTCTTCAACCCTATAGGTGGAAGAATAACCATGAGCTAACTAGTAACCCCTGAGCTCATGTCTCTAGCTGCATATATAGAAGAGGATGGCCTAGCTGGCCATCATTGGGAAGAGAGGCCCCTTGGTCAAACAGACTTTATATGCCCCAATACAGGGGAAGGCCAGGGCCAAGAAGTGGGAGCGGGTAGGCAGGGGAGCAGGGCCAGGAGGGGGGAGGGTATAGGGAACTTTCTGGATAACACTTGAAATGTAAATGAAGAAAATATCTAATAAAAGTTGGAAAAAAAAGAATTGGAAGGGGATACTAAAATTGATATAATGAAAATACAATGTGTATTTATAAATTAAAAAATATATAATAAAATTACTTCTATAAATTTATGTGTGTATTGAAACTTCCACATAAAGTATACACATAAACAAAGGCAAATCCTATGTAAAACATAGAGTGAACTAAATGTGATTTTAATATTTAGTGTATTAAATTAGCATACAGGGGAAATCATAAGACCTGGAATTTATACTTTACTTTCATTTCTTTATATTATGAAATAATAAGAGTCACAAGGCCTTTAATATTTTAAAGGTGTGTTGTTTGTTTCTTCCTGTCATATAGTAGTAGCATATGTTTACTAAATTTAAAAAAAAAGCAGCAGCTCAGAGTACATTTTCAAAAATGTGATTGATACCAAAGTGGGAGGAAACACTAGTATTTTTAGATGTAGATGTAGCTTCCATCAGAGATCAATCAGGATAAGAAAAGTTGATATATACATAAAAGGATTCAACCTATTTACAAATCAGTAAATCCTCTATAAAACTGATCCTGATAGTTTACTCTGCACAGTGAATTGGCAGTTGATTCAGTGTCAATTGCTAGATCATAGGTACCTTCCTGATTTATATTCAATATAAATATTACTCAACTTTTTTTTTTTATCTTTGAGCTATACCTTGGAACAAGAATTAACCTGAAACAGAAATCATTATTCTTTTATTTCTGATTCTTTTGTGATTTTGTACACTACTATAAGTCATGTAAGAAACACACAATTCAAGGAAATATGACAACAGAAGTAGCAACATTTTACAAGAAGTAAACTGAAATTTTACTGCAGATATCTGGGTACATCCATTGCTTGGAAAACTGTAACAACTTTTAATTTCTGTCTGCCTGGAAATTAAAGAAAACCTATCTCTTTCTTCCATTTTTTCTCTTTATAAGAAGGTTTTATTTACATACAGGTAGCCCTGTATTCTCTCATGTTCTTAAACAATGGAAATAAGTCAAAGAACATTGAGACATAGCTATAAACTTATTTACTTATTCTGTACCAGAGTTTCAAATTTTTCTTCTTTATGATTATTTTATATGACCTACAATAACCGTTCATGACAATATTTTTGTCCTATCTATAAGTGCTAGAACAATAAGGGCACTAATTTAGGGTATGACGGACACAGTTTCTTCTCCTATAGCTTAGGCTACATGTATTCTAATAGCTAGCCTGCCAACAGTGTATTGCCAATGTGTTTCTATTTTTCCTGTGACGTTTACAGAGGAAAGAGTGGAATTCCTCTACTTAGACACGACACAAAACACATCCACATTTCCATTCATTACTATAACATTTCTTTGGCCATTTAAACTGATTGTGCTTCATGTGGGGAGCATATTTCTGGGCTCCTGTGTCTTGAAATAAACTAGGGTATTTTATTATAGATATCCTTGAAAAATTAATTTGTTCATTTCAACCACAGGAATTCAGAAGTTAAATCCTCTTACTACTCTTTTTTCTTCATGCCCAGTAATCCAGTAATGAAGCTGTTACACTTTAACCAGATATAATTCCAAATTCTATGTTTAATAGATTTCCAGTGATCACTAACTCTCTCGATTTCTCAGTCATAAAGCTCAGAAAAAGAAAACAACAACAACAACAACAACAACAACAACAAATATGGCAGTTAGGTTCCATCCTGTAGGTGGATTGTTCAAATATCCATGGGATGACATGGTAGAGTCTGGCAAAAAGTATTCATATTGAGTTCCTTTTAAGAAATCCACACTTTGTATTCTGCCTTCTTCTTGGTTCTAAAAAACTACTAATTTAAATTTTTCCAGTGTTAGTCAGTTGTGAAAGTAGTTTTACCTAGAGATTCAAATCCATAGAAGTCTGAAATTTTATCTTTCATTGAAGAATTAAGAAACATGAAAAAATTGACAATAAATGCTTTGGTTATGTGGAAAGGTCAGCACTCACTGGTATTATGATAGGAAAGTGACTCAACCTATTTACAAATCAGTAGCCAGATATTTTTAAAAAGCTAAATATAAATATCATAAGTTACAATTGTATTAGTAATTGCTATATGTCCAAAAGTGATTAACTTCCTTCTCCATGGTTACTTCCTTGAGCATGTTTACTCTTTGGTATGCACCATACACAGGCAATGGAATCCACCTAACTATGCGAAAGTAAATGAAAACAAAAAGGGTAAATGTACTATGGGAAATGATAATCTACAGTAAGAAAGTAATAGTTTAAAATAAAAGACAGAACTAGAAAAGTTTGTTTTTAGTATGGTAATCTAGACCATCAATGACAAATGTGTTGGTTCATTGAAGTATTCTTGGGACAAGCCTTTATATTAGATATCTATACAAGGATGACTGCAGGAACAATAAAATTACAAAGGGACAATTACCTGGGTGAAGATTAGAAAGAATAATAGGGTTTACATTGGAGGTTTCAATTGATATGATAGAGTAAATAAGAAGAGAAAAGTGATGTTGTTTATAATAATAAAAATAGGAAATATAGATTAAGAAAACAGTGTAATAGCATCATAATGTAAACTTTCTACCTAAAAGTACCTATAATAAATAAATGTGATTGTATAGATAACCACATACTCTCCAAAGGAAAGTTCTATATCTTATCACAGATCAACTAACAAATAAATGCACAAAACCATAACTAATCAAAACAGTATAGAACACAGTCATCAAATAATTTTATAAAAAATTCCTTGTATCTAAACCTCATGGTTCATTGTGTAGTGGCAACAAAAAAGATGGTAAAATCTGAGATATGAGGCTATTTGCTGTAAGATTATGTCTTCTTGAATGCCCATAATTACAATTTTCAAAATATTTCAAACACTTAAATATTGCTGATAGCAGGAGACAGTTTTCTACAAAGAACAAGCAATTATTTATCCAACACAAACTATCAGCCCTAAACATATATACAAAATATTATCCAAACTAAATGACTGTATTTATGATTTTAAGACAAACATGTACATATATACAGATAATATGCATGTATGAAAACAAGAAGTGCATTTGAAAAGGAGCAAACAATGTTATATTAGTGGGTAGGGGAGAAAAAATGGGAATGGGTAAATAAAACTGTATTATAATATCAAAAATAAAGAAGATAAGTTTAAAAATTAATTTCCACCAAATAGAAGTGAAAGGTATGTCTACTCCACATCGGTCTAATGTTAAAACACGTCATATAGAAATTTACTATGGTTTATCCCTAGGTAACTGATGAATTTATTGGAAAAACTTGCAGAGCATCTTTTATTTGTTTTTATGGTATGTTTGGCTCAGAAAAATGCTTCCCAGGAAATCATCATGCAGTAAGGATGATGACTGTCTTATAGATCACATGACACAGACAACCTCCATACTGTGTGTTGGACTGAACTTTCCACATGCTCAGGTTATTTCTTGTAGAAAAATCTACACTTACTGAATTTAGGCTATCCTGAGCATGTGGATATTACATTGACGATCCCTTGCCTTTTCCTGTCATTTAATGAGTGGATGTATACAAACTGTGAGTCCAGCAATGATTTCTCTTTATCAGGAGGCACAGATGATTGCCCAAGATTTCTGATGTCTGGCTTATAATATAGGACTAGAAATCGCCTTCCTCTTCCTTTCTTACCAGCTCCTTTTTTTTTTTCCTAAAGAGTCTCTGAGCTTTAGATAGTGTTTTATAGATGACTCACTATTTTCTCACTAGAATGGTTTACTGAAGCCTGAAGCAATTTTGTCATAGCACATTCTCTGAAAAAGCCTTATTGAATATATGTTGGATTTTTTTCTGAGTACAAAGCAAAGGTGAAACAAATGATGAAAATTAAGAAAAGGAAATCTAAAATTAATGAACAAGGAATAAAATATTAGCTTATGAGGATAGAAACAAATGTAGCGGATTACTTTACCTGGTACTACATTTAACTAATCAATACCAGATATATTGAGACTGTAACATCTTTTTCCAAAAGTATTTGTATAATTGACCCATAAGAACTACATAGATTCTTGTATCCACCAGAATAGACATTTAATCAAATAAGAAATTTGGTTCTATGTAAAGCAGTGTAACAAGCACTTCTTAATGTCAAACATTAAAGATTCAAAAGTGACTAGGATTTCAGCTTACTTTTCCCTATCATCCATAGTGGTGCCTAGAGCAGATATATGAGCTATCTCCCAAGGAGGGTATTTTTTGACTAGTCCTTTGCTTATATATCCAAGCCCTATATCCCAAAACAATCAGCATCTCGAGAACAGAACACTTTTCTTCATTCAGTCCTGGATGATAACTAAGAAAAATTTTAACAGATTTTATAGATTTAGAATCCTTTATCCAAAGAATCTGAGGGAAATAAAAAAAAAAAAAAAACACTAAGAACACAACCCATTTCTTTCAGTGCCATTCAGAATTTAAAACTTCTGGGCCTCAACAATTATCTGCTTTTATATGTGTGTAGCTTTTACAATAACAGGCAAAGGCTACTGTAATAATTCTTGTCACCTTGCTAGATATATTTTGTGCAATACACCATAAATCTTCCAATGATTCTACTACAATCTATGATTTTGAGTCCATTTTCAACTAAATTTCTATTTTTAGTTATTCAGGTGCATATCCATTTCTCTTAAATGAGGTCCAAAATCACTTAGATCCTCAAAGTTTAACATTATGTCAGATACAAAGAAGCAAGAATAGAGATGAGGAACAGAAAAATAAGGCAAATTACTGAGCCAAATTCCTAGAGTTAACTAGAGAGTTACCAGGACAATAGAAATGATAATTTTGGCAAAGACATTGATAAGAATATTTTCTGTTATAAACAAATATTAGGAAGTTGGAAAAACTATAAAGACAAGCTAGATATAATAGTTCATGATAGATGATTCAATCTATTATTTTCAATCAATATTTCACATACCAATATTTAAATGAAATTAAGAACAATTTTGGCTCTTAGATTTTAAACACAAGAACAGACACTTGATTTTTTATAAAATGACCACAGAACACACAATACCAACAAAATGATAAGTAATAATCACTCTTAAAAAGATGGTAAATGACACTAAATAGTAATTAAGAATGAGCAATATAACTAAACTAATATACTATGACTCATGGAAAGTAGGTGGTGGCTAGTAACGTTAGCAAATTGAGATTCAAAGTCAAAAAAGAAAAAGAAAATAAATTTTGGTGTATTAATCTTGTTAATTGAAGTATATATAAACTCTTTGCTTTGACCAATCTTAAAGAATGAAGTATGCAGATATGTAATTATGAAATAGAGCTATGTTTGTTCCCAACAATAACAATGTAAACCTGACATTAGAATTTGTATTGAAATGTAACATAAAATATCTGAGACTTGATGCTATCAAGGTGGTAACAGGAGAATTGGCGTGTTTGTGTTTTAGTACTCTCAGAGAGCAGTGGCATACTAGGTAATATGATGTGGAAAGTGTTCAAGAATGTCTCATCGTGTCATGTGATCACTGTTGTCCTCATATAAACATATTTTAGAGATCCGGTCCCCCAAAGAAGATTAAGGAGCAACAAGTTTCCCATCTCTATCAGATACTGAAGGCTGATGTAATACACCATCCTTGCAGATCAAGCAGAACTCCAAGGCTGAGTGCTGAATTATAGATCTTAAAACTGAAGCAAAGAACAGAAGCAATATCAAATACCTTGCACAGCAAACAGGAGCAGTTTCATTCAGAGCAGAAATGGGAAGAATCATAGCAAGTTACCTGACCATGCTGACGTTTTCTTTTCATTTTCATCTGCAGGTTTCCAGAGCACCCCTCCTTCTCTGAGAAGCAGCTGACAGTCAATCTCTGGCAAAAGCCTGGCCTGTGCTGCTAGCCAAACACCCACCAGGAGCATTACTGGGAAATGTTTATGTGAATACGCTTCTTTAGTTCTGGCTGACGCAGAATGGCTTTGTATAGTTAGGAAAATAGAGAAAACATTTTTGACCAATGAGGAGAGAGATCACAAAAATGACGAAGAAAGCAAAGCCTGTTGTTACCATGGAGATTTTGCCATCAAACCTCCTCTATCTCTTCTCCCTCCTCCCTGCCTGTTGCATCAGGAACAAAAATAAAGATGAAATAGAAGGAGAAACAGCATAATATTATGTATTTACTCTTTGGTTACTGGCTCTAAATAAAAAAAAGATAAAACTGTCCAGTACTTATTTGCCTTTGACCCTGGATCTGCCTAAAATTACCTATAACAGCGCCTCCATTTTTTCCTATGGACATCAGATTGTAAAAATGGGCTGTCAAATGCACACCACTGCTGAACCTTTATTAATCTTCCTGTGCTAATATTCTGAAGAGATATACTTATTCGGAAATTTTTCACCGATGTTTATTCAAATGTTTATGCACATTACAACTGGCAAACAATGCACTTAAATTGTCTAAAGGCATACTTGTTTCCAATATCATAAAGCTATTTACCACGTAATACACCATATCTTAAATTATAACAATGGTGAAAAATTTTTAATTGAAAATTAAAGAAATATCCCAAACCTGACATAGTACAATCATTTTGTTGTGTGTATACATGTGTGGTTTTAGATATGAATAAAATAACATTGTACATATATAGGTATGTTATATGTTGGGAATTTATAGAATTGTTGTTAAGATATCAGTATTCTGTAAATATTTAACTTAACATCCATATGGGTTAAAATATAACCGTTACATACAGTATATTTGGTTGACTCACAATATCTATACCTAATACTGTACAGCCAATAAATATAATCTAATTTTAATACACATACATTCCTTTTGGCACTGTTAATATGTGCTCAGATGCTGAGAGACCTACAGGAACATTAGCACCACCTGATGCTAATCTTTCATGAATACATATTTTACCTCTCTATGAGTTCATCAAATGCCAACAGTTACTCCAATTTTCTTTAATTCCAATACTGATGCATTCCTGCAAATATGTCCTCAAATTTCAACTTTAGATTTTCCACACTTAATTGAAATTTTAGGAGATATGACTGTTCTTATGATGTTGCCCTGTGAGAGGAACATGTATACTGTAAAAAGAGCAACACTGAAGACTCTGTCATACCTTCCTCATCACAAATGAACCAATCTTTGGACAAAGTACAGACCTGAACTGAATATACTTTCCAATTAGCTCCAACTTTCTTTCCATTGAGAAGCAGTAATTTTTATTGACTGGTACGAATATATTCCATGGTTGTCATTCTGCATTGCACAGGGTTTGTTAATATTGATGGCTGAAAATTTATTGTAGTATCAAATAATATATGCTTCAAAATAATGATGAAATACCATCCTTCAATAATTTCTAAATGAATAACACACATTAGTAATAAAAATTAGTTTAATACCTAATACAATGTTCCTCATACTTTTGGGTTCCTGATACTTCAATTCATTTCCACACAACCCTCATAGAGGTAGGTCACTCATTTTCTTCCATTCATATTCAACTTATTCTTTGCTTGTTTATTTTTTTGTATATTTTTTTGTTTTTTGTTTGTTTTTGTTTTTTATCTCTTCAGCAAAATTCCTAATTAATTTGTTTGTGTGTTGCTTGCATAGTTTTAATGCATCACAAAGTATATTTTTAAAAACTGATGATGCCAAATTAGGGCACAGATCTGTAAGTATATAATGTCTAGGTACATGTGTTATCTATTTTCTGGCTCTTGTTCACTCAACCAATGTCAGATATGGGTTCTGGTTCATAGAGTAAGTTTCCAATAAGTCAAATCAGATGTTAGTTAGTTTGTTAAATCCACAAGATTTGTGCTAATTTCTCATTAGATATTTTTCATGCCAAACAGCATTATAAATCAAAGAATTTGATACTGTGTTGGGTCTTGCATTTCTTTTTTAGTAGCCTGTAGAAAACCTTCCAAACAAAATGAACCGATGTGTAGGTATGCATAATCATTTTTAGGCATTTGTTTAACCTCTTTGTTTTTAGTGAGTTGTGTATGTGTTATCATAACCAATAAAATTTTTTTGAAGCTTCCTCTTTGCAGGATATGAGAACAAATAAACAGATACACAACCAAATATTAAGCAGAGAGTGGAAGAAGAAAGAAAGGAAGAAAGAAAGAAAGAAAGAAAGAAAGAAAGAAAGAAAGAAAGAAAGAAAGGAAGAAAGAAAGGAAGAAAGAGAAGGAGAGAGGAAAGGAGGGAGGGAGAGAGAAAGAGAAGCAGACAGAGATTGAGAGAGAGATTGGGAGAGCAAAGAAGAGGAGGAGAGAGAGAACTTAAAAAATACTGCTCTAAATTCTATTTATACATCAAGTCCCTTCATTCATAATTCAGGAAACTTCATGGAAAAATAGGAAGAAATAATGTTAAAATCAAAAGGGATGGATGACACCAAGAGAACTAGGCTCACTAAACCAAATGAAGAATGTTAATATGAACTCATACATACTGGAGTATTAACCACAGGTAAAAGGAGTGTGTGTGTGTGTGTGTGTGTGTGTGTGTGTGTGTGGGTGTGTGGGTGTGTGTGTGAATTTTAAATGTATTTATTTGTTTTAATTACTTATATGCATCTTAAATGTTCCTCCAATGCCCTCTTCCAAAGTTCCTACCTTCCTCACTTTCAGTTTTGCCTCTGAAATGGCATCTCTGCCATGTTCTTCAAACTTGGTATATTAATTTTCCACAGGATAACGTACATCTTGTCTTTCTGAGGCTACATGTCGCAGCCCTATTCTACATATGTGACTGGAGCCTGCCACTGTATGCACTTTGATTGGTGGCTTTTGCTCTGGGAGCTCCCAGGACTCCAAGATATTTGACACTGTTGGTTTTCCTGTGAGATTGCCATCTCCTTTCATGTCTTCTATTCATCCTGTATGTCTTTTATAAACCTCTATAAAATGTTTCTCTGTGTGTATCTACATCCCTCTCAGTTACCTGCTAGGTGGAGCCTCTCAGAGCACCATTATAATGGGCTTCTGTCTGCAAGCACAATGTATGATCATTAGTAGTGGGAGGGATCCCTATGATGTATAGACAATTCAGCCATTTGCTCCTAAAAACACAAAGCATTCCATAGTCATCTATTAGGCTGTTCCTAAGTTGTCTGCCTCCCTGCCTTACTGTACTTTCTGCCCAACCATTTCTGATTCTGTCCCTTGAACTCTATCTATCCTCTTTAATTATTGTGCCCAGAACACTCTCTCTTCCTCCTAGTGTGGCACCTCCTATTTTATGCTTCAGCTCATTTGCCATCAGTTTTTTTCTTGTTACAGTTTTGTTTTGTTGTTGTTGTTGTTGTTATTATCTTTTGTTGAGTGATGCTTAGAAGAGAAATTCTGCCAACAAATGAGACCATTAGTGATTAATCTTTGTTTATTTTTACTTTTGAATCTGCATCTCTGTTTGCAGCCATCTTGTTCAGGTACTCAGTACATAAGTATTGCCTCGAATTCACAGATACCTGCCTATCTCTATATAGAGAATACTTAGATTAAATGTGTGTACCATATCAAGAACATCACAGGTAGCATTCTGTATACTTTTAAATCAACTTGACACAAGGGAAAGTCATCTGAATGAAGGCAGTCTCAACTGACAAACTGCCTCCATACTTGGGCTGTATGGAAGCCTGTAGGGCATTTTTTAAATTAGTGATTGATGTATGATTGATGTAGCTAATTGCATGTGTTACCACTCCAGGTCTGGAAATCCTGAATTTCATAATGAAGAAAGCAGGCTAAACAAGCCATGAGGACCAAGCGAGTAAGCAGTACCCCTCCATGGGTTGTGCCTCAATGCTTGCCTCCTGAATTGATCACTAGGTTGAGCAATTGTCCTGACGTTTTCCTTCAGTAATAAACAGTGATATAGAAACATAAGACAAATAAACCCTTTCCTTCACAAGCTGTATTGGCCTCGGTGTTTGATAACAGCAATGATAACCCTGATGATGAATATAAGAACTGTTACTGTTTTTCCTGCTTCTGTTTGTTTTCTAAAACTAATTCTATCCTGATGTTTCAGATTATAATATTGTAGGTTATGTGTGTATATATGTAGGTTATGTGTTTGTATATATAAGTGTGATTTTCAAGTGTTTTGCAGCTAGTTATTTCCTTCTTCTGCTTTTTCTTCCTGTAAGGCATAAATATTTAGCTTGGAGACCAAAGAAGAACTCTATAAAAACTCTAAACCCCTTAAATAATCCACAAGTTATTTGTTTGCATATCTGTGTATATGTATTGTCAGACCATAAGAGTAGTTCATATTTCAAAGTATCTGTTTACATCCTTTCATTAATGTGCTTGGTGTTCTTCTTTCTGAAGCTATAAACCTCTAAAATAATTCTTTCCATGTCTTTCCAATTCCTTCTTGCTGACATTTAATTCCAACTTAGTAGAGGCAAATAACTGGGCATTTCTCAGGTAGCATTTGTTACCTTTATTTCCTAACATTTTTAAATTGGCATATATTAATTATGCATAATCAAAGGCTTCATAGAGACATTTTACACTACTAAATTGTGTTTGTTCTTTCAGCATGTTTATCTCCTTATGAATGTATTTTCTTTCTGGCCTACCTTCTCCTGCTAATTTCCTTGGCTACTGCAACCTGACTTCTATGTTCTCTTTATATGTTTGATGGATCAGTTTCTTAGATTTATCATCTTTTTTGACACTTTACGTCCTGTGTGTCTGCCCACTTACTGTTACTGCTCTGATATACCTGTACTACTCAAATATTGTATTTTCATCCTGCTTCAGAATTATATTCAGTGATAAAGTATCACTGAGTGGCATATAAATAAACAAATAATTTAAGAAGTATCAGTTGTTTTATATTGTTAGTGACTATTGTGAAGGGTGATGTTTCCCTGATCTCTTTCTCAGCCAGTTCATCCTTTGTATAGAGAAAGGCCATCAATTTGTTTGAGTTAATTCTATATCCAGCTACTACACTGAAGCTGTTTATCAGGTTTAGGAGTTCTCTGGTGGAGTTTTGGGGGTCACTTATATATACTACCATATCATCTGCAAATAGCGATAATTTGACTTCTTCCTTTCCAATTTGTATCCCCTTGACCTCCTTTTGCTGTCGAATCGCTCTGGCTAGGACTTCAAGTATTATATTGAATAGGTAGGGAGAAAGTGGGCAGCCTTGTCTGGTCCCTGATTTTACTGGGATTGCTTCCAGCTTCTCTCCATTTAGTTTGATGTTGGCAACTGGTTTGCTGTAGATTGCTTTTATCATGTTTAGGTAAGGGCCTTGAATTCCTGATCTTTCCAAGACCTTTATCATGAATGGGTGTTGGATTTTGTCACATGCTTTCTCAGCATCTAAGGAGATGATCATGTGGTTTTTATCTTTGAGTTTGTTTATATAGTGTATTACGTTGATGGATTTCCATATATTAAACTGTCCCTGTATTCCACCTCACACCAGTAAGAATGGCTAAGATCCAAAAAATTAGGTGACAGCAGATGCTGGCTTGGATGTGGAGAAAGGGGAACACTCCTCCATTGTTGGTGGGACTGCAAGCTTATTCAACCACTCTGCAAATCAGTCTGGCAGTTCCTCAGAAAATTGGACATAGTACTACCGGAAGATCCTGCAATACCTCTACTGGGCATATATCCAGAAGAGGTTCCATCTGGTAATAAGGACACATGTTCCACTATGTTCATAACAGCCTTATTCATAATAGCCAGAAGCTGGAAAGAACCCAGATGTCCCTCAACAGAGGAATGGATACGAAAAATTTGGTACATTTACACAATGGAGTACTACTCAGCTATTAGAAACAATGAATATATGAAATTCCTAGGCAAATGGATGGATCTGGAGGGTGTCATCCTGAGTGAGGTAACCCAATCACAAAAGAACTCACATAACATGTACTCACTGATATGTGGATACTAGCCCAGAAGCCTAGACTACGCAAGATACAATTTACTAAACACATGAATCTCAAGAAGAATGAAGTTCAAAATGTGGTCTCTTCGCCCCTTCCTAGAATTAAGAACAAAGCACACATTGAAGGAGTTAAAGAGATCATGTGTGAAGCTGAATCAAAAGGATAGACCAACCAGTGACTGCGGCTGTCAGGGATCCTTTCCATAAGCAGCCACCAAAAGTAAACACTATTGCATATGCCAGCAACATAATGCCGAAAGGGCCCTGATATACCTGTCTCGTGGAAGGCTATACCAGTGCCTGGCAAACAAGGAAGTGGATGCTCACAGTCAGCTATTAGTTGGAACACAGGACTCCCAAGGAAGGAGCTAGAGAAAGTACCCAAGGAGCTGAAGGGGTCTTCAACCCTATAGGTTGAAGAATAACATGAACTAACTAGTTCCCCCTGTGCTCATGTCTCTAGGTGCATATATGCAAGAAGATGGCCTAGTTGGCCATCATTGGGAAGAGAGGCCCCTTGGTCATGCAGACTTTATATGCCCCAATACAGGGGAACGCCAGGGCCATTATGTGGGAGGGGGTGGGTAGGGGAGCAGGGCAGGGATGGGGGAGGGTATGGGGAAATTTCTGGATAACACTTAAAATGTAAATGAAGAAAATATCTAATAAAGAGAAAAAAAGGAAGTATCAGTTGTATAAAAGAAATGCATAGCATACATGCATACTCTCAGCAATTCTGTGAGTTTATAAAAATTTTTGTAGGGCTGCACAGATGACTGTATAAAAGTGGTATTTCATTTTGTTTCTCAGGTGCAATTAATACCCTAAAATATTTTGTTCTATGTTAATATATGAATATTGTACATTTTGACGTATCTAATTTGCTATCTAATCTTCATTATGACTATCCTATTCAAAGTTTATATGCTTTTTTCTTTAATAATGAATGAGTTCTACCGTGCTGCTAACTTTCAACTGCTGCACTCAATTTTAATTATGGCAATTCACCTGCTTTTATGAACCTGACATAATCCCTTTGGACTTCCTCAGGTGGCTACTGGACAAAGGACATCATCAGCACACATGGGCTACATCCGTGCACATAGAATGTTCTCCCAGTACTCACCTTCTCATCTACAACCCTGCCATTATGTCTAGCTGTAGAACACGTTGGGTACAAATCAGAGTATTCTGAGCGCTGCAACCTACAAGAGACATGGACAGATCTTCCACTTCCATAAACTAGCCCATCATTTCCAACATCCAGAATTAGAGTGGAGTACTGTGAAAGAGCATCTACCCCACACCCTCACTAATCATGGCAGCACTCTCACACAAATACCTTATGGTAGCTCATCCACATTTAATGGAATATGGGTAGCATCTCAGGGCTCTAATCCATCGAACATTCCTGAGTGTTTTTTTTTTTTTTTTTTTTTTTTTTATCAATAGTCCATCAAATGCCAGTAGTCACTCCGATAATGCTTGAGCTACATGAGACTTGTTTCTAGCCATACTGAAATAGGACTGGCTGGGTATTGTATAAGAAATTCACAGGAAATAGCAGATCTTTGCAGTTCATTACTGTATCTGTGTTTAAAAATTCACCCAAAACTGTTTCAATGCTGATGTATATTACCACTTGCCCATGTCATAAGGATTCTATCCAAGAGATTTAAACTACCAAACAGTCTAGTCTAGTTTGGTTTAAAATCACAGCATTTCCTTTTAATTTTTTCCCTCCTGTCATAAGTCTGAATGCTAACACCACTATGCCTGGATTTATTATGTTTATGCTAGAGATAAATCTCAGGTACTAATATATTCAAGTAAGCATGCTGTCAACTGATCTACTTCTCTGGCTTTGTGTTTTAAAACCTTAACAACAAAACATAACCGTATGAATTTAACTCAAAAGCTACACTACACCCGCTGTTTGCAAACTGTCTTATTTGTAACATACATTATCAGCACACAAGAAATATCAAAAACATATATACCTAATAAAGATTAACAAAATGGAATCACAATAGGTACATCAATGTGTGTCTAGGAAGCCAAGGAACCTGTAATTTCAGTGCACTATTTACAACACCTGAAGGAATATGAGATTAGGAACCAAACTTCTATAAGGTAGAACATTACACTTTGTTATCTAACAAAAAATGCTCACCACTAAACACATACAACTAATACTGTATCCTGAATACAATTTTTATGTCTCAATTGTCAGGCAAATTGGCTGTGGCGGGGCCATGGGAGGGAAGATGACAGTTGGCTGGCTATTGTATTGTTCTAAAGAATTTCATGATGTGAGTGCCATGTGAACTTTAAAATTATGCCCTCTTTGTGTGATAACCTTGATTACATTTAGTTAGTCAAGTTATAGTCACTGAATGGAAGAATCTAAGGAGTTGCAAAAAGAATGTGTCCTTAGGCTTCCAAGTTGACCTGTTGGTGACTGTAGCATGTTTGTGATTTGTATGTGAAAGACAAGCAGTAAGACAGAAAGATTGAGTTGGAATCTCAAAAAACAGGGCTGAAAATATAATACAGCCTTATTCTTCCTTTATGCTAAAATACAAAGGTACAAAATTAAGTCAGGGTGGGGTGAGGGAGAATGGAAAATGATAGAAAATGCCAAGCACTGATTTCTTGTTCTGCAGCTCTCAGCTGTTGGGCTTGTGCTCATGATTTGGGGGATCTTTGCCTCCAACTCTGTGGAACTGAGCCACATAGCACTTTAATCATGAAATAGGAAGGTAATGTTTGCTCTTCTGACTGTTTTTTTGTGATAGGAAGCTCCTAAATGCCAGATGTAATTACAGTCATTATTTTTGAATGAATGTCTTAAGTAATTCAGACTGAAGGGGTACCTTCTTTTTATGCTTTGTTTCACAAAGAAAAGTGAGATATTTGATGTAATTATTGACTTTTTAATAAATGCATGGCCCTTACAGCCTTCTAGGTAGAGACATAATGTAAATGCAGCATTAGTGAAGAGCTCTTTTGACCATATATGATGTTTTTCAGTGATGTTTTCATACATTTAGACTGTGAAGGGCCCTCTCTTCACAGGTAATCTATTGGCTTTACAATCTTTAAGGAGACGAAAACCACAGTGTTGGTTATACTGTAAGCCACTTCACTAATTAATATCCAGAAAACCAGAAGGTTCATTTAAAAATATGATCCAAAACATTTTCCTCCTCTTGTCATTTAATAAATTCTTTGGAAATAAATAGGTCTCATATATAGCAAACTGAAGTCATATCCCAAATTTTCTAATTGGCAAAGAAGGAAAAGATAATCCTCCATCCATCTTGTTTTGCCTTTTTCCCTGTTACCTTTACTTTTTAGTTAAAAGCATATTATGAGGTGGTTCCTTTAAGCAAATTATTCTTACTCTGGGTGGTGGTTTGAATAGGAATGGCCCCCACTGACTCATTTGTTTGAATTATTAGCCCACAGAGAGTGGCACTATTAGGAGGTGTGGCCTTGTTGGGGTAGGTGCAACCTTGTTGTAGGATGTGTTTCACTGTGGGGGCAGGATTTGAGGTCACCAGTGCTCAAGCCATGAACAGTTTGGTACAGTCTTTATCTGCTGCCGGAAGATCAAGTTGTAGAACTCTCAGCTCCTCCAGCACTATGTCTGCCTGCACACTCCCATGTTGCCTGCCAGGACGAGATAATGGGTTAAACCTCTGAAACTGTAAGCCAGCCCAATTAAATGTTTTCTTTTCAAGAAAAAAAAGAAATCTTATAGTGTCCTTGAAACGTTAACTTATACATTTAAACCACAGGAACTCAAAAGTAAATAACTTCACTGCCTTTTTTAGTTTGTGCGTACTGATGATGCTGTCATACTTAAACCACATGTAATTCCAAACTGCTGATTAATAGATTTCCAGTGATATATAATGCACTCAACTTCACAGAGTGAAAACTCAGAAAAAAAAAGTAGCAGTTAGGTTCTACCTCTTTGGTGGGTTGTTCAAATATCCGTAGGATAACCTGATACAGTTTGGCAAAAAACCCTCATCTTTAGTTCCTTTCAATAAATCCTCATTTTCTGTTTGGCATTCTTCTTGTTTCTAAACATCCACTAAATCAAAATTTTCTACTACTAGTTAGTTGAGAAAATAGTTTCACCTAGAGTCTCAAATTGACATAAATTTAAAATTTTATATCACACAAATAAGAGTTAAGAAACATGAACATAAAAACTGACCAAAAAAAGCTTTGGGGTATGTGAAAAAGAGAAAAGTCACTCACTGTTGTGGTGCTAAGAAAGTGGTTAAAACTGTTTAGAAATCAGTAGCAAGAGAAAACTAAAAGTTAAATATAAACCCCATAAGTTACAATTATATCTCTGCTTGCCATATGTCTAAATGTAATCAACCACTTTCTCCATGGTTTCTTCCTTGAGTATGTTTACTAGTTTTGTATGCACAATACTCAGGAAATAGAAACAACCCAACTATGACTCAGTTGGTGAAATTAGGATGACAATAGAGCAAGTATAAAATGCGAAAGGTAATAGAAAAGTAATATTTGATAATGGATAGACAGAACTGGAGAAGATCTCAGTGACTATAGTTATCTAGACCATCAGTGACAGATGCCAATTTATTTGTCTCATTGCAGCACCTAGGTTCAACCCTTTATATCAGGACAACTATCAAATGGTAACTCTAGGAACAACAAAATTAAAAGGGGACAATTACCTGTATGAAGAATAGAAAGAAATAGGGTGGAGCATAATCGGTTTCAAATGATCTGATGGAGTAAATGAGGAGATATAAGGGACATTATTTATAAAAGTAAAAAGAGTCAATATAGATTAACAAAACAGAAAATATCATAATACCAACTCTCTACCTAAAAATACCTATAATAAGCAAATTGAATTGTGTCCATAAACATGTCTTCATATGAAATTTCCATATCATATCTGACAATGATTCTTAAAAGGTCCATAGATCATCCAAAAAATAAAGGCAGAAAGGCCCAACCAATTAAAGAATTGTGTGGAATACAGTCATCCAATATTTTGATAAAACATTTCCTGTTTATAAACCTCAGAGTTCACTGTGGAACAGGGACAAGAAAGATGTCAAATCCAAGGATACATGGCCATTTGCTCTAAGATTATGTCGTCTTAAAATGCCTGTAACTATACCAACAAATTTGAATTTTAAAATATTATGAGCAATTAATTAACTTTGACAGCAGGAGATACAGATTTCCACAAAGAAAAACAAAGAAATCATTATCCAACACAAAATGATCATCCCTAAAAACCACATATGTAACATTATCAAAACTAAATCGACTGCATTTCTCTCTTTATGATAAAACTGTTCATACACCTAGATGATATGAATGTAATAATAATTATAAGACAGAAGAAATGTATTCAAAATGAGAAAAGGATATTATAGTGGTTGTTATATTGGTGGATAGGAGAGAGATAGCAGAAGGTGGAAATAAAACTGTATTATAATCTCAAAATAAAGAATAAATTTAGAGAGGACTATCCTCACTGGAGGCACCCTATCACACCCAGGATCTTGGGATCACTGGTGAGTGGAATACAACATCTGTTCCAAAACAAATGAGAGGAGCTTCTGCCAGCAGGAACACAGACATAGAAAAACCGCCCAACAACTACCCGCAGTAAGTTCCAGTTGGCCCCAGCCCTATGCCACCTTGGGCATAAACTAGGCAGATGGTCCCACAATCCCCAGAGGACTCTCCACGCCAAAGAAGGTGCCCTAGCACACCCAGGATTTTAGGATCACTGAGGAGAGTCAGCTTCCAGAGAGGGCACTGACACCTGGACACAGTTGAGAGCACCATCTTGTGTCCCAGGTCTCTCAAATGCCAGTCTGCCCAGGAGAATGTAGGCTGCAGACACAAAAGAGCGTCTTGGACAGGGTCCCTTCTGGCCTTCATCTTAAGCTAGGAGGCATATCTGAGCTCCAAAGCTCTGTGCACCTTCCCTGACACAGGAGAACTTGTCTGCAGTGAGTGGTCTACCACTTAGACTCAGGAGACAGTTAGACTCCCAAGGAGTGCTGACAGAGGCTAACAGTATCACAGAAGGAACAAGCTCTAGCCAGAGACAACAAGAACATCTAACACCAGAGATTACCAGATAGTAAAAGGCAAATGTAAGAATCTTACTAATAGAATTCAAAACCACTTGGCATCTTCAGAACTCAGTATGCCAACCACAGCCAGTCCTGGATACCCAAACACACACAAAAAGCAAGATTCAGATTTAAAATCATATTTCATGATGCAGGTAGAGGACTTTTAGGAAGGGCATTAACAACTCACTTAAAAGAAATACAGAAGAACACTGATAAACAGATAGACTTCCTTAAAGAGAAAACACAAAAATCACTTAAAGAATTAAAAACAAACAAACAAACAAAGCAAATAAAACAAACAAACAAAAAACAGAAACACATATGTTATAGAATTGATTAAAACCATCAAAGATCTAAAAATGGAAGTAGACATGACAAAGAAAACCCAAAGGGAGACAACACTGGAGATAGAAACCCTAGGAAAGAAATCAAGAAACATAGATGCAAGCATCAGCAACAGAATACAAGAGATGGAAGGGAGAATCTCAGGTGCAGAAGATTCCATAGAAAACATTAACACAACAATCAAAGAAAATGCAAAATGCAAAAAGATCCTAACTCAAAACATCCAGGAAATCCAGGACACAATGAGAAGACCAAAACTATGGATAATAGAAGTAGATGAGAATGAAGATTTTTTAACTTAAAGGGCCAGCAAATATCTTCAGCAATATTATAGGAGAAAACTTCCCATATCTAAAGAAAAAGATGCCCAAGAACATACAAGAAGCCTACAGAACTCCAAATAGACTGGACCAGAAAAGAAATTCCTCCAACATATAAGAATCAGAACAACAAATGCACTAAACATAGAATATTAAAAGCACTACGGGAAAAAAGGTCAAGTAACATATAAAGGCAGTCCTATTAGAATTACACCAGACTTCTCACCAGAGACTATGAAAGTGAGAAGATCCTGGACAGATGATATATAAACCCTAAGTGAACACAAATACCAGCCCAAGCTACAATACCCAGCAAAACTCTCAATTACCATAGATGGAGAAACCAAAGTATTCCATGACAACACCAAATTCACACAATATCTTTCTACGAATCTAGCCCTTCAAAGGATAATAAAGGGAAAACTCCAACAAAAGGAGGGGAATTATGCCCTAGAAAAAGCAAGAAAGTAATCCTTCAACACACCTAAAAGAAGATAGCCACAGAGACAGAATCCCAACTCTAACAACAAAAATAACAGGAAGCAACAATTACTTTTCCTTAATATCTCTTAATATCAATGGATTCAATTCAATAAAAAAGACATAGGCTAACAGACTGGTGACATAAATAGGACACAGCATTTTGCTGCATACAGGAAACCAACCTCAGGGACAAAGACAGACACAACTTCAGAGAAAAAGGCTGGAAAACAATTCCCAAGCAAACTGTCTGAAGAAATAAGCTGGAGTAGCCATTCTAATATCAAATAAAATGGACTTCCAACCCAAAGTTATCAAAAAAGACAAGGATGGACACTTCATACACATCAAAGGAAAAAAAGCTTTCAAGATGAACTATCAGTTCTAAATATCTATGCTCCTAATGCAAGGCCATCCACACTCATTAAGGTAACTTTAGTAAAGCTCAAAGCACACATTGCACCTCACACAATAATAGTGATAAGCTTCAAACCCCTACTCTCATCAATTGACAGATCCTGGAAACAGAAGCTAAACAGAGAAACACTGAAACTAACAGAGTTATTAAACAAGTGGATTTAACAGATATCCACAGAATATTTTATCCTACAACAAAAGGATATAGCTTCTTCTCAGCACCTCATGGTACCTTCTGCAAAATTGACCATATAATTGGTCACTAAACAGTCCTCAACAGATACAAAAATATTAAAATTATCCCATGCATCCCATCAGATCACCAGAGACTAAGGCTGATCTTTAATACCAATATAAGTAATAGAAAGCCAACATTCACGTGGAAGTCGAACAACAATCTACTCAATGATAAGTTGGTCACTGAAGAAATAAAGAGGTTACAGTTTTTTTAGAGTTTAATGAAAATGAAGCCTCAACATACCCAAACTTATGGGACACAATGAAAGCCCTCTTAAGAGAAAAACTCATAGATCTGGGTGCTGTCAAAAAGAATCTAGAGAGAGCATACACTAGCAGCCTGATAGCACACTTAGATGCTCTAGAACAAAAGGAGTAGACAGCAGGAAATAATCAAACTTCAGTTTGAAATCAACAAAATGGAAACAAAAAGAACTATACAAAGAATCCAACAAACGGGAGCTGGTTCTTTGAGGAAATCAACAACATAGATAACCCCTTAGCCAGACAAACTGGAAGGCACAGGGGCAATTTCCTTATTTAAAAAAATCAGAAATGAAAAAGGAGACATAATAACAGAACCTGAGGAAATCCAAAGTGTCACCATATCCTACCACAAAAGGCTATACTCAACAGAACTGGAAAACCTGGATGAAATGGACAATTTCCTATACAGATAATAGGTACCAAAGTTAAATCACGTTCAGATTAATGATTTAAACAGTCCCAATTACCCTAAAGAAATAGGAGCAGTAATTAATAATCTACTAACCACAAAAAAAGTAAAAGAAAATCCCAGAACCAGATGGGTTTAGTGCAGAGTTCTATCAGAACTACAAAAAAGACCTAATTTTAATTCTCCTCAAACTATTCCACAAAACAGAAACAGAAGGTTCTCTACTCAATTCATTCTATGAAGCCACAATTACTCTGATACCTAAGCCACATAAAGACCCAACACTGAGAGAGAACTTCAGACCGATTTCCCTTGTGAATATCAATGCAAAAATACTTAATAAACCGAATCAACCAAATCCAAGAAGACATCAAAATGTTCATCCATCATGATGAAGGGGGCTTTATCACAGGGATGCAGGGGTGGGTTAATATACAGAAATCCATCACCATAATCCACTATAAAAACAAACTCAAAGACAAAAACCACATCATCATCTCATTAGATGCTGAGAAACATTTTACAAAATCCAACACCCATTCATGATAAAAGTCTTAGAAAGATCATCAATTTAAGGCCCATACCTAAACATAATAAAAGCAATATACAGAAACCAGTAGCCAACATAAAAAAAGGAAAGAAACTTCAAGCAATCCCACTAAAATCAGGGACTAGACAAGGCTGCCCACTTTCTCCCTACTGATTGAACATAGTACTTGAAGTCCTAGCCAGAGAAATTAGACAACAAAAGGAGATCAGGGGATACAAATTGGAAAGGAAGAAGCAAAAATATCACTATTTGCAGATAATATGATAGTATACATAAGTGACCCTAAAAATTCCACCAGAGAACTCTTAGTACTGATAAACAGCTTCAGTGCAGTATGTGGATATAAAATGAACTCAATCAAATCAGTGTCCTTTCTATACACAAAGGATAAACAGGCTGATAAAGAAATTAGGGAAAAAACACCCTTCACAATAGTCACAAATAATGTAAAATATTTTGGTGTGACTCTAAGGAAGTGAAAGTTCTGTATGATAAGAACTACAAGTCTCTGAAGAAAGAAATCAAAGAAGATCTCAGAAGATGGAAAGATCTTCCAAGCTCATGGATTAGTAGGATTAATATAGTAAAAATTGCCATCTTGCTGAAAGCAATCTAAATATTCTATGTAATCCCCACCAAAATTCCAGCTCAGTTCCTCACAGAGTATAAAAGGTCAATTTTCAAATTCATCTGGAATAACAAAAAACCTAGGTTAGCAAAAACTATTCTCAAAAATAAAAGAACCTCTGGTTGAATCACCATGCCTGACCTCAAGCTGTACTACCTAGCAATTGTGATAAAAACTGTATGGTACTGGTACAGTGACTGACACGTATATCAATGGAATCAAACTGAAGACCCAGAAATGAACCTACAAACCTAAGGTAACTTGATCTTTGACAAAGGAGCTAAAACCATACAGTGGACAAAAAACAGCATTTTCAACAAATGGTGTTGCCTCAACATCATCATGTACAAGGATGCAAATTGTTCCATTCTTATCTCCTTGTACAAAGCTCCAGTCTAATCAAGAAACTCCACATACAACAAGAGACACTAAAATTATAGAGGAGAAAGTGGGGAAAAGCCTCGAAGATATGGGCACAGGGGGAAAAATTTCTGAACAGAACAGTAATGGCTTGTGCTTTAAGATTGAGACTTGACAAATTGAACCTCATAAAATTGCTACGGTTCTGTAAGGCAAAAGACACTGTCAATAAGGCAAAAGTCCACCAAGATATTGGGAAAGAATCTTTACCCATCCTTAATCTGTTAGGGGAATAATATACAATATATACAAAGACCTCAAGAAGGTGGACTCCAGAAAAATCAAATAACCCCTTAAGAAAATGGGGCACAGAGCTAAACAAAGAATTCTCAAGTGAGAAATAAGGAATGGCTTAGAAGCACCTGAAAAAAAAAAGTCCAACATCCTTAATCATCAGGGAAATGCAAATCAAAACAATGCTGAGATTATGCTTCATACCAGTCAGAATGGCTAAGATAAAAAATTCAGGTGGCAGCAGATGTTGATGAGGATGTGGAGAAAGAGGAAAACTCCTCCATTGCTGTTGGCACTGCAAACTGGTACACCCAATCTGACTATCAGTTTGGTGTTTCCTCAGAAAATCGGACATAGTTCTATTGGAAGATCCAGCAATACCACTCCTGGGCATATGCTCAGAATATATTTCAATTTTTAATAAGGATGCATGATCCACTATGTTCATAGCAGCCTTATTTATAATATCCAGAAGTTGGAAAGAACATAGATGTCCTAAACAGATGAATGGATACTGAAAATGTGGTACATTTATACAATAGAGTACTACTCAGCTATTAAAAACAATGAATTTATGAAATTCTTAGGCAAATGGATGCACCTGGGGTATATCATCCTGAGTGAGGTAACCCAATCACAAAAGAACTCACATGATATGAACTCACAGATAAGCGGATATTAACCCAGAAACTTAGAATACCCAAGATACAATTTGCAAAACACATGAAACTCAATAAGAAGGAAGACCAAAGTGTGGATACTTTATTTCTCCTTAGAAAGGGTAACAAAATACCCATGGAAGGAGCTACAGAGACAAAGTTTGGAGCTGAGATGGAAGGAAGGACTATCCAGAGTTTGCCCCACTTTGGGATCCATCCCATAAACAGCCACCAAAACCAGACTGCATATGCCAGCAAGATTTTGCTGCTAGGATAATGATATAGCTTTCTCTCATGAGGCTATGCCAGTGCCTGGTGAATGCAGAAGTGGATACTACAGTCATCTATTGGATGGAACACAGGGCCCCCAATGGAGGAGCTAGAGAAATTACCCCATGAGCTGAAAGTGTCTTCATCCCTAAAGGGGGATCAACAATATGAACTAACCAGCACCCCCAGAGTTCCTGTCTCTAACTGCATATGTAGCAGAACATGGCCTAGTTGGCCATCATTGGGAGGAGAGGCTCTTGGTCTTGCAAATATTATATGCCCCAGTACAGGGGAATGCCATGGCCAGGAAGCAGGAGAGGGTGGTTTGTGCAGCCAGGTGGGGGGAGGAGGGTATAGGGGACTTTGTAATAGCATTTGAAATGTAAGAAAAAATATCTAATTAAAAAATCATTTTTGAAAAAAATGATAAATTTAAAAATTTAGGATTCTCTGAGCTTTAATTAGTGTAATATAAATGACACAGGACGTTTTTCACTATAACTGTTTGCTTTACCCTGAAGCTCTTTTCTAATAGAACTCTGGAAAATCCTTATTGAAAATCTTTTTTTTTTTTTTTAATCTTAAGGTAAATGTGAAGCAAATGTTGAAAATTAGGAAATGGACACCCAACTTAATAGACATGGAATATCAAAATAGTTTATAAGAATAAACACAAATGTAGGAGATGTTACTTGGCACTACATTTAACCAAATAATACCTAGTGTTTCTGCCCTGGAGACTATGAATTATTTTATCACAAGTATTTGTAAAGTGACTCATAAAAACCACAAAGATTCTTGCCTCCTCTTCATATATAATACACAATAAAGCCTTCAAGAATTGCACTAAAACATCTGTCTTTTCATGCATTTTCAACAAAAATTCCATGCTTTGTTATTCAGATGCACATTCATTTCTCTTAAAGGGCCCTAAATCTGATAAAATCTCAAAGTTTAGCATTAAGTTAGATACATAGAAGTAAAAAGAATATATATGATGGTCAGAAAAATAAGAGAAATTACTGAGTCACAACCCTATAGTTAAGTACATATTTACCAGGACAATAAAGAAGTTAAACCTGATAAAGATTTTGAAAGAATATTTTCTGTTCAAAACAAATGTTAAGAAGTTCAAGACAGATGAGAAACGAAAAATAAATATAAGCGAGATAAAATGATTAATTCAATCTCTTATCATCAATTGGTTCTTCCACATATCAATATTTAGATAAAATTCAATGAAATAGAGGCTCTTAAATTATGCATAAGAACAGAGTAGTGAATTTTATGAAATGACCAAAGAACATATGAAACCCACAGGATGGTAATTAATAATTACTATTTATAAAGTCAGCAATACTAAACATTTATTAACACAATACATTATATCATGCAAGGAAACTGGGTGTTGGTTGAGCCCTTAGTAAGTTTATATGCAAAGTTGATAATCAATAAAAGAATAGAAATTGTGGTATATTAACCATTTTAATTGAAGTATATGCAAACTCTTTGTTTTGACTGTCCTTAAAGAATGAACTTAGCAAACATGTAATTATTAACATAGAAATATATTTGTTCCCAAGAGTAACAATTTAAACCTATGTTAGAACTTGGATTGAATACTAATGTAAAACATCTAGGACTGTTGATTTTACCAAGAAGATAATAAAGGAGAAGAAGTACAGTATTTGAGATTTAGTATTATCAGAGTCCACTGTCATAACAGGAAATGGGATCTCAGAAAATATTTCAGAAAATCTCATAGTGACAAGGGAGAACTATTGTCATAATATAAAAATCCTTTATAGATCTGGCCCCCTAAAGGAAATTAAGAAGCAACAAGTTGCCTGTCACTGTCAGATACTGAAGCCTGATGTAATACTCCATCCTTGCAGATGAAGCAGAATTCCAAGGCTCAGTGCAGAATGATATATCTAAAAACTGAAGAAAAGAACAGAAACAATATCAAATACCTTGCCCAAAAAACAAAGCAGTTTTATTCGGAGTAGAAATGTGAAGAATCAGCAATTTACCTGACCATGATGACGTTTTCTTTTCATTTTCATCTGCAGGTTTCCAGAGCAACCCTCCTTCTCTGAGAAGCAGCTGATAGTCAGTCTCTGGCAAAAGCCTGGCCCGTGTTGGTAGCTAAACACCAACCTGGAGCATTCCTGGGAAATGTTTATGTGAATACGTTTCTTTAGTTCTGGCTGACGCAGAATGGCTTTGTATAGTTAGGAAAATAGAGAAAATATTTTTGACCAATGAGGAGAGAGATCACAAAAATGACGAAGAAAGCAAAGCCTGTTGTTACCATGGAGATTTTGCCATCAAACCTCCTCTATCTCTTCTCCCTCCTCCCTGCCTGTTGCATCAGGAACAAAAATAAAGATGAACTAGAAGGAGAAACAGCAAAATAGCATGTATTTATTCTTTGGTAACTGGTTTTAAATAAAAAAAAAAAAAAAGAAAAGAAAATTGACCAGTACTTATTTGCCTTTGACCCTGGATCTGCCTAAAAGTACCTATAACAGAGCCTCCATTTTTTCCTAGGGACATCAGGTTGTAAAAATAGGCTATCGAATGCACACCAGTGCTGAGCCTTTATTAATCTTCCTGTGTTAATATTCTGAAGAGATATACTTATTTGGCAAAATTTCACCAATGTTTATTCATATGTTTATGCACATTACAAATGGCAAACAATGCACTTAAATTATCTAAAGGCATACTTGTTTACAATATCATAAAGCTATTTACCACATAATACACAATGTATTTTTTGTTTGTTTGTTTGAAACAGGGTTTCTCTGTGTAGCAGTTGCTGTCCTGGAACACACTCTTTAGACCATGCTGGCCTCAAACTCAGAAAATCACCTGCCTCTGCCTCACAAAATACACCATGTCTTAAAGTATAACAATGGTGAAAAATATTAATTGGAGATTATTTTAGAAAAGAAATATCCAAAACCTAAACATAGTACAATCATTTTGTTGTGTGTATACATGTGTAGTTTTAGATATGAATAATATATATATATATATATATATATATATATATATATATATATATGGTGTGTGTGTGTGTGTGTGTGTCTGTGTGTCTGTGTGTCTGTGTGTCTGTGTTGGGAACATACAGAAAGGCAAAAAAAAAAATCTCACTAACAGAAACCATGAACAATGGGCATCATCAGAACCCAGTACGCCCACTGCAAGGAGTCCAGGATTCCCCAACATGCCTGAAAAGCAAGATGCAGATTTTAAATCATATCTCAAAATGATGGTAAAAGATTATAAGAAGGATGTTAATAACACACTTAAAGAAATACAGGAGAACAATGCTAAACAGGCAGAAGCCCTTAAAGAAGAAAAACAAAAATTCTTCAAGGAACTACAGGAGAACACTGCTAAACAGGTAGAAGCCATTAAAGAGGAAATAAAAAATCCCTCAAGGAATCACAAGAGAACACTGCTAAACAAGTAGAAGCCCTTAAAGAGCTACAGGCAAACACTGCTTATCAGGTAGAAGAAATGAAAAAATCCCTTAAAGAACTACAGGAAAACACAACCAAACAGGTGATGGAATTGAAGAAAACTATTCAAGATCTAAAAATGGAAGTAGAAACACTGAAGAAAACCCAAAGAGAGACAACTCTAGATATAGAAACCCAAGGAAAGAAATCAGGAACCAAAGATGTGAGAATCAGCAACAGAATACAAGAGATGGAAGAGAGAATCTCAGGTGCAGAAGAATTGTTATTAAGATATCAGCATTATAATAAAAAAGAAGAAAAAAAAGATATCAGTATTATATAAATATTTAACTTAAAATTCATATGTAATATAATGTGTTAAAATATAAACATTACATACAATATATTTGGTTGAACCACAATATCTACACATAATAATGTACAGCCAGTGAATATAATCTCATTTTAATACACATACATTCCTTTTGGCACTGTTAATATGTGCTCAGATGCAGAGAGACCTACAGGAGCATTAGTACAACCTGATGCTAAGCTTTCATGAATGCATATTTATCTTTCTAAGAGGTCACCAAATGCCAACAGTTACTCCAATTTTCATTAATTTCAACTTTGATCCCTTACTGCAAATTCGTCCTCAAGTTTCAACTTTAGATTTTGCACACTTAATTGAAATTTAAGGAGATATGACTGTTTTTATGCTGTTGCCCTGGGAGAAGAACATGTATAGCTGAAAAAAAAAAAGGAACATAGAAGACTCTGTCATACCCTCCACGTCACAAATAATCCAATCTTTTGACAAAATACAGAACGGCAATGAATATACTTTCCAAATAGCTTCAACTTTCTTTGAAGAAAGTTCTTCTTTCCATTGAGAAGAAGTAACTTTTATTGACTGGTACAAATATATTCCATGGTTGTCATTCTGCATTTCCCAGAGTTTGTTAATGTTAATGGCTAAAAATTTATTATGGAATCAAATAATATATGCTTCAAAATAGGATAGAATACACTAATTCAATAATTTATAAATGAATAACACATATTAAAAATAAGAATTATATTAAACCCTTCTATAATGTTCCTCATACTGTCCTCCTGACACTAACTAATTCTTTCCACACAACCTTCATAGAGGTAGGTCCCTCATTTTCTTCCATTCATTCAAATTTGTTTTGCTTGTTTGGTTTATTTATGTTTTATGACGTTTTGGAGGGAGGGTTCTCTTCACACAAATCCCCAATCATTTTTGATTAGTGTTTTTTTTTTTTAATACATCACAGTGTAGATTCTAAGAACAGATAAGGACTAAGTAAGGCAAAGATATGCAAATATAACACACCAAGTGCATGTGCTATCTGTTTTCTTCTTCTTCTTCACTCATCCAATGTCAGTTAATGATATTCTGACTCATAGAGTAAATGTCCATTAACACATAACACAGATGTTAGTTAGCTACATCCACAACAAATCTAATGCAAAATTTTCACTAGATATTTTGCAGGCCATTTAGCAATACAAATCAAAGACTTTGATATTGAGTTGGGGCTTAAACTTCTTTTTAAGTTGCCTGTAGATTACATCCCAAACAAAAGAAACTGATATGTTAATATGCACATTCTCTTTAAGCTCTTGTTTAGCCTCTTGTTTTTAGTGAGTTGTGTATGTGTTATCTTCTTTGCAGAATATGAGAACAATAAAAATATATTCAGGCAAATATTAAACAGAGAATGGAAGAGAGAGAGAGAGAGAGAGAGAAGAGGGGAGTGGATAGGAGGGGAGGGGAGGAGAGGAGAGGAGAGGAGAGGAGAAGAGAAGAGAAGAGAAGAGAAGAGAAGAGAAGAGAAGAGAAGAGAAGAGAAGAGAAGAGGGGAGGGGAGGGGAGAACTTAGAAAATACATCTCTAAATTGTGTCTCTCCATCAATTCCCTCCACTCAGAATTCTGGAACCTTCATGGAAATATAGGGAAAAAGAATGTTAAAGTCAAAAGTGATGGGTGATGAGCAGGGCGTTGGTGGTGCACACATTTAATCCCAGCACTCAGGAGGCAGAGGCAGGCAGATTTCTGAGTTTGTGGCCAGCCGGGTCTACAGAGTGTGTTCCAGGACAGCAGGGGCTAGTTTAGTTTTTATAGGTATAGCTAAGTATAGGTATACCCTATTTTTCTTTCTACACTTCACACAGATAGTTTTCCCTTTTAAACATCTTTATTTCTGCAGTTACACTCTGATAGGTGTCCTGATATACAGGGTTGTAGCTTGTAACTTCCAATGACACAAAACAATTGGCATCTGTCACTGAAAATAAAGATTACTATACTCACTGTGAACTTTTCTTGTTGTCTGACTATTGTAAAATATTACTTTCTATTATTTATCAAGGTGTATACTTGTTATATTTTCATCATACTTTCACCAACTGATGCACAGTTAGGATGTTTACATTTCCTCGGTATTGTACATATGAAACTAGCAAATGAGCCAGGCATGGTATCACACACCTTTAATCCCAGCACTCGGGAGGCAGAGGCAGGCAGACTTCTGAGTTCGAGGCCAGCCTGGTCTACAGAGTGAAATCCAGGACAGCCAGGACTACACAGAGAAACCCTGTCTCGAACCCCCCCCCCCAAAAAAAAAAAAGTGATGGGTGATACCAAGAGAACTAGGCTCACTAAGCCAAAAACAGAATTGTTCATATGAACTCATAGACACTCATAGATACTGGATCAGTAACTACAGAGGATACATGAGTCTTCACTAGTTCCTCTGGATATATATATATATATATATATATATATATATATATATATATATATATATAAACTTTGCATAGGATAGTCCTAATAATGATTGTAGAGCAATTCATTGTAGAGAATGCAATGGATTTGTCCAAGCACATAATATTTATTTATTGGTATTGAAAAAATATTTTAAGAATATTAAGCTGGGCAATGGTGGAACAAGCCTTTAATCACAGCACTTGGGAGGCAGAGACAACATATTTCTGAGTATATCAAAACCTTAACCACAAAAACTAACCATATGAATTTAACTCAAAGACCACAATACTAATCATAGTTTTTATTCTTTCTTCTGACTTCCTCTTGTTTTGATTTTTTTTCTAGTTGTGTCAAGTAAATAATAAGAAAGGCCAGACATGTGTTCTCTTTCCTTGATCCGCACATACATATACAATAAAATATTGGTAGCAGAGATAACTCTTACATATATTAAATCTCATAACATATGAAAACCTTACTTAAGTCCTTTTACATTCCAAAAAGTTGCATTTCATATTCTCTTATAAAAAGTCTTAGAAAATGTCCTATATGGTATTCAGGGTGTTACTATTTTCAATCTTTATCATCATGGTGTTTTAATATAAAGTCTTCAACATAATACATGTACAATGCCTCAAGTTAAACTTCATGATTTTATAAACTTTTACTTTATTCTAGAGTATATTTACCCACACATAGCAATGATGGGCCTATTAGTAGCTTGGTGCTCATATCTTAATTTTGCATTATATGTCTGCAGTGTAATGTAGATTATGTCACAGAACGTGAGACAGTTATATCAATTTCAGTTAACCTAGTTTATATCATATGTCAGGTAGTGTTATGAACCATTATGGAAAAGGTGTATCTGCTATTTCTTTTAAAATGTAAACTTACTAGCTGCCCTAACACAGACAAATTTACCTGCCCCCTTCAGCAAATTATTAATCTTGAAGCTCTAAGAATCAATTACAGAATTACTGAACAGGTTAAATTGCAAAGAATTTACAGTAGTCTGTCTATCCCTGACTGAGGAATGCTCAAAGTCACCATTATTCTAAGACATAGACAGTTTTGAAGAATATGGGAAGAAGGACTGAAAATTCAGCAGAAGAGAACACATGTTCTCTTCTGTTTGCGAACTGTCTTATGTGTAACATATAATATCTGCACATATATAATCTCAAAAACATATGTAGCTAAGAAAGATTAACAAAATGACATTACAATAGATGTATTAATATGTATCAAGGAAGCCCAGGTACCTATAATTTCATTTTAGTATTTAAGACACCTGAAGAAATATGAGATCAGGAAATAAAATTATATAAGAAAGAGCATTCAACTTTGTTATCTAACACAAAATGGACACCAATAAAAGTACATGTTCATACAATTAATACTGTATCCTGATCACATTCAATTTATGTGTCAAAATTGAAATTATATACACTCATATGTATGTATATATATATATATATATATATATATATATATATATATATATATATAAAGTTTTCCTTGAGGCATTAATTAGTATATTTAACCCACAGGAATTCAAAAGTGAAAACCCTTTACTAACTTTTTTAGTTCATTATCACTGATGATGCTGTTATACATTAGCCACCAAATTCCTGGTTAACAGATTTCTAGTGATGTATAACTCACTCAACTTCACAGAGTCAAAGTGCAGAAATATGTAGTAGTTAGGTTCCACCTCATTAGTTGATTCTTCAAATATTCATGAGTTCTTTTCACCAAATGCTTGTTTTCTGTTCTGGATTCTTCTTGGTTCGAAAAGTCTACCAATTCAAAATTTCCAACTATTAGTTGTGAAAATAATTTCACCGAGAAAAAATCCACAGAAATTTGAAATTTCTTATCACCCAAGCAAGAATTAAGGAAAAGCAACCCAGAAACTGACAATTATAAGTCTTAGTTTTGTCTCTGGGATGGCATACCCATCCCTGACTTGATATCTTGTCTTCCTTCTGGAACTGGGCTCTATTAAGTTCCCTCTCCCTCCTGTAAGGCATTTCATCTAAGGTCCCTCCCTTTGAGTCCTGTGTCTGCCACCTCCCAGGTATCTGGTGCATTCTGGAGTGTCCCCCCAACCTACTATTTCCCAGGGTAGCCTGTTTCCATTATTTCTGTTGACCCGCAGGTCTTCATTCATTTTCCCACACCCAATACCAGATAAGGTTCCCTTCTCCCCCCACTCTACTCCCACTGCAACCACTTTGCCACACACGCCTCTCCCTCCCTCCCCAAGTGTGATTGCTTTCTTCTCTCTCCCAAATGGGCCTGATGCATCCTCACATGGGAACTTCAGCTTGACCTTTGTGAATTCTGTGGACTGTATCTTGTGTATTCTGTACATTTTTGAGCTAATATTCACTTATTAGTGAGTACATACCATGCACATCCTTTTGGGTCTGAGTTATCTCACTCAGGGTCATATTTTCTAGGTCCATCCATTTGGCTGCAAAACTCAGGATGTCCTTGTTCTTAATAGGTAAATAGTATTCAATTGTGTAAATGAACCATATTTTCTGTATCCATTCTTCTGTCCTGGGGCGTCTAAGTTGTTTCTAGCATCTGGCTCTTACAAATAAGGCCACTATGATCATAGTGGAACCTGTGCCCCTGTGGCATAATGGGGCATCTTTTGGGTATATTTCAAAGAGTCCTACAGCTGGGTCTTCAGATATATCTATTTCCAATTTTTGGTCTAAAATCCAGATTGATTTCCAGAGTAGTTATACCAGTTTTCAATTTCACAAGCAATGGAGGAGTGTTCCTCACTTTCCACATCCTCTCCAACATGTTTTGTCACTTTATGATTTGTGTCATTCTGATTGGTGTCAGGTACAATCTCAGGGTCATTTTGATTTGCATTTCTCTGACCTCTAATGACTTTGAATATTTCTTTAATTACTTCTCAACCATTCAAGATTTCTCAATTAAGAGTTCTCATTTTAGTTCTATATCAATTTTTTGTGTTGTTTGGTTTTTTGGTGATTAACTTCTTTTTTAAATATTTTGGATATTAGTCCTCTATCACATGTGTGTTTAGTGAAGATATTTTTTCACAATATTTAGGTTGCTGATTTATCTTATTGACTATGTCCTTTTCCTTACAAAAGCTTTCCGGTTTCTCAAAGTCCCATTTATCAATACTTGATCTCAGAGCATGATTCATTGGAGTTCTGTTTAGGAAATTCCCCCCTGTGCCAATGAGTTCAAGGCTCTTTCCAACTTTCTCTATTATTATATTCAGTGTCTCTGGTTTTATGTTGCAGTCCTTCATCCACTTGAACTTGAGCTTTGTAAAAGGTGACAATTATGGATCTATTTTCATTCTTCTACATACACACAGCCAGTTAGACCAGCACCATTTATTGAAAATGCTTTTCCCCCCATTGTATATTTTTCACATCTTTGTCAAAGATCAAGTGACCATAAGTGTGTGGTTTTATTTCTGTGTCTTCAATTCTATTCCATTGATCAACTTGTCAATCTCTGTACCAATACCATCCAGTTTTTATCACTATTGCTCTGTAGTTGATCTTGAGGTCAGTAATGTTGATTATGCCAGTGTTGTGGATAGCCCTGTGGCTAATTAAATTTGATGTTAATTCCCTTCTCCTGTGAGAGTTTGGCAACAAGGACTAAATTAGCTCTCAGATGATTTCCTTTAAACATGCTTTCCACCTTAATTTGTAAATAATGGAGAGCTGATGATTGGACAGATAAAGGGGAGGTGGAGCAGAAGGTAGAGAGAAAGAGAGAGAGAAAGAGAGAGAAAGAGAGACAGAGAGAGAGACAGAGAGAGAGACAGAGAGAGAGAGAGAGAGAGAGAGAGAGTATAGATTGAAGGAGAGGATGCAGATGAGGAGGAAGAAGAAGAAAAGTGGAGCAGAAGCACATGGCCTGGAGAATCTGCAAGTTCTAAGGGGTCTCATATATGTAGATGATGGTTGTGTAGCAGTAGATCTGCCCAATGTAAGAGCACAGCATGTATTCATATTAACAGAGTTGTTTTTATTGCTGGGGCATATTTTGGTTGGAGATTTACCTCAACACCCCAGCTGTTCTTTTATTGTTAAGAATTGTCTTCACTATTCATTATTTGCCTTTCCAGATGAATTTGAGAATTGCTCTTTCCATTTCTTTGAAGAATTGTGTTGGGATTTTGATGGGGATTGCATTGAATCTACAGATTGCCTTTGGAAGGAAGGCCATGGGAAATCGCTCCATTTTCTGAGGTCTTCTTTGATTTCTTTCTTAAGAGACATGAAGTTATTCTAATACAGTTGTTCCTCTCTGCAAGAATTACAATGAAGGAGATGGAGAGGAGCCTGAGGAAAAGAAGTTCCAGGAACAGGCCCAAAGTGGGATCCAGCTCAAGGGTAGGTCCCAAGGCCTGACACTATTACTGAGGCTCTGGAAAAAAAATACTATTTCTGCCATACAAAAGACCCAAAAAGCAGCTGAAAGAGTCAGATTAAGATATTTACACCCATCATATGGATAGTAGCAGCTGATCCCTATTGTTGAATTAGAGAAAGCTGAAAGAAGCTGAGGAAAAGAGCAATACTGTAGAAGTACCAGCAGTCTCAATTAATTTTGAGCCCCTCATTCTTTCAAACAATAGACTACTAGACAGCATACACCAGCTGACACGAGAGGCTCCCAGCACACATACAATAGAGGACTTGCTGGTCTGAGCGTTCAGAGATGATGAACCTAACTCTGAAGAGACTGGAGGGCCCAGGGAGTTTAGAGGTCAGGTGGGGTAGGGGATGGGAGCATCCACATGAAGAAAGGGGAGTGGGGAAGAGGTATGGGGTGTGAAACAGTTGAAGGGTGGATCAGGGGTATAATAAAATTTTGAGAGTAGAAAATAAATGCCAAAGGGAGTATGTGGGAAAACAGAACAATCAGTCACTGTTGTGATAAGAATGTGGTTCAACCTATTTAAAAGTCAGTAGCAAGAGATAACCAAAAAATATATATATATATATAAATATCAAAACCTATATTTATAGCACACCTTGACAAATATCCAAGTGTAGTCAACCACTTTCTTCATGAGAATGTTCTCATACTTCCTTGAGAATGTTTACTTGTTTTGTTTGCCCAGTACCCAGGAAATGCAAACAACCTAACTCTGTGTCAGTTGTCGAAAGCATGATGAAAATAGTAAGTGTGCAATGTGGAAAGTAATAGAAGGTAATATTTTATAATAGAGACTGAACTAGAAAAGTGCAAAGTGGGTGTAGTAATCTAGACCATCAGTGACAGATGCCAATTGTTTTGTCTTATTGGAGGCTCCTAGGTCCAAACCTTTATATCAGAACACCTGTCAATGGGTAACTTCAGGAACAACAAGATTAAAAGGGGACATTACTTGTGTGCAAATAGAAAGAGAAATAGGGTGGAACATACTATATTTCAAATGATCTGAGGAAATAAATAAGATAAAAGGGACTTTATTTATAAAAGTAAAAGTAGTCAATATAGATTACCAATCCTGGGAAAATATCATAATGTCAACTCTTTAACTAAAAATACCTATAATATGTAAATGATATTGAGCTGATAAACACATGCCTTTATATGAAATTTCCATATCAAATCTGAAAATGCTTCTTAAATTGCACAAAGATTATTCAAAAATAAATGCAGAAAAGCCTAACCAATTAAAACACTGTGTGGAACACAGTCATCAAATAGTTTGATAAAACATTTGCTGTATCTAAAGCTCAGAGTTCAGTGTTGAACAGGGACAAGAATGATGGTACAATCAAGGATATGAGGCCATTTGCTCTAAGATTGTGTCTTCAAAGAATGCCAGTAATTATACCATTGAATTTGAATTTCAAAATATTTTAAACAATTAAATAATTCTGAAAGCAGGAGATATAATTTTCCACAATGAAAAACAAACAATCCATTATCTAACACAAAATGGTCAGCCCTAAAAAATACACACAAAACTTTATCCAAACTACAGTGGCCACATTTCTGTCTTTAAGATAAATGTAATACTAATTAAAAGTAGGAAGAAATATATTTGAAATGAGCAAAGAATATTATATTTGTTACTATGTTGGTGGATAGAAGAAAGAAAGCAGAAGATATAGACAAAACTGTATTCTAATCTAAAAAATAATGAATAAATGCAAAAATTCATCCCAACAAGTAGAGACAGAAGGATGTCTACCCTCTCCCATTTAATATTAAACTAAGACTCAATATTAAAATTAACCAGGTCCTTCCTAGGCAACTGGTGAATTTATTGGGAAAAATACAGATAACTTTTTAATGGTTATTTTCTGGTCTGTGTTTGCTCAGAAAACAGGCTTGCCTTTTATGGAAGACATGATAGAGTCAATCTTCTATACTCTCACCTGGCCTCTGTTTTGCTGCTTCTCACAAGGTTACATTCAGAAGTGTATATATTTCTACAGTAAATTGACTGAGCATGTGGATATTAGAGTAAGGATTTCATGCCTTTCCCTTTCATTTAATGAGGAGATGTACACAAGCTGGAAGCCCAGCTAGAGTATGTATATTTCAGGTGCACAGAAGATTGCCAAAGATGGCTGCTCTTTGGCTTGGAATATTGAACTAGAAAGCACCTTGATTAAGGCTCTTAAATTATGCACAAGAACAGAGTAGTGAATATTATAAAATGTCTATAGAACATATAACACACCTTTTGGTAATTAAAAATGACTACTAAAAAAAAAATCAATGATACTAACTAGATTCTAACACAATACCACATCAATAATTAACATTATCTCTTTCTTCCTTTCCAACTCTCTTTTATCTAGAGTCTCTGAACTTTAAATAGTGTAATAGGAATAACATATGACTTTTTCAGTACATTAGTTTGCTGAACCTAAAAGCACTTTTCTCATAGGTCTCTAGAAAATCCTTATTGAAAATCTTATTGAAGATGTATGGAATTTATGAAATTTGTAGGCAAATGGATTGATCTGGAGTATATCATCCTGAGTGAGTTAACCCAATCACAAAAGAACACACATGATATGCACTCAGTGATAAGTGGATATTAGCCCAGAAGCTCAGAATAACCAAGATACAATTCACAAACCATATGAAACTCAAGAAAAATGAAGAACATAGTGTAGATGCTTCTATCCATCTTAGAAGGGGAAAACAAAACACCAATGGAAAGAGTTACAGAGACAAAGTGTGGAATAGAAACTGAAGAAATGACCAACTAGAGATTAACTCACCTGGGGATCCATCCAATTTAAAATTACCAAATGCAGACACTGTTGTGGATGGCAACAAAATCTTGCTGACAGGAGACTGATATATAGCTCTCTCCTGAAAGGTTCTCCCAGTGCTTCACAAATACAGAGGTGGATGCTCACAGCCAAACATTGGACTGATCACAGGATCCCCAATGAAGGAGTTAGAGAAAGTACCCAAGGAGCTGAAGGGGTTTGCAGCCTCATAGGAGGAACAACAATATGAACTAGCCAGTATCCCCAGAGCTCCCATGGACTAAGCCATCAACCAAAGAGCACACACCATGGGACTCCTGGCTCCAGCTGCATATGCAGCAGGGGAAAGTCTAGTTTGTCATCAGTAGGAAGAGAGAACCTTTGTTCTATGGAAGCTCTATGCCTCAGTTTGGGGAGATCTGGAGTTTAGCATTAATTTAGAAACATAGAAGCAAAAAGAATACATAACATGGACACAAGAATAAGACAAATTACTGAGTAACAAGACTATAGTTAACTCTATATTTACCAGGAAAAGAGAGATGACAAAAATTGATTAAGATTTTGAAGTACTATTCAATATGTTACTTGAAGTCCTAGCCAGAGCAATTCGACAAAAAGAGGAGGTCAAGGGGATACAAATTGGAAAGGAAGAACTAAAATTATCGCTATTTGCAGATGATATGATAGTATGTATAAGTTACCCCAAAAACTCCACCAGAGAACTCCTAAACCTGATAAACAGCTTCAGTGGAGTAGCTGGATATAGAATTACCTCAAACAAATCGATGGCCTTTCTCTATACAAAGGATGAACTGGCTGAGAAAGAGATCAGGGAAACATCACCCTTCACAATAGTCACAAACAATATAAAATATCTTGGTGTGACTCTTACGAAGGAAGTGAAAGATTTGTATGACAAGAACTTCAAGTCTCTGAAGAAAGAAATTGAGGAAGATCTCAGAAGATGGAAGGATCTCCCATGCTCATGGATTGGCAGAATCAATATAGTAAAAATGGCTATCTTGCCAAAAGCTATCTACAGATTCAATGCAATCCCCATCAAAATTCCAACCCAATTCTTCAAGGATCTAGAAAAGACAATTAGCAAGTTCATCTGGAATAACAAAAAACCTAGACTAGCAAAAACTCTTCTCAACAATAAAAGAACTTCTGGTGGAATTGCCATGCCTGACCTCAAGCTGTACTACACAGCAATCGTAATAAAAACTGCATGGTACTGGTACAGCAACAGACAGGTAGGTCAATGGAATAGGATCAAAGTCCCAGAAATGAATCCACACACCTATGGTCACCTGCACTTTGCCAATAGAGCTAAAACTATCCAGTGGAAAAAAGACAGCCTTTTCAACAAATGGTGCTGGCACAACTGGCAGCTATCATGTAGAAGACTGAGAATTGATCCATTCTTATCTCCTTGTACTAAGGTCAAGTCTAACTGGATTAAGGATCTCCACATAAAACCAGAGACACTGAAATTTATAGAGGAGAAAGTGGGGAAAAGCCTCGAAGATACGGGCACTAGGGAAACATTCCTGAATAGAACAGCAATGGCTTGTGCTGTAAGATCAAGAATTGACAAATGGGACCTCATAAAGTTGCAAAACTTCTGTAAGGCAAAAAATACTGTCAACAAGACAAAAGGGCCACCAACAGATTGGGAAAGGATATTTACCAATCCTAAATCAGATAGGGGACTGATATCCAATATATATAAAGAACTCAAGAAGGTGGACACCAGAAAATCAAATATCCCAATTAAAAAGTGGGGCACAACCGGAGGCTGGGCCTCTCCCAGCCAGAGTACCCGCGCCGCGCCATCTTTCCTCTGAGCCCAGCGGACACAGCTAGGGACACCCCAGGACTTTAAGATCGCATTGGGGTTACGCGTGAGTGCAGTTCAGAGGTGGTTTTGGGAGCAGCGGGTCAGCAGTTGCCCCCAGGGGCAGGAACTGAGAACTCCGCCCCACCGGAGGCTGGGCCTCTCCCAGCCAGAGCACTCGCCACCCCGCCATCTTTCCTCTGAGCCCAGCAACTCCAGGAATTTAAGACCACATCAGGAGCTCAGGGCCCGGGCCTCAGGCTCTGTGAACTCTCTTAGGCTCTTTCGGGACTCCCCAAGATATCTCTGGAAGTGAGGTGAGCAGGGGAACACAGCCTCTGTTCCGGCCCAATCTCGTGGAACTTGAGACATCAGCCAGGAGATTGATAAAGGCCCAGGGCAGAACAGCAGGTCCTTTCTGGTCTGCACCAATGCCAGGTCTCCTCGGGCAGAGATGGCAGGAGGAAA
>LR753387.1:494953-540052 GCA_902729485.2 Mus minutoides
TAGCTAGAGAAAGTACCCAAGGAGCTAAAGGGGTCTTCAACCCTATAGGTGGAAGAATAACCATGAACTAACTAGTACCCCCTGGGCTCGTGTCTCTAGCTGCATATATAGAAGAGGATGGCCTAGTTGGCCATCAGTGGGAAGAGAGGCCCCTTGATTATGCAGACTTTATATGCCCCAATACAGGGGAACGCCGGGGTCAGGGGGTGGGAGCGGGTGGGTAGGGTAGCAGGGCCGGCCGGGAGGGGGGAGGATATAGGGAACTTTCTGGATAACACTTGAAATGTAAATGAAGAACACATCTAATAAAAGTTGAAAAAAAAAATTGGGGCACAGAGTTAAACAAAGAATTCTCAACTGAGGAATACCGAATGGCTGAGAAGCACTTGAAAAAGTGTTCAACATCCTTAATCATCAGGGAAATGCAGATCAAAACAACACTGAGATTCCACCTCACACCAGTAAGAATGGCTAAGATCAAAAATTCATGTGACAACAGATACTGGCGAGGATGTGGAGAAAGGGGAACACTCCTCCATTGCTGGTGGGACTGCACGCTTGTTCACCCACTCTGGAAATCAGTCTGGCAGTTCCTCAGAAAATTGGACATGGTACTACAGGAAGATCCTGCAATACCTCTACTGGGCATATATCCAAAAGATGTTCCATCTGGTAATAAAGACAAATGTTCCACTATGTTCAAAGCAGCCTTATTCATAATAGCCAGAAGCTGGAAAGAACCCAGATGTCCCTCAACAGAGGAATGGATACAAAAAATTTGGTACATTTACACAATGGAGTACTACTCAGCTATTTTAAAAAATGAATATATGAAATTCCTAGGCAAATGGATCTGGAGGGCATCATCCTGAGTGAGGTAACTCAATCACAAATGAACTCACATAACATGTACTCACTGATATGTGGATATTAGCCCAGAAACCTAGACTACTCAAGATACAATTTACTAAACACATGAAACTCAAGAAGAAGGAAGATCAAAATGTGGACACTTCGCCCCTTCCTAGAATTAAGAACAAAGCACACATTGAAGGAGTTACAGAGATCATGGGTGAAGCTGAATCAAAAGGATGGACCAAACAGTGACTGCAGCAGTCGGGGATCCATCCCATAATCAGCCACCAAACATAGACACTATTGCATATGCCAGCAAGATAGTGCTGAAAGGGCCCTGATATAGCTGTCTTGTGGGAGAATATAGCAGTGCCTGGCAAACATGGAGGTGGTTGCTCACAGTCAGCTATTAGATGGAAAACAGGACTCCCAAGGAAGGAGCTAGAGAAAGTACCCAAGGAGCTGAAGGGGTCTTCAACCCTATAGGCGGGAGAATAACATGAACTAACCAGTACCCCCAGAGCTAGTGTCTCTAGCTACATATATAGCAGAAGATGGCCTACTTGGCCATCATTGGAAAGATAGGCCCCTTGGTCATGCAGACTTTATATGCCCCAGTACAGGGGAACACCAGGGCCATGATGTTGGAGTTGGTGGGTAGGGGAGCAGGGAGGGGATGGAGGAGGGTCTAGGGAACTTACTGGATAATACTTGAAATGTAAATGAATCAAATATCTAATAAAAATTGGAAAAAAGAAAATAATATTTTCTATTCTAAACAAATTTTAAAGTTCAAGAAGGATAAAAACCAAACAATAAATATATGCCTGATATAATAAAGCATGATTAAGTCAATCAATTACCACCAATTGATCAATCCACATATCAATATTTAGTTAAATTAAATGAAATTGAGGCCCTTAGATTATGCACAAAACAGAGTAGTGAATATTATAAAATGTCTATAGAACATATAACACACCTGTTGGTAATTAAAAAATGACTAAATATCTAATAAAATGAAATGCTCATGTCTCTAGCTGCATATATGGAAGAAGATGGCCTAGTTGGCCATCATTGGGAGGAGAGGCCCCTTGGTCATACAGACTTTATATGCCCCAGTACAGGGGAACACCAGGGCCAAGATGTGGGACTGGGTTGCTAGGGGAGCAGGGCAGGGATGGGGGAGGGTCTGGGGAAATTTCTGGATAACACTTGAAATGTAAATGAAGAAAATATCTAATAAAGAGAAAAAAATAAATCAATGATACTAACTAGATACTAACAAAATACAACAGAAATAATTAACATTCTATCATGCATGGAAACAGGGTGGTGGCTAGAAAACTTAGTAAGTTGATATGCAAAGTTTTAAAAAAGGAATAAAAATTGTGGTATATATTAACCATTTTAATTGAAGTATATGCAAATTCTTTGCTTTCACTATATTTAAAGAATGAAGTATGCAGGTATGTAAATATGAACATAGAACTATGTTTGTTCCAAAGAGTAACAACTTAAACCTAATGTTAGAACTTGGAGTGAAAACTAATGTAAAACATCTGAGACTGTTGATGGTACCAAGATTATAACAAAAGAGAATTGCAGTATGTGGTATTTAGTACTCTTAGAGACCACTGGCATATAGGTAATGGGATGTCAGAAATTATTTCAGAAAAATCTCATAGTGACAAGGGAGAACTATTGTCGTAAAATAAAAATCCTTTATAGAACTGGTCTCCCAAAGTAGATTATGGTGCAAAAATTTTCTTGTCACTGTCAGATACTGAATGCTGGTGAAATACACCATCTTTGCAGATGAAGCAGATCTCCAAGGCTGTGATACACCATCTTTGCAGATGAAGCAGATCTCCAAGGCTGTGTGCTAAATTATAGATCTTAAAACTGAAGCAATGAAAGAAGTAATAACAAATATCTTGAACAGCAAACAGAAGCAGTTTCATTCAGAGCAGAAACGTGAAGAATCATAGCAATTTACTGTCGTGCGCCATCCCTGTCCAGCCGGAATAAGACACAAGACAAAACAGGTTTCTTCCCCAAAGGTTTACTCAGGAACTTGATGCACTTACAGCTTAGCAGAGCATGATCACAAATGGCCCCACTGTGAGCAGCCTATTTAAACCCTGTCCTGGCCAATCACCGAGCTGCCCTGTGGCTTGAGCTCAGACACCAGGTGATCTCAGGCTGCCCTGTGGCTCTCGCTGGGGCACAAGATCAAACCACAGCTGACACTGCCTAACACCAATTAAGAGTTGTTTATGCCAGTACAGCTGAGTCGGTTGATGCTGTCTTTAAGGAGTGGCTGAATGGCTCCCTACAATTTACTTGACCATGCTGACATTTTGTTTTCATTTTCATCTGTAGGTTTCCAGAACACCCTTCCTTATCTAAGAAGCAGCTTACAGTAATCTCTGGAAAAAGCCTTGACTGTGCTTCTAGTTAAACAATAACCAGAAACATTACTGATTTTGTGTGTGTGTGTGTGTGTGCGTGTGTGTGTGTGTGTGTGTGTGTGTGTGTGTGTGTGTGAAATTGTTTCTTTAGGTCTATTTGATTCAGAATGGCCTAATATTCTTAGAAAATTTGAGAAAAGATTTCGGGCCTATCAGAAGAGAGATCACAAAAATGAAGAAGAAAGCCTGTTGTTACCATGGAGATTTTGCCATCAAAGCTCCTCTAAGTCTTATCACTTCTCCGTGCCTCTTGCATCAGCAATAAAAATAAAGACAAATTAGAAGGAGAAATACCAAAATATGATTTAATTATTTTTTGGTTTCTGGCTCTAAGTAAAAAAGAGAAAACTGTACAGTAATGCCTTGCCTTTGTTGCGGCTAAAGCTGCCTATAACAGAGCCCCATTTGTGTCTAGGGATGTCAGCTTGTAAACATGAACTATCAAATGCACATCAGTGCTTTACCTTTATATTCTTCCTGTATTAATATCCTGAATACCTATAACTATTTTGAAAATATCACCCTTGTCCTTATGTTTATGCACATTACAATTGGCAAATAATGCACTTAAATTATCTAAAGGCATACTTGTGTCCAATATTTTAATGCTATTTACCACATAATACACCATGTCTTAAACTAAAATGGTGAAAACAAATTAATTGGAAATTAATTTAGAAACGAAATATCTAAAACATAGGCATAGTAAAATAATTTTGCTGTGTGTGGATACATATGTGTGTGTGTGTTTATGCTAATAATCACATTGTATGTATGGGTATGTAATTTATTGAGAGCTTATAGAATTGTTATTTAAATATCATTATTCTGTAAACATTTAACATAATATCCATATGTTATATAATGTGTTAAAATACAACTGTTGCATATATTACAGTTGGTTTACCAACAAAATGTACACCTAATATTATACAACTAATTAATATGATCTCATTTTAATACACACTCATTAGTTTTAGCAATGTTGAAATGTGATTAGATGTAGAGAAAGCTAGAGCAGCATGAGAACTGTCTGATGCTATTCTTACATGAAAAATATTACATTAACTCTGCAACCAGTTCTTCAAATGCCAAAAGCTACTCCAATTTTCTTCCATTCCAACTCTGATGTCTCCCAGCAAAGTTATCCTCAAGTTTCACCTTTAGATTTTGCCCACTTGACTGAAATTTTAGGAGATATGATTGTGTTTATGTTACTGCCCTGCGAGAGCCCCATGTATAGCTGAAAAAAAGCAACACAGAAGTCTCTGTCATACCCTCCACATCACAAATGAACCAATCTTTTGACAAACTACAGACCTGCACTTTCCAATTATCTCCAAATTTCTTTCCATTGAGAAGCAGTAATTTTTATTAACTGGTGCAAATATATTCCATGGTTGTCATTCTGCATTGCCCAGGGTTTGTTTATTTTGGCTGAAAATTTATTTTAGCATTAAGTAATATATGCTTCAAAATAATCAGGATGGGGTATGATTATTTAATAATTTTAAATGAATAACCATGTTAATATAATAATTATTTTAATCCCTCCTACAATGTTCTTCATCCTCTTAGATAAAGTCATCCTGAATTTAACTAAGTCTATTCCACACAACCCTCATAGAGTTAGGTCCCTCATTTTTTTCCATTCTTTCAACTTTTGTTTTGCTTGTTGTTGTTTTTTTTTTATTTATTTTTGTCTGTTTTTTTTTTTGGGGGGGGGAGTTCTCTTCAAACAACTTCTCAATCATTTTTGTTTTTGTGTTGTTTGTGATTTTTTTTTTTAATAAATCACAGTGCAGATTCTAAGAACTGATGATGGGTAAGTAAGTCACAGATCTGCAAGTATAATACCTAGGTCCCCATGCTATCTGTTTTCTTGTTCTTCACGCAACCAATGTCATTTACTGACATTCTGTCTCAAAGAGCAGGTGTCCATTAAGGCAAATCAGATGTTATTTAGTTACTTCCACAAGATTTCTGCTAATTTTTTACTAGTTATTTTGCAGCCCAGTCAGTATTAAAAAACAAAGAATTTGATATTGAGTTGGGGCTTACATTTCTCTCTTAATAGCCTGTAGAGAACATTTGAAACAAAAGAAACTAATAGAGGTCAGTGTGAACATTCTCTTTAAACTTTTGTTGATCCTCATTTTTAGTGAGATGTGTATGTGTTATCATTAGCAGTGACATTTGGTGAAGTTTCCACTTTGCAGGATATGAGCACAAATACAGATATATACAGGTAAATATTAAGCAGAGAGTGGTAAAGAAAAGAAAGTGAAGGAAGGAGAGACATTGAGAGAGAGAGGACAAGAGAGATAGAGAATAATTGACAGAGATGGAGAGAAAGAGACAGAGAAAATAAGAGAGAGAGAAGACAATAGAGATAGAATTTAGAATAAACTGTTCTAATTTGCATATCTCCATAAAGGCCATCCATTCAGAGTTCAGGAACCTTATAAAAAATTAAGAAGAAAGAATGTTAAAGTCAAAAGTAATGGATAACACCAAGAGTACTAGTCTCACTAAACCAAATAAGGAATGTTCATATGAAATCATAGATATTCTAGAAGGAACCAGAGTGTACTAGTCTCTCTCTCTCTCTCTCTCTCTCTCTATATATATATATATATATATATATATATATATATATATATATATATAAATTTATTTGCTTTATTTACTTATTTACACCCTGAATGTTGCCTCTTCCTAGGCCCCCTCTCTGAGTTACTACCTTCCTCCCTTTCTGTTTTACCTATGAGAGGGCTTCTGTGCCCCTATTTCTCAAACCTGGTGCACTAAGTTTCCACAGGATTAGGTACATCCTTTCCCTCTGAGGCCACATGTGGCAGCTATTTTCTACATATGTGTCTGGAGCCCACCCATATATGCTCTTTGATTGGGGGCTCTGACCCTGGGAGCTCCAAGGACTCCAGGTTATTTGACACTTTTGGTTTTCCTGTGGGGTTCCCATCTCCTTTAGTGCTTTCTATTCTTCCCATAATTCTTCTACAGTCCTCTGTGCAATGTTTCTCTTTGTGTATCTGCATCTGCATGCTTTTTGATTGGTTGCTCTGGCTTTGAAGCTCATAGGTCTCACAGGTCTGACACTGTTGGTCTTCCTCTGGGGTTGCCATCTCCTTGAGGGCCTTCTATTCCACTAACTCTTCTAAAGACATCTGTCCAATGATTCCCTCTGAGTATCTGCATCTGTTACCTGATGGGGAGATTCTCCCAGAGAGGCATTATACTAGGGTTTTTGTCTGCAAGCACACTATAGGACCATTAGTAGTGTAAGGGATCCCTGTGATGTGTACACATTTCAGCCATTTGCTCCTAAGCACACACGGCTTTCTACAGTCATCTATCAGGCTGTTCCTAAGTGTACTGCCTCCCTGCCTTACTATACCTTTCTGCCTAACCATTTTTGGTTTTGACCCTTGATCTGTATCTAAACTCTTTAATTATAGTTCCCAGAAAACTCTCTCTTCCTCCTCATGTGGCACCTCCAATTTTCTGCTTCATCTCATTTAACATCAGTTAATTTTTTTTTAAGTAAAGAGGTGATGCTTACAATTGAGATTCTCTCCACAAATGAGACCATTAGTAATCCATATTTGTTTGTTTGTATTTTAACACTAAATTTCTCAGTCTCTCTTTGCAGTGCTCCTGTCCAGGTACTCACTAAGTACATCAGAATTGCCTTGAACTCACAGATATCTGCCTATCTCTCTATACAGAATACTTGGATTAAAGGTGTATACCATCACACCATGTCAAGAACATCACAGGTATACTTTTAAATCAACTTAACACAAGGTAGAGTCATCTGAGTGAAGGAAGCCTCAGTTTCAAACTGCCTCCATACCTGGGTTGTATGAAAACCTGTAGAACATTTTTCAAATTAGTGATTGATGTATGATTGATGTAGCTAATCATATGTGTAACCACTCTGGGGATGAGAGTACTGAATTTTATAATGAAGAAAGCAGGCTAAACAAGCCATGAGTACCAAGCAAGTAAGCAGTACCCTTCCATAGGTTGTGCCTCAGTGCTTGCCTTCTGAGTTTGATCACTAGGTTGAGCTCCTGTCCTGGCATTATCCTTCAATAATAAACAGTAATATAGAAACATAAGACAAATAAACCCTTTCTTTCACAAGCTGTATAGGCCTTGGTGTTTCATCACAAGAATGATGACCTTGATGATGAATATTAGTTTAGGTATTAGTTTAGGTATTAGTTTTATAAAAGAAATGTTTAACATATATATTTTTTCTACAAATCTATGTGTTTATGGAAATTACTGTAGGGCTGCCCAGATGATTGTATGAAAGTGGAATTTATTTGTGTTAGTCTGGTGCAATTAATAGGTGACAGAAGATGCTGGCAAGGATGTGGAGAAAGAGGAACACTCCTCCATTGCTGGTGGGATTGCAAGCTTGTACAACCACTCTGGAAGTCAGTCTGGCGTTATCTGAGAAAATTGAACATAGTACTAACATAGGATCCAGCAATACCTCTCCTGGGCATATACCCAGAAGATGTTCCAATTGGTAAAAAGGACACATGCTCCACTATGTTCATAGCAGCCTTATTTATAATAGCCAGAAGCTGGGAAGAACCCAGATGTCCCTCAACAGAGGAATGGATACAGAAAATATGGTACATTTACACAATGGAGTACTATTCTGCTATTTAAAAAATGAATTTATGAAATTCTTGGTCAAATGGATGAATCTGGAGGACATTATCCTTAGTGAGCTAACACACTCACAGAAGAAGTCATTGGATATGCGCTCACTGATAAATGGATATTAGCCCAGATACTTAGAACACCCAAGATACAATCTGCAAAACACATGAAAATCAAGAAGGAAGACCAACGTGTGGATACTTCATTCCTCCATGGAATAGGAAACAAAATAACTGTGACAGGAGTTACAGAGACAAAAAAATCTCGATTCTACTTTCCTACCTGGTATGTCTCTGATTGGGTGGCCCCTAGGTAGGGTATTAGTCAGTGATTTGAGTCTGTGATAACGTATCCTGTCGTTCACAAATGACTTCCCTGGGACTATATCGACTGAGGGTGTCTTCACCTACGAGTGTCAGTAGGTATTCTCCCTCGTGCCCCGGGTGTGACCTCTTCGAAGAGATAGAACACCAGGAGCTGAAGGGGTCTGCAACCCTAGAAGAGGAACAACAATATGAACTAACCAGAACCCCCAGAACTCGTGTCTCTAGCATCATATGTAACAGAAGATGGCCTGGTCAGCCATCATTTGGAGGAGATGCCACTTGGTACTGCAATCTTTTTGTGACCCAATACAGGGGATCGCCAGGGCCAAGAAGTGGGAGTGGGTGGGCAGGGGAGCAGGGAGGGTGGAGGGTGGAGGGGACATTCGGAATAGCATTTGAAATGTAAATTAAGAAAATATCTAATAAAAAAAGAGAAATAAACTGGAATCTCCTTAAGGCAAATTTTTTTTTTAAATATTTTGTTCATAGTAATAAATGAATAATATTTGTTGGGACAAATCTACTGCATTCTCTAAAATGAATACTTATCCAATCATTGTTATGACTATCCTATCCAAAGTTCATATGCTTTTTATCATGAAAAACAAAGTAGTTCTACTTTGCTGTTAACACAACATACAGTGACTGCTCTTTTAATTACTGTACCCCATGAGGATTAGTGCCACCTCATCTGATTTCATGACCATGACATAATACCTCAGGTAGCTAAGGGTAAGAGGTCATCACCTACAAACACAGGCTACATCCTTCCACATAGTGTGTTGTACCAGTATACACCTGCTCATCTGCAACCCCACCCTTATTTCTAGGTGCTGAACATGTTAGGTGCAAATCAGGGTCTTCTGAGTGTGGCAATCCACAGGGGATAGAGACATGTCTTCCACACTCATAATCTAGGCTAGCTTTCCCAACAAGCAGAGGTGGGGTAGAGTCCTGGGGAAGAGCATCTTCCCCACACCCTCACCACATATGGCAGACAAGTGTTTGTGTCAGTTCTCTCACAATAATACCTTAGGGCAACTCACCCAGATTTAATGGAATATGGGTAGCCTCTCAGGGCAAGAATCCTTGGGAAAATCATGACTGTTTTTCTTCAGCAGTCCAATAAATGCCAGGAGTCACTGTGATAATGCCTTGCCTTCATAAGGCTATATTTTAACCATACTGGTATGTGACTGGCTTTGTGTTGTATAAAAAATTCACAAGAAATAGCATATCTTTTCAATTCATGACGGTATCTGTGTTGAAATATTTGTGAAATACTCTTTCAGTGCTGATTTATATCACAAGTTGGATAGAGTCTTCATGCCATAAAGACTCTATTCAAGAAATATAAACTGCCAAAACAGTCTAGCCTAACTAGGTATAAAATAATAGTTCTTCCTTTTATCCCTCTCCCTCCAGTCATAAGATCGAATGCTAATATCAGTGTGCCTGGTTTTAATGTTTATGCTAGAAATAATCCCAGGTACTAATATGTTCAAGTAAGCCTGTTGCAAAGTGGTACGCCTCTTTGGCTGGGTATATTGAAACCTTAACAAATAAAGCTAAGCATATCAACTTAACCCAGAGGCCACACTAGTACTCATAGTTTTCATTAACTATTCTCACTTCCTCTTGTTTCAAATTTTTTTCAGTTTCTTACACAAAATCCTAAGAGAGGATGAACTATGTGCTATTTCTACTGAACCCTACATATATAATAAAACATTGGCAGCAGAGGGAACTCTTATATATATTACAACTGATAACAGATCAAAACCTTACTTAAGTCCTTCTACATTCCAGAAAGTTTCATTTCACATTTTCTTACAAAAAGCCTTAGACAAACCTCCCCTACGTTACTCAGGATGTTACTATCTCCACTCTATATCACCATGCTGTGTTAATGTTAAGAATACAACTAACAACAACTACAGAACCTCAAGCTAAACTTTATGAATTTACAAAATTTTACTTTTCTCTAAAGTATATTTACCCACTCATAGCAGTTTTAGGCCCGTTAGTAGCTTGGGACTCACACTTAAATTTTGACTACATGTCTGCAATTTAATATACATTATGTCACAGAAAATGAGAGAATTTATATCAATTACAGTAAACCTAGTTTACTCCACATGTCAGGTAATGTTATGAACCATTAAGGAAAAGGTGTATCTGTTAATTGTCTGAAACAGTATATTTACTAACAATCCTTTTATACACAGACAAATTTTACCTGCCCCTTTCAGCAAATTATTATGTTTGCAGTTCTAAGATGCAATTATAGAATTACTGAATAAGTTAAACCAAAAAGAATTTACAGTGGTCTGTCTATCTATGACTGATGAATCCAAAGAGACACCATTATTCCAAGACACAGACATTTTTGCATAATGGGGGCAGAAATATTTTTATTTACAGCAGAATAGGATGCCTAGTGTTTGAAAACTGTCTAATGTGTAACATAAATATCTGCATACATATAAAGTAAAAAACTGTGTACCTAAAAAAGATTAACATAATGACATCACAATAGATATATTAATGTGTATCAAGGAAGCCAAGTAGCCAGTAATGTTCCTGCAGTATTTAAGACACCTAGAGAAATATGAGATAAGGACACAAACTTCTAAAAGGAATACACACACACACACACACACACACACACACACACACACATATATATATATATATATATATATATATATATATATATATATTCCTTGAAACATTAATTTGTATATTTTAACCACAGGAATTCAAAAAAGAAACCTTTTACTACCTTTTTTTAAAATTCATGCTTACTGATGACAGTTATACTTTAACCACACATAATTCAAAATTTCCTGGTTAATTGATTTCCCATGATATATAACTCATTCAACATTACAGTGTTAAAGCTCACAAGAAAAGTAGCAGTTAGGTTACACCTCATTGGTGGATTTTTCAAATATCCATGGAATATCCTGATGTATTCTGGCAAATAGCATCATCCTGAGTTCCTTTAACTAAGTAGTCATTTTCAGTTCTGACTTTTTCTTGGTTCTACACAAACACTAATTCAAATTTTTCCCACTAATTTTTTTTATCTTTTTTATTAGATATTTTCTTTATTTACATTTCAAAATCTATCCCAAATGTACCCTATACCCTCCCCCTGCCCTACTCTCCTACCCACACACTCCCACTTCTTGGCCCTGGCATTCCCCTGTATGGCACATATAAAGTTTGCAAGACCAAGGGGCCTCTCTTCCCAATTATGGCCAACTAGGCCATCTTCTGCTACATATGCATCTAGAGACACGAACTCTGGGGGTACTGATTAGTTCATATTATTTTTCCACCTATAGGGTTGCAGACCCCTTCAGCTCCTTGGGTACTTTCTCTAGCTCCTCCATTGGGGGCCCTGTATTCCATCCTATAGATGACTGTGAGCATCCACTTCTGTATTTGCCAGACACTGGCATAGCCTCTCTCAAGATAGCTATATCAGGGACCTTTTAGCAAAATTTTGCTGGCATATGCCATATTGTTTCTGGTTTTGGTGGCTGATTATGAGATGGATCCCCGCATTGGGTTGTCTCTGGATGGTCCATCCTTTTGTTTTAGCTCCAAATTTTGTCTCTGTAACTCCTTCCATGGGTGTTTTGTTCCCTATTCTAAGGAGGAATGAAGTATCCACACTTTGGTCTTCATTCTTCTTGATTTTCTTGTGTTTTGCAAATTGTACCTTGGGTATTTTAAGTTTCTGGGCTAATATCTACATATTCAGTTGAGAAAATAGTTTCTCCTAGACCCTCAAATTCAAAAAAAATTGAAATTTCATATCACCCAACAAGAAATAAGAAATACGAATATAAAAATGACAGCAAATGCTTCGGTGTATGTGGAAAAAGGGAACAGTCACTCACTGGTGTTGTGATAAGAAAGTGGTTCAACCAATTAAAAATCAATAGCAGAGATAACAAAAACCTAAATTTAAATTTTATAAGTTACAGTTATATTTCTACTTGTCAAATGTCTAGATATAATCAACAACTTTCTCCATGCTTCCTCCTTAAGTATGTTTGCTAGTTTTTTTTGTTTGTTTGTTTTGTTTTGGTTTGGTTTCTGTTTGTTTTTTTTTTGTTGTTTTGTTTTTTTTTTTGTTTGTTTGTTTTTCAAGACAGGGTTTCTCTGTGTAGCCCTTGCTATTCTGGAACTCACTCTGTAGACCAAGCTGGCCTCGAACTCAGAAATCCACCTACCTCTGTCTCCGAGTGCTCAGATTAAAGGCATGCACCACCATGCCGGGCTTGTTTGCTAGTTTTATATGTTCAATACCAAGGAAATGGAAACATCCTAACTGTGGATCAGTTTGTGAAAGTATGGTGAAAATAGAGTAAGTATACACCTTGAAAAATAATAGAAAGTAGTATTGTACAATGACAGACAACTAGAAAAGTTCACAGTGAGTATAGTAATCTTCACTTTCAGTGACAGATGCCAATTGCTTTGTGTCTTTGGAAGCTCCAAGCTACTATCCTGTATATCAGGACACCTATCAAAGTGTAACTGCAGAAATAAAGAAATTTAAAAGGGACAACTATCTGAGTGAAGTGTAGAAAGAAAAATAGAGTATATCATACTAGGATTCAAATAATCTGAGGGAGTAAGTGAGGAGATAAAGGGGACTTTATTTATAAAAGTAAAGTAGTCAATATAGATTAACAAAACAGGGAAAATATAATATCATCTCTCTACTTAGATATACCTATAAAAAACTAAACCATATTGAGTCAATAAACATATGTCATCAAATGAAAATTCCATATCAAATCTGAAAATGCTTTTTAAAGGGCCCACAACTCACCCAACAAATAAATGCAGAAAAGCACAACCAATTAAAACACTGTGTGGAACACAGTCATCAAACAGTTTGATAAAACATTTCCTATATCTAACCCTTAGGGTTCATTGTAGAACAGGGATGAGAAGGATGGGGAAATCGAGAAGATAAGTCCAGTTTCTCTAAGATTATGTCTTCTATGAATGCAGCAACAAATTTTAATTTCAAATTATTGTAAGCAATTAAACAATCCAAACCCCAGAATATACAGTTTTTTACAAAGGAATACAAGCAAGATGTTATGCAAGACAAAAAGATCAACCCTAAAAACCACATATATAACATTATCCAAATAAAATTGTCTGCATTTTTGTCTTCAAGATAAACCAGCACATAATTCCAGAGAATATGAATGTAATAATAATTAAAATAAAGAATAATATATTCAAAACAAACAAATAATATTATATTGGTTATTATGTTGGTAGATAGGAGAGAGAAAGCAGAAGGTGCAAATAAAACTTTATTATAATCTCAAAAATGAATTTAAAAATTTATTTCCAACAAGTAAAGATAGAAGGAATGTCTACTTCTTATCCATTTAGCACTAAAATAAGAACTTGATATTAAAATTTAACCAGGTTCTTCCTAGGTAACTGTTGAATTTATTGGGAAAATTACAGAGAACTTTTCATTGGTTATTTTATGGACTGTGTGTGCTCAGAAAAAAAAAAAAAAAAAAAAAAAAAAAAAGGCTTCCCAGAAAACCTGACGACTGTTACAGAACACATGACAGAGTCAGCCTTCCATACTCTTGCCTGACATCTATTTTCCTGCCTCTTTCAAGGACACATTTAGAAGTATAGATTTCCCCCCCACACACACACACACAAATGATCATGTGGATACTACAGTGCGGATCTTGTCCTTTAACTTTCATTTAATGAGGAGATGTACATACACAAACTGGAAGCCCAGATATACATATTTCAGGTTGCACAGATGATTGCCCAAGAAGCTCGCTATTTGGCTTAGAATATTGTGCTAGAAGGCACCTTCCTTCCTTTCCAAGTCTCTTTTCTCAAGGGTCACTGTGCCTTAAATTGTGCAACATAAATGACACATGACTTTTTCCCAACAGTAGTTTGCTGAACCCTGAAGTATTTTCTGATACAACCCTGGAAAATCCTTATTAAAAATCTTCTGTATTTTCTTTATGTTTTTTTTTTTTTGTTTGTGTGTTTGTTTGTTTTCTTTTTTGATTATAAAGCAAATGTGAAGCAATTGTTGAAAATTAGGAAATGGACACCTAAATTTATAGACATGAATATCATAATAGTTTATAAGAATAAACACAAATGGAGGAGATGTTACTTGGTAGTACATTTAACCAGATATTCCAAGTGTTTCTGCACTGGAGATTATGAATTATTTTATCACAAGTATTTGTAAAAGTGACTCATAAAAACAGCAAAGACTCTTGCCTCCACCACATTGGACATTTAATCCAATAAGAACACTGATTCTATCTAAAACCTTCTTATATTTATCAAATGTGGTGGCAAATAAACACTGTCAGGACTTCTTAATGTGTAAAAGAAGTTATTCACAATGATTATTATTTAAGCTTAATTTTCCCTATCATTTTTAGTGGTAATTATTGGGGATGTATGAACTGTCCTTCAAGGAGCATGTTTCATTATTAGTCCTATATTTATATATCAAAGCCCCATATTTTAAAAAATTAGCATACTAGAAACAGAATATTACTTTTCATTCAGTCCTGGAATGTAATCAAAAAATTATATAACAGATTTTATTGATTTAGAATTATTCCTCCTAGAATCTGAAGCTAAAATTACTATGAAGGCACACATTTGTATCACTGCCATTCACAATTTAAACATTAGGGCCTCAAAAATTAACTGCTTTTATGTATGTTCACGCTCTACATTATCAGACAAAGGCTGTTGTAATCTTTCTCGGTCATCTTGTTAGGTTTCACATATAAAATACAAAATAGAGATTCCAAAAATTATACTAAAATCACTGTCTTTTTGCCCATTTTCAACTAATATTCCATGCTTGGTTATTCAGATGCTTATTAATTTCTCTTAAATAAGCCCCTAAAATTAATAAAACCTCAAAGCTTAGAATTAATTTAGATAAATAGAAGCAAAAAGAAAATGTATGTTGGAGAGAAAAATAAGACAAATTACTGAGTCACAACTCTATATTTAACTATATATTTACCAGGAAAAGAGAGATGATAAACGTGATAAAGATTTTGAAAAAAATATTTTCTGTAATAAAGAAATGTTAAGAAATTCAATACAGAGGACAAACCAACAATAAATATAAGCCTGATATAATAGAGTATGATTAATTCAATCTATTATAATCAGTTGATTCTTCCACATTTTAATATTTTTTATAAAATTAAATAAAATATAGTCTACCAATTTATGCATAAGAACAGAGTATTGAATTTTATAAAATTATCACAGAGCATACAAAACCAACAGGATGGTAGTTAATAGTTATTATTTAAGAAGTCAGTGATACTAAGTAGGAACACAAATCAACATAAAAAGTAAACATTCTATCTTGCATGGAAACTGCAGTGTGGCTGAAAACTTTAAAAAGTGGATATTCAGGATAAAAAAAAGAAATTTTTCTACATTAACTTTTTTGTGTTTGGTTTTTGTTTTTGTTTTTGTTTGTTGTTGTTGTTGTTGTTTTTCGAGACAGGATTTCTCTGTATTGCTCTGGCTGTCCTGGAACTCACTTTGTAGACCAGGCTGGCCTCGAACTCAGAAATCCGCCTCCCTCTGCCTCCCAAGTGCTGAGATTAAAGGCATGCGCCACCACGCCAGGCTTACATTAACTTTTTTTTTTCATTTTTTATTAGATATTTTCTTAATTTATATTTCAAATGCTATCCCGAAAGTTCCCACCCCTCCCCCGCCCTGCTCCCCTGCTCCCCTGCCCACCCACTCCCACTTCTTGGACCTGGCATTCCCCTGTATTGGGGTATATAAAGATTGCAATACCAAGGGGCCTCTCCTCCCAATGATGGCTGACTAGGCCATCTTCTGCTACATGTGGAGCTAGAGACATGAGTTCTGGGGCTTCTGGTTAGTTCCTATTGTTGTTCCTCTTCTAGGGTTGCAGACCCCTTCAGCTCCTGGGATTCTATCTCTAGCTTCTCCATTGTGAGCCCTGTGTTCCATCACATTAAGTTTTTAATCAAAGTCTATGTGAACTATTTGCTTTGAATGTCCTAAAGGAATGAATTCTGTAGATATGTGATTATGAACATAGAACTATGTTTGTTCCCAAGAGTAAGAACTTAAACCAGATGAAAGAGCTTGGGTTGAAAATGACTGTAAAATATTTGAGACTGTTGATGGTACCAAGATTATAACAAAGGAGAATTGCAGTATCAGGGATTATTATGTTCAGAGATCATTGGCATACTAGGTAGTGGGATGTTAGAACATATTTCAGAAAAACTCATTGTGACAAGTGAAAACTGTTGTCCAGATATAAAACTCCTTTACAGATCTCTTCCCACAAAGGAGATTATGGAGCAACAAGTCTCCAGCCACTATCAGATCCTGAAGCCTGATGTAATACATTATTCTTTCAGGTGAAGCTGAACTCCAAAGCTCAGTACTGAATGATATTTCTTAAACCTGAAGCAATGAACAGAAGCCATTACAAATACCTTGCACAACAAACAGGAGCAGTTTCATTCAGAGCAGAAATGTGAAGAATCATAGAAATTTACCTGACCATGATGACGTTTTCTTTTCATTTTCATCTGCAGCTTCCCAGAACACCTCTCCTTCTCTGAGAAGCAGCTGACAGTCAATCTCTGGCAAAAGCCTGGCCCGTGTTGGTAGCTAAACACCAACCAGGAGCATTCCTGGAAAATGTTTATGTGAATACGATTCTTTAGTTCTGGCTGACGCAGAATGGCTTTGTATAGTTAGGAAAATAGAGAAAATATTTTTGACCAATGAGGAGAGAGATCACAAAAATGACGAAGAAAACAAAGCCTGTTGTTACCATGGAGATTTTGCCATCAAAGCACCTCTATCTCTTTTCCCTCCTTTCTGCCTGTTGCATCAGGAATAAAAATAAAGTGAAAAAGAAGGAGAAACCGCAAAATATTATGTGATTATTCTTTAGATTCTGGCTCTAAATAAAAAAGAAAAAAATGGCTAGTAATGACTTGCTTTTAATCCTGGATCTAGCTAAAAGAACCTATAATGCAGCCTCCATTTTTGTCCAGGCCTATCACCTTGTCAACATGGGCTATCAAATATATATATCAGTGATGAACCTTTGTTAATCTTCCTGTGCTAATATCCCGAAGAACTATACATTTTTGTTAAATTTTTACCCTTGTTCATATATTTATGCACATTACAACTGGTAATCAATGAAATTGAAATGCATACTTGTTTCTAATAACATAAATCTATTTTCCACATAAGACATCTGTCATAAATTGTGATAATGGTGAAGAAAATCATTTGGAGATTATTTTAGAAACGAAATATTGAAAAACTAGGCATACTAGAATCATTTGTTTTGTGTTGATACATGTGTGGTTTTTTTATATGCAGAGAATCACATTGTGTGTATTGGTAGGTTGTCTATTGAGAAAATATAGAATTTGCTATTAATATATTATTATTCTGTAAATATTTAACTTAACATTTATAGGTTATATAATATGTTAAGATATAACTGTTACATCCAATACATTTGGTTTGCCAACAATATATTCAATTAATAACAATATACAGCCAATTAACATGATCTCATTTTAATACACACAAATTCCTTTTGCCACTGTTAATATTTGCTTATATATATATATATATATATATATATATATATATATATATATATATATATGCTTTATTTACTTATTACACCCTAAACATGGCCTCCTTCAAGGCCCTCCACTTCTCTTTTGCCTCTGATAGTGCAGCTCTGCCCCTATTCCTAGAGCCTGTTTGATCAATTTTCCACAGGAATGGCTACATCCTGTCCCTCTTATACCACAGGTGGCAGACCTCTGCTACATATGTGATTGGAGGAAGCCCCTGTATGCTTTTTGATTGGTTGATCTGACTTTAGAAGCACCCAGGACTCCAGGTTATCTGACATTGTTGGTATTCTTGTGGGGTGCCATCTCCTTGAGGGCCTTCTATTCTTCCCCTAACTCTAATACAGACCTCTGTCCAATGTTTTTCTGTGGGTATATGCATTTTTCAGTTACTTGCTGATTAGAACCTCTTAGAGGACTGTTATAGTAGGCTTTTGTCTACAAGCATACTGTAGGATCATTAGTAGTGTGAGTGATCCCTATGATGTATAGACAATTCAGCTATTTGTTCCTAAGAACACAAGGCTTTCTCTAGTCATCTATTAGGCTTTCCATATGTGGCCTACCTCCCCGCTTTTCTATACCATTCTGTATAATCATTCCTGGTTGTGCTTCTTTGATCTCCATCTACACTCTTTTTATTGTTCCCAGAATTCTCTCTCTGCCTCCTAGTGTGGCACCTCCTATTTATTGCTTCAGCTCATAATCCATCAGTTTTTGTTTGTTTGTTTGATTGATTGATTTATTAATGGGTGATGCTTACAAGAGAGATACAAACAAGACCATTAGTAATCCATCTTTGTCTGTTTTTCTTTTAACACAAAAACTCTCTTTGCAACTCTCCTATTCAAATACTCACTAAGTAGATCAGACTAGCCTTGAACTTACAGATATCTGCCAATCTCTATATACAGAATACTAGGATTAAATTTGTGTACCACCACACCATACCAAGATGATCCATGATAGCCTGCTGTACAGTCTAATATCAACTTGACACAAGGAAAGGTCCTCTGAAGAAGGGTGCATCAATTGACAAATTGCTTCCATATTTGGGCTGTATGTAAGCTTGTGGAACAACTTTTATATTAGAGATTGATGGTTGATTAATGTAGCTAATCATAATTATTGTCTCTCAAGTGATGGGAGACTCGAATTTTATGAGAAAGATAGTAGGCCGAACAAACCATGAATAGCAAGCTAGCCACCAAGGGATACAACATTATTTGGAAAATTCTTCTGCTAGTTGCTCAATATTAATATCTATCTACCAAAGTTTTGAAGTCCAGCTCACCTAATAACATACTCAACTGAAATGAAATATTTCATTGTAATACAGGGATTTCCATTTTTCCTTTATATGATCATTTGCCTATGAGTCACCTGACTCCTCTCTATCATGAGACAGTCTTATCTTGTCCCTTACCTGAACAAGTACTCTTTTCTTCCCTCTCCATTTTTCTGTATAGAATGGAAAGTGAAAGATAAGACACTGACAATATAATTCTCCCTGAGGTCTGTCTCCAGCTAACTATACAATAAAAAAGCTTGTGGTAGCTGGAGCTTGGTTTTGTACCTGGTTACCATGGTCTAGGTCCTGACTATCTCCAATAAAGCACACATATTTGTCTGGACCTTTCTCATTATAACTCTTGGCTGCCACATGAAACTTCTTGCCCACAATTGTCATTTTCCAAAGTGCTGTGATTACAGCCATGTATTATGCCATTAAATAAGATATTTGTGTATATTCCAGTATCATACACACAGGGTATTTAGAGTTCTGGAAAAATGTTCAATTCAAATCCTGCTTCAGAATTATATTCAATAATAAGTAACACTGAGTGACATATGGGAAAATTTTGAGAGGTATTAGTTTTATAAAAGAAATGTTTGCCCACCATCTTTCCTCTGAGCCCAGTGGATACAGCTAGGGCCTTTCCTGTGCTCCCCACACCCCAGGACTATAAGATCACATCAGGGTTATACATGAGTGGAGTGCAGCTGTGGTTTTAGGAGCAGTGGGGGAGCTGTTGCCCTCAGGGGCAGGAACCGAGGAACTCCGCCCCACCGGAGGCTTGGTCTCTCCCAGCCAGAACACCCCAACTCCGCCATCTTTTCTCTAAGCCCAGCAAACGCAGCTAGGGCCTGTCCTGTGCTCCCCACACCCCAGGATTTTAAAATCACATTGGGAGCTCGAGGCTCAGGCTACAGGTGCTGTGCACTCTCCTAGGCGCTCAGGAGCCATAGATATAAGCATCAGCAACAGAATACAAGAGATAGAAGAGAGAATCTCAGGCACAGAAGATTCTATAGGTAGCAGAAACATGACAATCAAAGAAAATGCTAAATGCAAAAAGATCCTAACGCAAAATATCCAGGAAATCCAGGACGCAATGAGAAGACCAAACTTAAGGATAATAGGAGTAGATAAGAAGGAAGACTATCAAACTAAAGGGCCAGCAAATATCTTCAACAAAATTATAGAAGAAAACAAGCGCACACTGAAGGAGTTACAGAGATCATGTGTGAAGCTGAATCAAAAGGATGGACCAACCAGGGACAGCGGCTTCCAGGGATCCCTCCCATAATCAGCCACCAAAATAAACACTATAGCATATGCTGGAACACAGGACTCCCAGGGTAGGAGCTAGAGAAAGTACCCAAGGAGCTGAAGGGGTCTTCAACCCTCTAGGTGGAAGAATAACATGAACTAACTAGTTCCCTCTGCGCTCATGTCTCTAGCTGCATATACGGAAGAAGATGGCCTAGTTGGCCATCATTGGGAGGAGAGGCCCCTTGGTCATACAGACTCTATATGCCCCAGAACAGGGGAAGGCCAGGGCCATTATGTGGGAGGGGGTGGGTAGGGGAGCAGGGCGGGGACGCGGGAGGGTAAGGGAAAATTTCTGGATAACATGTGAAANTTGGCCATCATTGGGAGGAGAGGCCCTTTGGTTATACAGACTCTATATGCCCCAGAACAGGGGAATGCCAGGGCCATTACACGGGAGGGGGTGGGTGGGGGAGCAGGGCGGGGACGCGGGAGGGTAAGGGAAAATTTCTGGATAACATGTGAAATGTAAAGGAAGAAAATATCTAATAAAGAGAGAAAAAAAAAAAAAAGAATTATTCCAGACTTCTCACCAGAGACTATGAAAGCCAGAAGATCATGGACAGAGATTATACAGACACTAAGAGAACACAAATGCCAGCCCAGCTACTCTACCCAGCAAAACTCTCATTTATCATAGACAGAGAAACCAAAGTATTCCACGACAAATTCAAATTCACACAATATCTTTCCACGAATCCAGCCCTTCAAAGGATAATAACAGAAAAACACCAATACAAGGATGGAAACTCTGCCCTAGAGAAAGCAAGAAAGTAATCCTTCAACAAACCTAAAAGAAGACAGCCACAAGAGCAGAATCCCAACTCTAAAAACAAAATGACAGGAAGCAACAATTACTGTTCCTTAATATCGCTTAATATCAATGAATTCAATTCTCTGATAAAAAGACATAGAGTATCAGACTGGCTACACAAACAGGACCCAACATTATGCTGTCTACAAGAAACACACCTCGGGGGAAAAAAGACAGACACTACGTCAGAGTGAAAGGCTGGAAAACAATATTCCAAGCAAATGTCCCAAAGAAAAAAGCTGGCGTAGCCATTCTAATATCAAATAAAGTAGACTTTCAACCCAAAAGTATCAAAAGAGACAAAGAGGGGCACTTCATACTCATCAAAGGCAAAATCTTCCAAGAGGAACTTTCAATTCTGAATATCTATGCTCCAAATGCAAGGGCAGCCACTTTCATTAAAGAAACTTTAGTGAAGTTTAAAACACACATTGCATCTCACACAATAATAGTGTGAGACTTCAACAACCAACTCTCATCAATGGACAGATCCTGGAAACAGAAACTAAACAGAGACTCAGTCGAACTAACGGAAGCTATGAAACAAATGGACTTAACAGATATCTATAGAATATTTCATCCTAAAACAAAAGGATATAACTTTTTCTCAGCACCTCATGGCACATTCTTCAAAATTGATCACATAACTATCTACAAAACAGGCCTCAACAGATTCAAAAATATTGAAATTGTCCCATGCATCCTATCAGATCACCATGGACTAAGGCTGCTCTTCAATAATAACATAAGTATCAGAAAACCATCATTCACTTGGAAACTGAACAACACTATACTAAATGATACCTTGGTCAAGGAAGAAATAAAGAAAGAAATTAAAGACTTTCTAGAGTTTAATGAAAACGAAGCCACAACATACCCAAACTTCTGGGACACAATGAAAGCATTCCTGAGAGATAAATACATAGCTCTGAGTTCCTACAAAAAAAATGGAGAGAGCTTACACCAGTAGCTTGGCAGAACATCTGCAAGCTCTAGAACAAATGGAAGCAAAGTCACCTAAGAGGAGGAGATGGCAGGAAATAATCAAACTCAGGGGTGAAATCAACCATGTGGAAACAAAAAGAACTATCCAAAAATCAATCAAACCAGGAGCTGGTTCTTTGAAAAAGTCAACAAGATAGACAGACTCACTAGAGGGCACAGGGATAGCATCCGAATTAACAAAATCAGAAATGAAAAGGGAGACATAACAACAGATCCTGAAAAAATTCAAAACACCATCACATCCTTCTACAAAAGGTTAGATTCAAAAAAAAAAAAAAAACTGGAAAATCTGGATGAAATGGATAACTTTCTAGACAGATACCAAGTTCCAAAGTTAAACCAGGATCAGATTAATGACCTAAACAGCCCTATATCTCCTAAAGAAATAGAAGCAGTCATTAATAGTCTCCCAACCAAAAAAAAAAGCACAGGAACAGATGGGTTTAGTGTAGAGTTTTATCAGACCTTCAAATAAGACCTAGTTCCAGTTCTTCTCAAACTATTCAACAAAATAGAATCTGAAGGTACACTACCCAATGCATTCTATGAAGCCACAATTACCCTGATACCTAAACCACATAAAGACACAACAAAGATAGAGAACTTCAGACCAATTTCCCTTATGAATATCGATGCAAAAATTCTCAACAAAATTCTAGCCAACCGAATCCAAGAACACATCAAAACGATCATCCATCATGACCAAGTAGGCTTCATCCCAGGAATGCAGGGATGGTTTAATGTATGGAAATCCATCAATGTAATATACTATATAAACAAACTCAAAGATAAAAACCACATGATCATCTCCTTAGATGCTGAGAAAGCATTTGACAAAATCCAACACCCATTCATGATAAAGGTCTTGGAAAGATCAGGAATTCAAGGCCCCTACCTAAACATGATAAAATAAATCTACAGCAAACCAGTGGCCAACATCAAAGTAAATGGAGAGAAACTGGAAGCAATCTCACTAAAATCAGGGAACAGACAAGGCTGCCCACTTTCTCCCTCCCTATTCAATATAGTACTTGAAGTCCTAGCCAGAGCAATTTGACAACAAATGGAGGTCCAGGTGATAAAAATTGGAAAGGAACTACTCGAATTATCACTATTTGCAGATGATATGATAGTATATATAAGTGACCCCAAAATCTTTACCAGAGAACTCCTAAACCTGATAAACAGCTTCAGTTCAGTAGCTGGCTATAGAATTAACTCAAACAAACTGATGGCCTTTCTCTATACAAAGGATAAACAGGCTGAGAAAGAGATCAGGGAAACATCACCCTTCACAATAATCACTAACAATATAAAATATCTTGGTGCGACTCTTACGAAGGAAGTGAAATATTTTTATGACAAGAACTTCAAGTCTCTGAAGAAAGAAATTGAGGAAGAGCTCAGAAGATGGAAGGATCCCCATGCTCATGGATTGGCAGAATCAATATAGTAAAAATGGCTATCGTGCCTAAAGCTATCTACAGATTCAATGCAATCCCCATGACAATTCCAATTCAATTCTTCAAGGATCTAGAAAAGACAATTAGCAAGTTCATCTGGAATAAGAAAAAACCTAGACTAGCAAAAACTCTTCTCAACAATAAAAGAACCTCTGGTGGAATCACCATGCCTGACCTCAAACTGTACTACAGAGCAATCTTAACAAAAACTGCATGGTACTGGTACAGCAACAGACAGGTAGATCAATGGAATAAGATCGAAGACCCAGAAATGAATCCACACAGCTATGGTCTCCTGAACTTTGACAAGGGAGCTAAAACTATCCAGTGGAAAAAAGACAGCCTTTTCAACAAATGGTGCTGGCACAATTGGCAGCTATCATGTGGAAGATTGGGAATTGATCCATTCATATCTCCTTGTACTAAGGTCAAGTCTAAGTGGATGAAGGACGTCCACATAAAACCAGAGACACTGAAACTTATAGAGGAGAAAGTGTGAAAAAGCCTCGAAGATATGGGCACTGGGGAAAAATTCCTGAACAAAACAGCAAAGGCTTGTGCTGTAAGATCAAGAATTGACAAATGGGACCTCATAAAGTTGCAAAATTTCTGTAAGACAAAAGATACTGTCAACAAGACAAAAGGGCCACCAACAGATTGGGAAAAGATCTTTACCAATCCTAAATCAGATAGGGGGAAAATATCCAATATATATAAAGAACTCAAGAAGGTGGACACCAGAAAATCAAATATCACCACTAAAAAGTGGGGCACAGAGTTAAACAAAGAATTCTCAACTGAGGAATACTGAATGGCTGAGAAGCACATGAAAAAATGTTCAACATCCTTAATCATCAGGGAAATGCAAATCAAAACAACCCTGAGATTCCACCTCACACCAGTAAGAATGGCTAAGATCAAAAATTCAGGTGACAACAGATGCTGGCGTGGATGTGGAGAAAGGGGAACACTCCTCCACTGTTGGTGGGACTGCAAGCATGCTCAACCACTCTGGAAATCAGTCCTGTGGTTCCTCAGAAAATTGGACACAGTACTACCGGAAGATCCTGCAATACCTCTACTGGGCATATATCCAGAAGGTATTTCATCTGGTAATAAAGACACATGTTCCACTATGTTCATAGCAGCCTTATTCATAATAGCTAGAAGCTGTAAAGAGCCCAGATGTCCCTCAACAGAGGAATGGATACAAAAAATTTGGTATATTTACACAATGGAGTACTACTCAGCTATTAAAAACAATAAATATATGAAATTCTTACGCAAATGGATGGATCTGGAAGCCATCATCCTGAATGAGGTAACCCAATAACAAAAGAACTCACATAACATGTACTCACTGATATGTGGATATTAGCCCAGAAACCTAGACTACCCAAGATACAATTTACTAAACACATGAAACTCAAGAAGAAGAAAGATCAAAATGTGGACATGTCACCCCTTCCTAGAATTAAGAACAAAGCACATAATGAAGGAGTTACAGAGATTATGTGTGAACCTGAATCCAAAGGATGGACCAAATGACTGCGGCTGCCATGGATCCATCCCACAATCAGTCACCAAACATAGACACTATAGCATATGCCAGCCAGATAGTGCTGAAAGGGCCCTGATATAGCTGTCTCTTGGGAGACTATACCAGTGCCTGGCAAACATGGAGGTGGATGCTCACTGTCAGCTATTAGATGGAACACAGGTTTCCCAAGGAAGGAGCTAGAGAAAGTACCCAAGGTGCTGAAGGGGTCTTCAACCCTATAGGTGGAAGAATAACATGAACTAACTAGTACCCCCTGAGCTCATGTCTCTAGCTGCATATATAGAAGAGGATGGCCTAGTTGGCCATCAGTGGGAAGAGAGGCCCCTTGGTTATGCAGACTTTATATGCCCCAGTACAGGGGAACACCAGGGCCAAGATGTGGGAGTGGGTGTGTAGGGGAGCAGGGCAGGGAGGGGAGAGGGTATAGGGAACTTTCTGGATTACACTTGAAATGTAAATGAAGAAAATATCTATGAAATGTTGGGAAAAAAAGTTAAGTATAAGAAAAACAACAACAAAAAAAGAAATATTTAAAGTGTATGCATATTCTCAGCTATTCTATGTGTTTATGGATTTTTTTTTTTAGGATTTCCCAGATGACTGTAAAAAGTGTGATTTCTTTTTGTTTCTTATTGGCAATTAATAGTCATAAAATATTTTAATCAAAATAAATAATAAATTAATATTTTGTGTTCCGACATTCCATTGCATTCTCTAAAATGAATTGCAATACAATAATCCTTATGATGCTCCTATCCAGATTTCATAAGTTTTCTATTTTTAAAAAACCATAGAGCTCTACTATGCTGTCAACTTGAGGGACAGGGACTACAGTTTCAATTGCAACACCCAATAAAATTTAGGGACAGTTCACCTCCTTTCATTAACCTGACATAATCTCTTTGGACTACCTCAAGTTGCTAGTAGAATGAGTTTATCACCCACAAACACAGGCTACCCCATTTCATAGGGAATGTTCAACCAGTGCTCATCTGCTTATCTGTAACCCCACTAATACTTCTAAGTGCTGAAAATGTAAGGTACAAGTGAGGCTCTTCTAAGTGCTGCATCCCGCATGGAGCAAGGATAGATCTTCCAAACCCATGGCCTAGAGCAGTTTTCCCAACAACCAAAGGTGCCAGGGAATCCTGGGGAAGAGCGACAATACGGCAACCTCACTACCCATGGCCTACAACTCGTGTTATCAGCTTTCTCACTTTAATAACGTAAGGGCATCTCACAGAAATTTAATAGAATATTGGTAGCCTCTCATGTCAAGAATCCATGGGAAAATCCTGGCTCTTTTTCTTCACCAGCCCATTTAATGTTCCCTATAATCCCTCTGATAATGCTTGGGCTTCATGTGACTTGCTTCTAGCCTTACTGAGATGCGACTTGCTTGGTATAGTGTAAGAAACATAAAAGCAATAGGAGATGTTTGCAATTCATGGCTGCATCTGTGTTTAAATTTTGTTAAATATTATTTCAATCATGATTTATACTACCACTTCTTCATGTCATAAAGACTTCATCCAAGAAATATAAACTGTGAAACAGTCTAGCCTAACTAGGTATAAAATAATAGTTCTTCCTTTTATCCCTCTCCCTCCAGTCATAAGATTGGATGTTAAAACCAGTGTGCCTGGTTTTTTTATGTGTATGATAGAAATAAATCCCAGGTGCTAATCTATTTAAGTGAGCATGTTTCCAACTGCTCTACCTATCTGCCTGGGTATATTAAAACCTTAGCAATAAAACCTAACATATGAATTTAACTCATAAACCACACTTCTAATCACAGATTTTATGTCTCTTCTAACTTCCTGTTGTTTCAACATTTTTTTCTGTTTCTGACACAAAAATCCAAAGATAGGACAGACCTATGTGCTCTTTACTTTGATCCCCACAAACATAATAAAATGTTAGCAGCAGGGAGAACTCTTACATATATTAAATGTCAGAAAAGATCAAAACCTTACTTTTGTCCTACTTTCCTAGAAGTTGCATTTTATATTTTTAAGTCTCAAAGTTGAAATATTATATATAATATTTCACACACACACGCACACACACACACACTTACAGGAACTCAAAAATAACACACTTTTACTACCTGTTTTTTTGGTTCATGCTAATAGATGATGCTGTTATACTTTAATCACACATTATTCCAAAATCCTGGTTAATAGATTTCTAGTAATATATAATTCACACAACTTCACAGAGTTAACGCTCAGAAAAAAGTAGCAGTTAGGTTCCATCTCATTGGCAGATTGTTCAGATATATACCTAGTACAGTCTCTGGAAAGTCTTCTTCTTGAATACCTTTATCTAAATGCTCATTTTGTGTTCTGTCTTCTTCTTGTTTCTAAATATCTACTAGCTCAATTTTCCCACTATTAGTCAGTTGTGAAAATAGTTTTTTTTTTTTTCCTAGAGACTCAAATCCATAGAAATTTGAAATTTCATATCACCCAAGCAAGATTTTAAAAAAAACAGGAAAATAAAAACTGACAGCAAATGCTTTGGGGTATGTGAAAAAGGGAACAGTCACTCACTGATGTTCTGATAAGAATGGTTCAACCCATTTAGAAATCAGTAGCCCGGGATAATAAAAGGCTAAATATAAATTTCATAAGCTATAGTTATATCTCTCCTTGTTATATGTCTAAATGTAATCAACCATTTTCTCCATGGTTACTTCCTTGAGTATGTTTAGTAGTTTTGTATGCACAATACCAATTAAATGGAAACAACCTAATTGTGCATCAGTTGGTGAAAGTATGAAGAAAATAGATTAAGTATACAATGTAAAAAATAATAGAACATAATATTTAAAATAGACTGAAAGAACTAGAAAAGATCACAGTGAGTATAGTAATCAAACCACTAGTGAGAGATCAATTGTTTTGTCTCATTGGAGTCTCCTAGGTCCAAACCTGTATATCAGGACACCTACCAAAGGGTACCTACAGGAAGAACAAACATAAAAGAGAAAATTGCCTGTGTGAAGAGTAAAAGGAGAAATAGTGTGGATCACACTAGGTTTTAAATGATCTGATGAAGTTAATGAGAATATAAAAGGGACATTATTTATAAAAGTAGTAAATATAGATAAAAATACATGGAAATATCATCTTAATATCAACTCTACCTAAAACTACCTATAATAAAGAAACAGGATTGTGTAGATAACCACATGTTCTTCATATGAAAATGATATGTTATGTCTGAAAATGCTTCTTAAAAGACCCATATATCATCCAACCTACAAATGCAGAAAATTACAACCAATGAAAACACAGTGTTGAACACAGTCATCAAATAGTTTGAAAAAACATTTCTTGTATCTAAACCTCAGGATTCATTTTGGAACAGGGACAAGAAAGATGGTAAAATCTAGGATAAGAGGACATTTGCTCTAACATTATGTCTTCTAGGAATGTCAGTAATTATACCAACAAACATGACTTTTCAAAATATTTCAAGCTCTTAAATTATTCTGACAAGAGAAAATAGAGTTTCCACAAAGAAGAACAATCATTTGGTTATGCAACTCAAAATGACCATATTTAAAACATACACACATAACATTACTGAATTTAAAGTTGCTGTATTTATCACTTTCAGAATCAGCATGTACATATATATACAGATATATGCATGTATGAAATCAAGCAATGTATTTGAAAATGAGGAAACAATATATTGGTGTATAGGAGAGAGAAAGGTGAAAGAATAAATAAAACTATTATAAACCCAAAAATAAAGAAGATAATTTTAAAAATTAATTTTCACCAAATAGAAATGGAAGTAATATTTATCCTCACACCATCTAATATTAAAATGAATCAAATTAGAAATTTACCAAGTATTTCCCTAGGTAACTGGTGAGTTTATTGCAAAAACTTACAGATTATTTTTGATTGTTTATTTTCTGGACTGTGCATGCTCAGAAAATGCTGCCCAGAAAAATCATTACCTCATCTTGTTACAGAATCAATCTCCCTTACTCTACCTTGGCCTGAATTCTACAGCCTCTTACAAGGCTACATTCAGCCACATCCCAAGTGTAAATTTTCCAAAAGTAAATGGTCTGAACATGTGAATACTAGAGTGTGGATCTCTTAATTTTTCCTGTCATTTAATGAGTGGAAGTAGAGAAACTGTAAACCAAGCTAGGATGTTTATTCATCAGGTGGCACAGATGATTACCCAAGATGGCTGATATTTGGCTTGCAATATATGACTAGGCAGCACCTTGATCTCTTCCATTATTTCTTCCTTCAATTCCAGCTCCCTGTTTTCTCAAGTCTCAAAGCTTTAGATATTGTTACATAATTGACTCACAATTTCCTCACTACAGCAGTTTACTGAACCCTGAAGAACTTTTGCCATAATATCACTTCTCTCTGGAAAATCATTATTTAAAATCCATTGGAATTTTTTTTTTATTATAAAGCAGGGTTGAAGCAAATGATGAAGATTAAGAAATAGAAACCTGAAATTAATAGACAAGGAATATAGTAATAGCTTATGGGAATAAATACAATTGTAGGGGATTTTCCTGGCATTTCCTTTAACTAATCAATACCAGGTGTTTCACTGGAGGGTATGATTTCTATTTCCACAAATATTTGTGTAAGTGACCCATAAAATCCACATAGATTCATTTCTTCACCAGAATGAACATTTCATCCAATAATAACTTCAGTTCTACATAAAATCATAATACTTTATTTAATGTGGTAGCAAATACATATTGACTGGCACTTCTTACTGTAAAACATGCAATATTCAAAGTGGTTAGGATTTCATCTATCTTTTCTCTATCATACTTAGTCATAACTATAGGGAACATATGAGCCATATCCCAAGGAGTGGATATTTTCGAATAGTTTTATATTAATATATCCAAGCCCAACATCCAAATCCTATAAGCATCCTGATAAACAGAATCTTCCTTTTCATTCAGTTCTGGAATATAACCAAGAAATTGGTTAATAGATTTTATTGATTTAGATTCCTTCTTCCAAGGAATCTAAGAGAAACTACTATGAATACAGCCAGTTTCCATCACTGTCATTCATAATTTAAAATATTAGGGCCTCAACAATTATCTGCTTTTATCTGTGTGTGCTTTCTACATTAACAGGCAGAGGTTATTGCAATCTTTCTCAGTCACCTTGTTAGGTATCACTATGCAAAACACAATAACTCTTGCAAGGATTCCAGTACAACCTCTGTCTTTGCACTCATTTCCAATTAACTTTCCATGCTTGGTTGGTTATACATATGCATATTCATTTCTCTTACTTGAGCCCCCAAACCTTTCAAATTCTTGAAGTTTCTCGTTATGTTAGATACATAGAATCAAAAATAATAAAGATAATGAACTTTACAATATGACAAACCACTGAGCTACAGCCCTATAGTTAACTATAACCAGGACAATAGAGAGATAAATGTGATAAACTGTAAAGAATATGTTCTAAACAAATGTTAGGAAGTTCAAAACTGATGAGATACCAACATTAATTATAAACTAGGTAAAACAGGGCCTTATATATTCTATATATTAGTGTTGATTGATTTTTCCACATATTAATATTTAGAAAACAAACATACTTGAGGCTCCTAGATTATGCACAAGACAAGAAACTTGATTTGTTTAAATCACCACAGAACCAACAATATCCACAGGATAATATGTAACAATCACAATCGTAAAAAAGTGCTTGGAGATACTAAAGTTTATCAAGGCAAAACAATATTATAAATCTAATATACATACTATGACTCATGAAAAGTGTTTGGTGGTTGAAAACCTTAATAAGTTGAGATACACTATAAAAAAAGAAATGTGGTATGTTAAACTTTTTAATTGTAGTATATACAAACTCTTGGCTTTGATTATCCTTAAAGAATGAAGTATGCAGATCATAGTGATCATAGAAATATATCTGTTCCCAACAACAAAAATTAAACCTGATGTTAGAATTTGAATTGAAAATGAATGTAAAATATCTGAGAGCTTTGATGGTACCAAGATGATAATGAAGAAGAATTGCAGTGTTTTTGTGTTAGTACTCTCAGAGGGCAGTGGCATATTAGGTAAGGTTATATAAAAAAATATTCCAGAAAGTCTCATTGTGCCAGGTGAGAACTACTATCCTCATATAAAAATACTTTGCAGATCTGGTGCACCAAAGCAGATTAAGAATAAACAACTCTCCCGTCTCTCTCAGATACTGAAGGGTGACATAATATACCATCCTTGCAGATGAAGCATATCTCCAAGGCTGAGTGCTAAATGATAGATCTTCAAACTGAAACAATGAACATAAGCAACATCAACGACCTTGCACAGAAATTAAGAGCAGTTTTAATAAGAGCAGGAATCTGAAGAATCATAACTAGTTACCTGACTATGCTGACATTCTCTTTTCATCTGCAGGTTTCCAGAGCATTTCTCCTTCTCCTAAAAGCAGCTTGCAGTCAATCTACAGCAATAGCCTGGTACGAGATGAGAGCTAGACATCATCCAGGAGCATTACTGGAATTTTTTTTTTTATGTGAATATATTCCTTTAGCTGTGGTTCACGCAGCCTGGCTGAGCATATGTAGAAAAATAGAGAAAAGGTTTGGGACCAATCAGGAGAGAGATCTCAAAATAGACAAAGAAAGCAAAAAGTCTGTGGTTAACATGGAGATTTCTCCATCAAAGCTCCTCTATCCCTTCTAACCCCTCCCTGCATGTTGAATCATAAATAATGATAAAATGAAATAGAAGGAAAAATAATAAAATATTATGTAATAATTCTGTGATTTCTAGCTCTGATGAAAAACAAAGGAATCTATCCAGTAATGCCTAGGACTATGAGCCTGTATATGGTAAATGCTATTGCTAATAAAGCCTCCATTTGTGTCTAAGGATTTCTGCATATAATCTTGGGCTTTCAAACACAATCTGGGGTTGAATTTTTGTAATAATCCTATGCCAATATCCTGAGTAGCTATGCTTATTTGAAAGTTTATCACACATTTTTTTTTACTAGTGTGATACTAGTAAATATTAATATATTTATTTGAATTACAACATACAAACAATGCACTTCAATTATCTAAATTATTTTTAAAAATGTACAATTTCATGAAGGAATTTACCACATAATAAAACATGCCTAAAATTATAATAATTGTAAAGAAACATTGGAAGGAGTTTATTTTAGAAATGAAATATCCAAAATCTGGGAATACTACAATCATTTCTTTGTGTGTGGATACATGTTTGTTTGTTTGTTTGTTTGTTTGCTTGCTTGCTTGCTTCTTTGTTTTTTCATGCAGGGAAGCACATTGTGTATATGGATATGGTGTCTATTTGAGAACTTATAGAATGATTGTTAAGCTGTCATTATTTTGTAAACATTTTAGCTCAATATTTATATGACATATAGTGTGTTAAAAATACAACTGTTACACACAATAGATTAGGGTTACCTAAAATATTTCTAACTAATAATCCAGGACCATTTAATATGATCTCTTTTTAAAACAAACTCAGTCTGTTTCACACTGTTGATGCCTATTCAGATGTAGAGAGATGCATGAGTAATCTCTGATGCTAATCTTCCCTGAAAAAAAATGCTTTCCATCTACAATCAGTACACCAAATGCCAACATCTAGTCCATTTTTCTTCCATCCTAACTCCAAGCCTTCCTGTAAAGTTATCAAATTTAGATTTTGCATACTTGACTGAAATTTTCAGAGATATGCCTGGGTTAATGTTGTTGCCTTGTGATCAACACATGTGTAGCTGAAGAAAAGAAACACAGAAGACTCTTTTATACCCTCTATGTCATAAGTGAATGAATCTTTTGACATAGTAGACATCTGCATTTAATATACTTTCAATTGTCTCCAAATTTCTTTCCTTTTATAAGTAGTGATTTTTATTAACTAGTACAAATACACATCATAGTTGTTATTTTACATTGCATGGGGTTTCTTAATATTAATTCCTGAAAATTTATTATACTTTGAAGTAATAAATGCTACCAAGTGGTAAGGATAGAATATGGTTATTCAATTAATTATTCAATTATAACCAAAAGAATAGCACATATTAATAGTAAATATTATTTTACTCCCTTATAAAATGTCATTCATCCTCCTGTGGTCCTAATGGTTCATGTCCTTTCCAACATAACCTTCATTTTGGAATGTCCCTCCTTTTCTTTTATTCATTCATATTTAAATTGCTTCTTGTTTTGCGTGTGTGTGTGTGTGTGTGTGTGTGTGATTTTTTTCTCTTCACTCTACATCCCTCTTTTCTGTTTTTGTTTTATTTATTTTATAATGTATTACAATGTAGAGTCCATGAACTGATGGTGGCTAATTAAGGCATGGATCTACAATTATATAACACCTAGGTCTCTGTGGAATTTACTTTCTAGGGCTTTTCACTCATCCAGTGTCAGTTATGTTTTCTGACTCATGGAATAAGTTGACATTAAGACAAATCTGATGTTACTTAATTACTTCCACAAGATATGTGCTATTTTTGCCCTAGACACTTTGGAAGCTACTCAAAATTATAGATCAAAGATTCTCACATTTATTTTGGATTTACACTTCTCTTTTAGTAGCCTGCAGAGTACATTTCACAAAACAGACACAAATATGTTGTGATCAAAGTTCTATTTTATGTACCTGTACAACCTCAATGTTGTTAGTGAGTTGTGTATGTGTTATTTTAAGCAAAGGCATTTTCTGAAGCTTCTTCTTTGCATATATGAGAGAGAGAGATACACAAACACATATTAAGCAAAGAGAGGAGGAAGAAAAAAGAGACAGAGAGAGACAGAGAAGAAAAGGAGAAGGAGGAGGAAAGAGGAGAGCGAGAACAATGAAAATACTGCTCTAAATTGGCTGTCTCCATCCAGTTTCTGCACTCAGAATTGATGGACCTTCATAGAAAAGAAGGCAAAGGACACTGTCAATAGACAAAGAATTCTCAACTGAGGAATACCAAATGGTTAAGAACCACCTAATATTATATATAACTTTAATATTATGTATAATTTTAAATTATAGATAGATAGATAGATAGATAGATAGATAGATAGATAGATAGATAGATAGGAACAACTATTTACTCAATGATAGCTTTAAGAAAAGAAATAAAGAACTTAAATAATTTGTAGAATTTAATGAAAATGAAGGCACAGCATACCCAAACAAATCATATACAATAAAATCATTGCTGTAAGCCAAGTTCATGGCTATGAGTGCCTCTAAAAAGAAACTAGAGAGAGCATTCATTAGCAGCTTGAGAGCACACATAAAATGCCTAAAACAAAAAGAAGTTAATCCTCCTAAGAGGAGTAGACAGCAAGACATAATCAAACACAGGGCTGAAATCAAACAAGTCAAAACAGAAGGAACTATACAAATTAATAATAATAATAATAATAATAATAATAATAATAATAATAATAATAAAAACAGGATCAGGTTTTTGAGAAAGTCAAGAAGATAGGAAAACCCTTAACCAGATGAACCAAAGGGCACAGAGACAATATCCAAATTACAAAAACATAAATGAAAATGGAGAAATAAAAACAGAAACTGAGGAATTTTAAAAAAATCATAAGTTCCTACTGCAAAAGCCTATTTCCCAGCCAAACTAGAAAATCTGGAATAAATGGGCAATCTTCTAGACAGATATTAGGTACAAAATTTAAATCAGGGTCAGATAAACCGTATAAATAGCCCCATAATCCATAAAGAAATAGAAGCAGTCATTAAAAGTCTCTCTCAAAAAAAAAAAAAAAAAAAAAAAAAAAAAAAAAAAAAAAAAAAAAAAAAAAAAAAAAAAAAAAAAAAAAAAAAAAAAAAAAAAAAAAAAAAAAAAAAAAAAAAGCAGCCCAGGACCAGATGATTTCAGTACAGAATTCGATCATACATCCAAAGAAGACCTAATGCTAATTCTTTTCAAAATACTCTATGAAATAGAATCAGAAGAATACTATCCAACTCATTCTCTGAAGCCACAATTACTCTGATACCAAAACTAAAGACCCACAAAAGTAGAACTTCATTCCAATTTCCCTTGTATGAACGTAAAAATACTCAATAAAATATTCACTTGTGAAGATCATATGCCCCTTTACAGGGGATTGCCAGGGCCAGAAATTGGGAGTGGGTGGCTTAGGGAACAGGGCAGGAGGAGGGTAAAGGGGCTTTGGGGGATAGCATTTAAAATGTAAATGAAGAAAATATTTAATAAAATAATATTCACAAAAAAATCCAAGAACACATCAAAACAACCATCCATCATGATAAAGTATGGTTCATCCCAGGGATGCAGAGATGATTCAGTGTATGGAAATCCATTAACATAGTCCACTATATAAACAAAATCAAATAAATCACATGAGCTTCTCATTAGGATGCAGAAAAATCATTTAACAGAATTCAACACTCCTTCATGGTAAAAGTCTTGGAAAGAACAAGAATTCAAGACACATACTTAAAGATAGTAAAAACAATATTCAGCAAACCCATAGCCAACATCAAACTAAATGGAGAGCAATTTAAAACATTTGCACTATAACCAGGAACTAGTCAAGGCTGCCCACTCTCTCCCTATCAATTATATATAGTAGTAGATGCCCTAGCCAGAGCAATTAGACAACAAAAGAAAATTAAATGGATACAGATTAGAAAGGAAGAAGGCAAAATATCACTATTTGCAGAGGATATGATAGTATAATTAAGTGACCCAAAAAATTTCACCAGGGAAATCCTACACCTGATAACTTCAGCAAAATGGCTGGATATAAAATTATTTCAAATCAATTCAAACAAACTTGTAGACCTCTTTTACTAAAAGAATAAACAGGCTGAGAAAGATATTAGTGAAATGACACCCTTCACAATAGTCAAAACAATGTAAAATATCTTGGCGTGACTGTAACCAAACAAGAGATAGACCTATACTTCAAGAACTTCAGGTAGCTCTGAACAAACATCTAAGAATATCTCAGAAGATAGAAAGATCTCCCATGCTCATGGATTGGCAGGAGTAATATAGTAAAAATAGCCATCTTGTCAAGCAATCTACAGATTCAATGGAATCCCTATCAAAATTCCAACTCAATTCTTCATAGACTGAAATAGATCAATTTGAAAATTCATTTGGAAAAAAAAAACACAGGATAGTGAAATCCATTCTCAACATTAAAAGAACTTCTGTAGGAATCTCCAGTCCTAACCTCAATCTGTATTACAGAGCAATGGTGATTAAAACTGGCATGACATTGGTACAGAGGCAGGCAGGCAGAACAATGGAATAGAATTGAAGACCCAGAAATGAACCCACACACTCATGGTCACTTGATCTTTGACAATGGAACAAAAACCATCCAGTGTAAAAAGATAGCATTTTCAACAAATTTTGCTGATTAAACTGGCAGTCATCATGTAGAAGAATGCATATTGAGCCATTCTTATCTACTTGTACAAAGTGCAAGTTCAAATGAATGAATGAATTTCCCATAAAATCAGATACACTTATCCTTAAAGAAGAGAAAGCAGGAAAGAACCTTGAACACATTGGCAAAAAAGAAAATTTCCTTAACAGAAATCCAATGAAAAATGGGATGTAGAGCCAAACAAAGAATTTTCAACTGAGGAGTATGAAAAGCCTGAAAAGCACCTAAACAAAATCTCAACATCCTTAATCATCAGGAAAATGAAAATCAAAATGACCCTGACATTCCACCTCACAACAGTCAGAATCCCAAGAACAAACACTCAGGTGACAACAGATGTTGACAAGGATGTGGAGAAAGATGAACACTCCTCTCTTGGCAGGATTGCAAGCTGGTACAAACTCTCTGGAAAACACTCTGGAACTTCCTCAGAAAATTTGAAATGGCTCTACCTGAGGATCCAGCTATATCATTCCTGGGAATATACACAAAAGATGTTCCAACATACAACAAGGACATGTGCTACATTATGTATATAGAAGCCTTATTTATAATAGCCAGAAACTGTAAAGAACCCAGATGTCCCTCAACTGAGAAAAGGATACTGAAAATGTGGTACATTTACAGAATGGGCTACTACTCACCTATTAAAAACAATGACTCTATGAAATTTTCAGGCAAATGGATGCACGAGAAAAATATCATCAAGTGAGGTAACCCAGTCAAAAAGATCCCATAAGGTATGGTCTCGCTGATAAGTGGATATTAGCCCAAAAGCTCTTAATACCTATTCTACAACTCACAGACCAAAGGAATCTCTGGGAAAGGAAGGCCTAAGTGTGCATGCTTCAGTCATATTTGGAAGAGGGAAGAAAATAATTACAGGAAGTAGAGGAAGGGAGAGATCTGGGAGGATATTAGGGAGAGGATAAAAGGGGGCAGGATCATGTATGGAAGGAGACATCGGAGAAGTTATTAGGGTCAGGAAATTGAAGGGAGGTGTATAGCAGTGAGAGAAGGGGAACTGAATGTAGCCACTACTAACTCTCAGATGTCAGGAAAGGAAGAATTTTCCAAGTCCAATGGGGTTGACATTAGCCAAAATGGCCAACACATGGAACTCAGAACTTATAGAGACTTAACCAGTGGATAGGCACTGCTCCCAGTTGAGGGATGAGGCAATCCACCCATCTCAATGATGTTCATCCACAATTGTTCCTGTCTAAAGAAAATACAGAGACTTAGTGGAGCTGAGACTGAAGGAAAGTCTTCCAGTGACTGCCCTACCAAGGGATTAATTCCATCTGCAGACACCAAACCAAGATATTATTGCTGATTCCAAGAAGCATTTCCTAACAGTAGTCTAGTAGAGTGGTCCCCCTACAAACTCTACCAGAGACTAATATATACAGATGCTGATGCTCTCAGCCAGTCATCATCAGAGTGAGGATATGGATCCAATGTGAAGAGAGAGGACTGAAGGAGCTGATGGGGATGCAACCCCCATAGGAAGAACAACAATATCAACTAACAGGACCCCACAGAGCTCACATGGTCTAAACCACTTCATAAGAATACAGGAGGAGTCACCCCATGACTCCAGCCCTAGATATAGCAGAGGATTTCCTTATCTGGCATCAAAGCGAGAGGAAGCCCTTTATCCTGTAGAAGCTCAATGCCCCAGCATAGGTGGATACTAGGGCATTGAGGTGGGAGTGGGTGAGTGGGTGGGTGGTTCACCCTTATAGAGGTAGGGAGAGGGGAGATGGGATAAGGTAATTGTAGAGGGAAAACATTGAAGTGGAAAAACATTTGTAATGCAAAAAATAAAAAATAAATTTCCCAATAAAAGTAGAGAAAGAATGAACAAAAAATGAACCTGTACAGAGATACAGATAATAGGCAAGTGATAATAATTAAATTAAAACGAGCACCATATTTGAAAAGGAGAAAAAACATAATTGTGGGTAGACAACAGAAAGCAGAATGATTACATAAAACTGTGTAATACTCTCAAAATTAAAGAAGAATTTTAAAAATTCATTTCCAATAGGTAGAGGTACAAGCAGTTTCTATCTCCTCCCAACTAACATTAAAACACATCAAAATAGAAATTTACCAAGGTTCTTTCTAGGTAACTGATGAGTTTATTTGGAAACTTACAGAGCATATTTTATTGTTTTTTTTTTTTTGTGGAGCTGTGTGAGCTCAGAAAATGGCTTCCCAGAAAATCATTACCCATTAAGGATGATGACTCTCTTATGGATGACATGATAGAGCCAATCTCCCATACACTTCCTTGGCCTGTACATTCTAGTCTTTTACAAGGTTACATTCAGCAAGTGTAGATTTGCCTACAATAAATCATCTAAGCATGTGGATCCTAGAGTGAGGACTTCCTCCCCTTTTCTGTCCTTAATGAGTGGATATAAACAAAATGAAAGCCCAGCTAGGATATCTACTTATCAGGTGGCACAGATGATTGACCAAGCTGTTTGCTATTTGTCTTGGAATATAGGACAAAACAGCACCAGTATCTATTCATCTTCTCTTCCTTCCTCTCTAGCTCCCTCTTTTCACAAGAGACTTCCAGATTTAGAGATTGTTATATAAATGACTCATGATTTTCTCACTGGAGTAGTTTAATGGATGATGAAGCACTTTTTCCATAGAACTGACTGTGTTTCTCACAGCCTTATTGAAAATGTGTTGGATTGTTTTGAGTACAAAGCCAAGGGTTAGCAAATGATGAAAATTTGGAAATGGACACCTGAATTAATAGACGCAGAATAGAGCAATAGCATCTGAGAATAAACACAAATGTAGGAGATTTTACCTGGTACTAAATTTAACCAATCACTACCAACTGATTCTTCACTGGGGAGTATGGCTTCTTTTTCACAAGTATTTGTATAAGGAATCTACAAAAAACACAAAGATTCTTGCCTCCACAAGGATAGACATTTAATCAAGACCTTTGGTTCTATGTAAAACCCTCATGCCTTTATTGAACTTAATGGCTGATCCACATTGACTAACACTTCGTACTGTGAAACAAGCAAGATTCACAAGTGACTAGGAGTTAATCTTTATTATCACACTCATCCTTAGTGGTACCTACAGTGGATGTGTGAGCTACCTCACAAAGAGAGGATATTTTTTTTTTACTATTCCTATATTTATGTATCTGAGCCCCATTTTCACAACAATCTACATCATAAGAAACAGAACTTTCCTTTTCATTCAGTCTTGGAATGTAACCTATAGCTGTTTTAAAATTTTTTATTGTTTTAGAGTATTTTCTCAATGGAATCTGAGTACAAATTATGATGAACACAACCCATTTTTATCAATATCATTCACATTTTAAAAATTAAGTTTCTTAAATGAGCCCCCTAATCCATTAAATCCTCAAAGTTTAGCATTATGTTTGATACATAGGAGCAAAAATAATACAGGTGATGAACAGAACAATAAGAACCCTATAGTTAACTATATAATTCCCAGGACAGTAGAGATGATAAATTTGGAAAAAAAATGATAATAACACTTTCTATTCTAAACAAATGTTAGAAAGTTCAACACTGATGATATACCAAGAGTAAATATAAGCCAGATATAATAGAGAATGATATATTCAATGCATTATCATAAATTGATTCTTCCACATATCAATATTTAGATAAAATTAGAGGTAATTGAGGCTTTTAGGTTGTTCACAAGGACACAAGGACAGAAACTTGGCTATTATAAAATTACTACAGAACACTCAATAGCAACAGGATAATATGAAGTAAAGTAATGAAATAATGCTCCATTATAATAAATATTAATTAAGAGACAGCAATATAACTAAACTAACATACTATAACTCATGGAAAATGGGTGGTGTTTAGGAACCTTAGTAAGGGAAGATTCAAACTCAAAGAAAAATAACAGAAATTTTGGTATAATAACCTTTTTCATTGGATTATATGCAAACGCTTTGCTTTCTCTGTCTTTAAAGAATGAAGTATGCAGATATGCAAGAATAAACATAGAACTATGTTTGATCCCAACAATAAGAACTTATACCTGATGTTAGAATTTGAATTTAAAGTAATATACAATACCTGAGACCTTTGAGGGTTGGAAGATGATAACAAAGGAGAATTGCAGTGAAAGGGTTTTAGTACTCTCAGAGGGCAGTGGCATACTAGGTAATGGGATGTCAGAAAATTTTCCAGAATGTCTCATGGTTCCAATTGAGAACTATTGTTCTGATATATAAAAAAAATCCTTTACAGATCTGGTACCCCAAAACAGATTACAGATCAACAAATTTCCTGTCTCTTTCAGATACTGGAGCCTGATGTAATAGACTATCCTTGCAGATGGAGCACAGCTCCAAATCAGAGTCCAGATCTTAAAATTGAAACAATGACCAGAAACAAGAACAAGTACCTTGCACAGAAAATAGGAGCAGTTTTATTCAGAGCAGTGATGTGAAGAATCAAGGCAAGTTAGCTCACCATGCTGACTTTCTATTTTCCTTTTCATCTGCAGCTTTCCTGAGCACTCCTCCCTCTCTGAGAAGCAGTTTGTAGTCAGTCTTTGACAAGATCCTTGTACAGGCTGAGAGCTAGACATCAATCAGGAGCATTACGGGACATTTTTTTATGTGAATAGATTTCTATAGCTGTGGCTGACTCAGACTGGCTGAGTATATGTAGGAAAACAGAAAAGATTTGGCACCAATCAGAAGAGAGATCTCAAAAATGATAAAGAAAGAAAAAGCTGCTTGTTACCATGGAGATTTCTCCATCAAACCTCCTCCATCCCTTCTCCCCACTCCTTGCCTGTTGCATCAGGAATAAAAATAAATATGAAATAGGAGAATGACCAAAATATTATGTAATTATTCTTTGGTTTCTGTCAATAATTAAAAACACAAGAAACTGTCCAGTAACGCCTGTGCCTTTGAACCTATATGTGTCTAATGGTACCTATAGTAAAGCCTCCATTTGTTTATAGAGAATTCTGCTTGTAATTACAGGCTGTCAAATACATTCCAGTGCTGAACCATTCCTGTGCTAATATCCTGAGGAGCTATGATTATTGGGAAATTTATCACACTAATTTATGCACATTACAACTTACAAACAGTGCACTTGAATTAACTAAAGGAATATTGGTGTCCAGTTTCATAAATCTAGTTACCACATAATATGCCATGTTTAAAATTATAATAATGCTCCGGAAATATTGAGTTGTTTATTTCAGGAAATAAATTTCCAAAATGTAGACATACTACAATAATTTCTTTGTTTGTGAATACATGTGTGAATTTTATGCACAGAATCATATTGTGTTTATGGGTATGGAGTCTATATGAAAACCCATAGTATTGTTATTAAGGTGACATTGTTTTCTAAATATTTAAATCAATATTCATATGTCATATAATATGTTAAAATGCAAGAGTTACAATACATTAGATTTACCCATAATATCTCTAACTAATGATCCACAGCTTCTTAATGTGATTTCTTTTAATACAAACTAAGCCCATTTAGCACTTTTGATATGTGTTCAGATCTAGAGAGATGCATGAGTAACTTCTGATGCTAATCTTTCCTGAAAAATATTACTTTCCCTTGGCAATCAGTACATCTAATGCCAACAGTGACTCCAATTTTCTTCCATCCCAACACTGAAGCCTTCCTCTAAAGTTATCCTCAAGTTTCAACTTTAGATTTTGCATACTTTACTGAAAATTTAAGAGATACAACAGGATTAGTATTGTTATTCTGTGAGAAACACATATGTAGCTGAAGAAAAGTGATGCAGAAGACTGTCTTAGTCTCAGCATGCACTTCTTGACATCAGCAATAGTGACTGGGATTGGTGGCTGTATATGGGATGAATCCCCAGGTGGGGCAGTCTCTGGATGATCTTTACTTAAATCTCTGCTCCATTCATTGTCCCTACATTTCCTTTAGACAGGAGCCATTCTGGGTTAAAATTTTTCTGAAGGAAGGTGAGCCCACATCCCTCAACTGATGGCCATGCATAACCTCTCCATATGGTCTTTACAGGTTTTCTCCCCACTTTGTTGTGTATTTAAATTAATGTCATCCCCATTGGGTCCTTGTTTCCTCTTGTTTTCCTGGCATCTGGGACTATCTGTTGCCACCCCCATTTCCTATCCTCCATTGCTACACACCTCTGTTCAATTTCCTGACATTCTATACCTCTCGTGTATCTCCTCCCTCAACTGATTCTGTCTCCCCTTTTTTCTCTATCACCCCTCTCTTCCACTAAAGTCTCTCCTTCACTCTATCTCCTGTGATTAGTAGGACTGAAGCATCAACATTATGCTTAGTAGATTAGTAGGTCTTCCTTCTTCTTGAACTTCATATTGTCTGAAAGTTGTATTGTGTGCATGCTGTGCTTTTATCCTAATATCCACTTATCAGTGGATAACATGTGTCTTCTTTTATGACTGGGTTACCTCATTCTGGATGATATTTTCTTGATGCATCCATTTGCCTGTGAATATCGTGAAGTAGTTTGTAATAGCTCTGTAGTACTACATTCTGCAAATGCACAGCATTTTCTGTATCCATTACTCTGTTGAGGATCACCTGGGTTGTTTCCAGCTTCTGGCTAATATAAATAAAGGTGCTAGGAACACAATGCAGCATGTGTCCTTGTTTTATGCTGGATCATTTTTTGGGTATATTCACAAGTGTGGTATAGCTTTGTCCAAAGGTAGTACTATGTCCAATTTTCTGAGGAGCCACCAGAGACATTTCCAGAGTACTTGTACAAGCTTCTAATCCAACCAGCAATGGAAGAGTCTTCTTCTTTCTCCATATCCTCACCAGCATCTGCTGTCACCTGAGTTTATTTTTTTATTTTAGCCATTCTGTCTGGTGTAAGGGAAAATATCAAGGTCATTTTGACTTGCATTTCTCTGATGACTAAGGTTGTTAAACAGTTTTTAGGCACTTCTCAGTCATTCAATATTCCTCAGATGAGAATTCGTTGTTTGGCTCTGTATTCCATTTTTAATGGGATTATTTGGTTCTCTGAGTATAACTTGTTATGTCCTTTGCATATATTGGATATTAGCCCTCTATCAGATATAGGGTTGGTAAAGATCTTTTTTCAGTCTATAGGTTTCTGTTTTGTCCTGATTACAGTGTCCTTTGACTTAAAGAAGCTTTTCAATTTTATGAGATTCCATTTATCTATACTTGATCTTAGAGCCATTGGTGCTCTGTTCAGAAAAATACCCCTGTTTCCATGGGGAAATTGCCTGTCTTCATCTGTCTCATGTACCTGCAGGCAGAGCCTCTTAGAGGGCTGCTATGCTAGGCTCCTGTCTGCAAGAACAGTATAGCATCATCAACAGTATGAAGGATCTCTATGATGTAGAGACAATTCAGCCAGTTGCAACTAAAAACTCAAGGCTTCCTACAGTCATCTATTAGACTGTTCCTATGTGTCCTGCCACCCTGTCCTATTGTACCTTTGCCTAACTGTTTCTGTTTCTGTTCCTTGATCTGTAGCTTCTATTTTAGATCACAAGATTGTGGGGTATGTGTGTATGTATATGTATCAATGCATGTATGCATGTATATGCATGTTTATTGGTCTATAGATGTGTGTGTGTGTGTGTGTGTGTGTATGTGTGTGTTCATATAAGTGTGTATGTCAAGTATTTTGAAGCTAGCTCTTTACCTTGTCTCTGGATTTTTCTTCCTGTAAAGTATAAATATTTAGCTTGGAATCCACAAAAGTATTTCATCAAATTCTGAACTCCTTAAATAATTCACAAGCCGTATTTTGGCACACTTGTGTATATTTGATATTTGATTTTCTGGTGTCCACCTTCTTGAGTTCTTTATATATATTGGATATCAGTCCCCTATCTGATTTAGGATTGGTAAAGATCCTTTCCCAATCCGTTGGTGGCCCTTTTGTCCTGTTGACAGTATCTTTTGTCTTACAGAAGCTTTGCAACTTTATGAGGTCCCATTTGTCAATTCTTGATCTTACA